>JAAGVU020000019.1:1745795-1776086 GCA_011763525.2 Mormyrus iriodes
CGGGCAACTTAGCTCCTGGGATCATTGGAACACGCAAACCCCTCCACCACGATAAGGTGTCGGCTCCAGGAGAGGGAATTTGAATATATGGGTGTAGAAACATTAGCCGCAAAAGACACTTCAGTATCTGATTTATTCACAATGGACTTCAGCTTCATCGCTTCAGAATGGATACTCCGTGGAACATCTGGTTCTAATTTTCTACCTTTCATTGGATGCCGTTATGTATGCTGTGTTCCCTTTGGCTTAGTAGAAAGGCTTGATCAAGAAAGTACTTGAGGAATGTAGTAGACTGATATTATGAATATTAGATTATTCAGTAATATTTGTTTATTTAATATCCCTCCTTAATTTCCCTCTCAGCAATTGCTTCACAGAACACGCAGCTAAACTTTATTAGCATTAGACAAAACTAGACTAAACTAGAAATTAAAGTTAAAACCAACTCTGTCCATATAGAGCAGTCATAGTGTTTAACTTTAAACTCAGCTAGTCCTAAATTAATATAGACCAGCTATACGGTATACGCTACACAGCGTTAAGCAGTAGCTAACTAAAATTAGTGACGCTACTAACTTTACCTTTTCCAGTAGTTTATCAGCAGCGCAGTTAATTTTAAAACGCTGTAGCTTGTCCAGTAACTTTATTTTTACAACTAGCGATATAGCCCGGTAAACCGATACGTCGTAAAAAACACTACAGGTCATAGACGACTTACAACCTATACGACTTATGACTGATCGGCTTTACCGCCGTCTGGCAGCGCGAGAGCCGCCCCACGTGAGTGTATGACAATTTATGTGCCAACTGCCGGAAGCGCGAGTATCCCGCGAGAAGCTGGTTCGTTCACCTCGCGCTCAGGCTGCTGTTGGCAGAGGTCACGGTACAGCATTCATTCGCATCCGTTTGCGTCTTAGCAGCTTAAATGGTGATAAAAAGGTTTTAACTATAATGAACTAAGAAAATGGTTATGAAGAGGTTAAAAACACCAAAAAATATGACTTAAGGATGATGTCATTTTGTTATACATTATACCATATATATGATAATTTTTACATATAAAATAAAGGGCCGACTTACGACCAGTTGAAAGTCGACGACGAAGGGTTGAAAAATACTTTGCGGCAAACAATATTTTAGACACTTTCATTAAAATGCATAGGAGAACTTTGATTCTTGGACAGATTATCAAAATCTCTTTTTTTGTTGTAACCCTTCTAATTTTCACACAGCAGTTTTTAAGTACTCTTGGTTTACAACAAATACAGAAACTTTTTTTAAAACCTTATTGTGATTTGACATTACATTGTTAAAAAAATGTGGATTTTCATTTTAACTATTAATATCATGTTTCACATTTTTAAATTTATTTGCTTTAACAGTTTCCTACAGCACAAATATGAAGTATTACCAGATGAAACAGCTTTGATGTAATTAGTTATTTTTTCTCTGTAGCTTGTAGTGTAGCTGACTACTATGCTTGGCTTTAGATTAGCTACTTTTAATCATAAGTAGCTTGTAGCTAGTTTAAAAGTAGCTTTCCCAACACTGATGCTACATCACTGTGTACCATGCAACTTAATTGCCCCGCTGTATACAACAGAAATCACTGTTTTACCACAATACTGGAGCAATATTGTCCCTTCTTACATCTGCCATCCTTTTTGCAGAGATTTTGCTGTGAAGCCCTTTACTTTAAAAATAATCACTGTAAAAATGAAAAGAGGTCTGAATAAGACATATTTCACCTGTTCTCTGTTTATATACGTATTGCATGTGTTCCTTTGTTCCTGAAGCTAAATTGGACTGAAAAGGCCATTTTTATCTATCTTGCAACACCAAATTTTTGGAAATCACTGTAAGATACAGTAAATTATATCGGGTTGACAATAATTGACAAAAATAAGATTTCTGATCAGAGTTCTGTTCAACAGTCTAAGTTAAAGACTGTCCATGCAATGTCTTGCATTCTGCATTTCTGAGTTACCACTACGATAACAGATGCCTCTTTGGAGGGGAGGGTTTCACACATGACAACTCTTTCCATTTCCTACATGACAACTCGTACTCGCCGTGGGGGACACGTCACGTTATCAGTCCTGAGCCGGAAGATTAAAAGTTGTGGGTGTTGGTGTTAGCGATGTCATGTTTTTGATGTGGTCTCTAGAACATTTGATAAAATTAAAACTGGATCTACATTGTTACAAATGAGCTGGCAGCGGATTGCCATGTTCATTTAATGAATATAATTATCATCAGTATTAGCTAAAGTTTGCATGTACGTGCATGAAAGAACAAGAGAAAATTGTCATTCTGAATGACACGCTACTTTAAATATCTACGAACAGAATCTGCATGGGGACAGGCGACACTAGATAAATTAGTTTTCAGATAGTTAGGCTATGCCATTAGGCTGTGCATAAAATGACTTTAATTAGACACAATTATGCAATTTCCTCAAAGAGAAATAGTGAGAGATGAAGGCTGCTCCTTATGGACCAGTCTGAAACAGTTCTGAAGGTCTGCAGGGTACTGGGTAGAGATTAGCTAGACTGGGGCTCCTGTCAGATATCAACTTGCACATTAGTATCTGTATCAGATTTTTTTACACGTTCTATGTATGCTATCATAAAGAGTCAACAATGGAAGGAAAGCAACAGTTTCCCAAAGGTATTTTTATTTTTAACCCAGAGGAATCAGTTCAACACAGACCCTCCTCATTCATTGTTGAAAGATGAAAAATCTTGTTCAAAGTTGCCAATCCAAGTAACTCCTTAGTACAAAGCATGAGTCAGTGGGATTATCATATCGGTCTAATGCATCCCATTTTGTACTCTAATCTGTGCCTCTTTTCTTAAGAACCTAACAATGTAAAAATGGTGAATGTAAAATATGGCTGAGATAAGACCGAGATGACTTTGTAATGTAATCAGAGGAGCAGTA
Organism: Mormyrus iriodes; assembly: GCA_011763525.2. Lineage (NCBI taxonomy): Eukaryota > Metazoa > Chordata > Actinopteri > Osteoglossiformes > Mormyridae > Mormyrus > Mormyrus iriodes. The sequence continues at coordinate 1,748,739 of JAAGVU020000019.1, forward strand.
TTGCTCAGATGAGAGATCCGCTGTGTGTCTGCTTGGAGCTCATTTTCTCCGTGCCCAGATCGGCAGGGGTCTTCTGTGTCTAACCGTCTCTTTCAGTCCCCCTCAATGTGACCAGGAAGGAAAGCGTATTCAGTCTCTCTGCCCTAATAATGGAATGTGCGGAACCTCAGTAATTCTGAGAATGCCAATGATTTAAATCTCATTAAAATTCATAACTGTTTATTCTCTGGTGTCTGAATGCAGCAAACAGACATAAAGGGAATTACAGTGTTTTATAAATACAGGAAAGCTTCAAGACTTCTGGGTATCTGCATTTTTCTGGTTGATATTCTCTCAGGGGAGACACACTCATAAATAAGCTGTTTAATATTATAATGTTTTAATTAATGTGGTTTTATTTATTTCTTCATTAATTTCATGTTTGCAAGCAAAGCATGGCATCGATGCCGTCCGTTAAAGGTAATTTGTACGGTCATCCATAAAATCTATTAAAATTTGTTTTGCCAAGACATAACAAATGTAATCGAATTTTTGTCTGCTCCTACTTGCCATCATCTTCATGTTTCTGAGGCTGTTAATGATTTTTATCATGAAGTCTTGAGCATTTTAAACAGTATTCTGCAGTTTCACAAACAGGTTTTCGTAAAGCAGATTACTGGACTTTTGGATTGTTTCCAAAGAGGAATCAGGTACAACATTCCAAAAAGATAAATAATGAGAAGATATGCCTGACCCCCTTCCTTTGACTTACCGTCCTGGCCCCTGGAGAATGGACTACCCTTTGACTCTTTTTCCTCCAAAGGTTTCATCCTTCTAGAGAGTTTTTCCTTGCCCATGTCACCTCTGGCTTACTTACTGGGGGCTTTGGGCAGGAATAATATAAAGTGCTTTGAGACAATGTAATGCTGTGAAAATGCACTATGCAAATAAAACTGAACTGAAAAATTGAATAAAGAAGAGGAGAGTTCCACTCCTGTTAAATGTTGTCTATAAAACATATAAATGACCAGTGACATTGTACACAGTACATGGCAACACTTTACCGTGGTTGACAGCAGCAAGTGATGATCGTCATTTGGTCCTGACCATGGAAACAGGGGACTGAGGGAGAGCCAATGCAGATGACAGTGTCAGTATACAAGGTGACAGTGTGTCCATTCTCTGGACATTGACAGAAGCTGAGTGTCTCAGTCTGGAGGCCAAGTAGATCTGGTCGGAAAAAGCAGTTAATGGTAAGCATGGTGTAGATAAATGGATGTTTTTGATAAAAAAGTGGACGGTATTATGCGCTATGCAGAATAGCCCCGGTGAACTATGGCAATACTTTGCAGTGGTGGAAAATTCAGGCCTGGAAAGTTCAAATCCAGACCAAGGTTTTGTTTCAACCAACCAGCTGAGTATAAAGAGTCACAGTCACAGAGTACTCAACTGGTTGGTTGAAATAAAACCGTTGTCTGGATTTGTACTTTCTGGACCTGAACTTTCCACCTCTGTTTTTTGGAAGCTGGGATGTTACTATGTTTGATGTAATGGTTAAAACCTCCATTCATTGAATTCTGTAGTAATCGGAGGGTCAATCTTTTAAAGAATATCTGTAAATATTTCCTTAAATGAAATATAAAAGTGCTTTAAAAAGGAAAGGACAAAGTCCAAGAACTGTGTCATTAACATTCTTTTTGTGCTAGTTGTCTCATGTAGTGAAGTGTTTCATTGTAGATTCAGTAGATTTTCAGAATAAAGCTTTATTGAACGATGCATTACAGGCTACACAGATTAATTAAACAATATTCCTGTTCAGATTCAGGTATCAAAATATTGTAAGTGTAATGAGACATTCCACATAACCATTGTTTACATATTTCAGAATTTATATTCTAGCGCGTTTGACTGTTAACACCCCTCTGCCTGACCAGATTTCATGGTACAGGGCCATATTAGTCAATTTCTAGGCTTTAATGCAATTGTTAATTATTCGGATACTAAACATCAAGAGTCACAAAGAATGTTTTCCCCAAAGCACAAAGCCCCATTAAAGTTATAATTATATATTCCATTAGAAACTGTAACAACACAAGCCATTACCCTGTATGGATATGACTTAACTCATGTCTGAAATGTAAAACTGAACATTTGAAGATTTGCAGAATAATGTGTCACCCAGAATAGACTGTTATATGAAGGAAAGACTCTTTGTACCTCTGGGGAACCTTGAAGAATGGTTATTATTTATATTATAGAATGGCCATTTTTCCTGCAGTTGATAACTGGCAAATATCTTTGCAAAAAAAATGATAATTGTTAAAAGTTGCCTGAATGCAGTGTCACGGGGCACAAGCACAGAAGCACCCAGGCAATAGAGGTGTCTTGAGTAAGCGGCGAGGCAAGGTTCATCAAAAACAAGTATTACAACAAAGAAAATAAACGATGGCAGCAGGGAGCCGGTGGGAGGGGGGCTGTTTAGGACTTGGTGTGGCTACGGCCAGGGTTTACACATTAGTCTCTCCTTGCCTTCTCCCGAGCTGCTCTTGTCTTCTTCCCTAAGCCACCAGGAAGGCAAAGCCAGTGCTCAAAAGCCAGTTGAAATTAAGAGCGTGGCTTGGTACAGGTTCCATATCATGGAGACTGAAGTTTTGACAGATGGTTGCGATCCACGGTGTTGAAGGAGAAGTGTGACCACCTGAAAATCGATGTGACAGCATGCAAAGGGAGGGTGTGGAAGAAGTTCTCACCTCCTATCATAGTTGAAGCTTTGGAAAATAACTTTCTCTGATTTACTACATTCACATCTGCAGTTGAGTTAAGCTTAAGTCATTAATCTCAGTATATTATCGAACCTGCTTTGCTCTCTTCCTCCAATGGAGATTGAAAAGTTTAATTTGTATTTGCCAGCAGTGGTAAGCATGGAAATCAAAACTGCCATCTGGAATTCACAGTCACTATTTCTGGCTCATCACCATTAACTTTACCTGTAATGAGTTTGGAAGTAACTTTAAACTGATCTGTAAGAACACATATGGGCATCATAGCAAACCCAAAAACTATTCTTCTTTGCCAGCAGGGTCTTATTCAACAGATTTGGATGCATTGGACGATCTTTGTTAACTTTTCTTTGAAGCAGCTGTTATGAAAGAGCAAATTATGAACCATAAGTATGAAATTTTGGGATTTCCTGGAGACTGCTCTATGATATCCCCTCAACATTATGATTACAGGAAGGTTTACAATTCTTATAGAGGTTTTCATTACAATTTTGCAAATGGTCTTAAATCTGTCAACTTTCTTGAGGATGTAATAGGCCCTACTCATTATTATAATAATGTAATTGTTCTAACCCATGTAATTCACATTTAGAGTGTTTCTATCTTTCCACATAACCCTCTCCCATCAGACAATTTCCTTACTGCAATGACACCACAAATGACTCATTCTGTGAAATAAAGAAAAAAAACAAAACGTTTATTTTGGGTGTATTTTTACTGCAGCCATGGTCACACTTCTTACAGATGTGCCTTTGAAAGCCTTTCTCATCTGATCTAATCCCATTAAACAGCAAAGCTCTTCATATGGATAATTTCTCATCTACTAAATTAGAGCTAAGCAATGAACTTGTTAGCACTTTAAACCCTTCGCTGAACATTGTGTCTCCTCTAAAAAAAGAATAGTGTTCAACAAATGAAAACATTCTCCCTTGCATGGCAGCCATTACAGTGGGTAACCTAAAGATTAGAATGTTAATGAGACTGTACAAATGCAGGGGTATTTGACATTGCTATAAAATTAGGAATTCAGTTAATGGCAAAACCTAACATCAGAAATAGTATCTGAGGGATCTTGCTGTATTTTTACAGCAGCTGGCTGATTTCTTGCACATCTCGTGTGACTGGTCTCTACACATGCTAGGTATTTTAAAGCACTCACATGCGATAGCAGCCTGCAATAGTTAAAAAGATCTAAAACATCTTGTTTACAGGCTCACATAGCTAAAATAGTAATTGAAGGAGCATCTGGCAGGAATAAAAACCCCATGTTAGATATTAGTAAAACATTATCTTCTGAAAACCTTCCAAAGTCTTTTTAAGATAGCTGCAGTCATACTTAGAATCATAAAGATGAATCTGAATTTGAATGATTTATCTAGTTACAGATTTGCCTCCAACCTTCCATTTTTACTTGAAAAGTTGCCCTGCAACTGCCTTTCTATGAAATGATTTGGTTTATGATGTTCAAACATCACCTTAGCACTGTAACACTTGTCAAGGTAATGATTAAACTGTCTCCTGTGACTGCTAATGCGACCATTGGTTTCTAGACTTAAGCAACACCTTTGACTATAAGAAGCAATGCATTGTAAGACCAGAAAATCTGGTCATCTTAGTGGACTGGTACTTTACTGGTTTAGGTCTTAGCCGTCAGCCCATTTCCAGTGGTCAAAATAGATGACAAACCACTCAAATACTCAGTGTTCAAGTGTGATTCCCAAAGGGAAATGTGTTCTGCTACTCGTCTCCTTACTCAGGCTCTGCCTTGAGGTTGTTATTCTCAAGCATGCCGTTAATTACCGGTGATGATGATGACACACAGCTCTGTCAAACTGAGTGAAATATTATAAGCATTCTTTGGGCCTGAAACCTGCATAATAGTCTGGATGAGTTCCTAATGAGTTTCCTCCTGCTGAACTCTGATAAGACAGAGGCAGCCTGTAAAGTAGTTTACAGAGGTACCATTTTTATTACAGGGATTTAGATTATGATTCAAGGACACCACTTTATCACTACTAGGGTTCATACTAGCTTATCAAGGTATCCTTTCTTAGGTGCAGTTGCTGAGATCTTTTATCACATTAAGATTTGATTAAGATATGATGATATACCTTGAACCACCGTCATGGTTCCGATTATATCTCTGGATATGTCTATCACTACTTGGATTTGATTAGGTTATCATGATGCCCTATTACTGTTAATGAGGTTATCAAGGAAAACAAATAAGGAGGCATGTGGGATTTTTTTTTTAGCTCTGGGTGAGGCAGCCTTCAAGAGCCTAGGTCTCTGAACTGCTTCCTTAGGTTTGCTGTTTATGTGTGTCTAATAGTACTACTCTAATGAGCCAATTATAACACATTCTGTATTTTGGGCTTGGAGGAGGAGACAGGTTGATATTCTTCCTATCCATCCATCTGCTGATCCTGGGCAGGTCCACACGGGGCATACAGCCTGTCCCAGGCAGCACAAGGCAGGCACATACACACAGTCACAATGGTATACTACAGGCAATTCTGAGACGCCAGTTAGCCTAACTGCAGGAGGAAACCTGCATCATAACATGCAAACTCTACACACACACAGCATAGAAGGGCGATTCAAACCCCCAGTGCAGAATGTGTGAGGTACCAGTGCTGCTGGCTATTGCTCTCATTAAAGCTAATTTCCTTGTAGTTTCACCTAGAACCACTTTTCCTGCGCTGATCCTGATCCTGTCTACTAGATAGCCCTGCCATCATTTATATACACCTGAAAAGCCTCTGATCTCCACTTCCCTGTGTTTCAGTCCCCATGTACCTACCGGACTTTACAATGCATGTGAATTCTCAGAGATGTGTGCTTTTACGCATGTGTAATAGAGATGGATAAGGAAACCTGGATAGGCTGCGTGTGCAAGTTACCAAAACCAGCTGGGTCAGTGTGGATTCATATGAAAAGCTGAGAGCTTGTTTTTGAGGTAATCTCCTTTCACAAGTCCCACTCAAGATCTCCTTTGTGGAAAAAAAATTCAGCAGCTGCATCTTTCTGCTAAATTGTGGTTGGAGATGGAAGCAGAAAGGTCTGTTCGTAGCTCGGAGGCACCATGAAGTCACCCAGGGGCCGTGGAGCGAAGAGGGGCTCTCTGGGGTCTGCTGAATGACATGGTGATGACGGAATTGTGGGATCTCATTTGGCAGCATGAGTATCAGCAGGGCTCGGTGAGTGAGAACACGGCCTGTTTGAGGTCCTCAGTACTCCACAGTGATGTTCATCAGGTAATACACAGAGCCTCACTGGGTACCACGGATATATGCAATAAGGATGTTGCCGTATCGGGAGCAGAATGAAGGATGATAGGAAACGTGCTGAGGATAGAGCAGACAGAGATGACTGTAGAACATGAGGTGGTGTGAATGCCCCTGGGGAGAGGTGAGGTAGGGAGACATGCCCCTCTGCACAGCTGTAATCAGCTGATTGTAGTACAAAGTAAGATTGTTCTCTGCAAGACAGCAGAAGCAATGATCTGGTTCGCAAGGGGTTTACATGTTGTTTGGTTACATTAGAGAGAAAACTGTTCAGTTCATCTATCCATCCAGCAAATTTTCCCATGAAAAACATCCTCCCAAAAAAATTCCTGTGGATCTGTTTGCTGTCTATCTGGAACATGCCCTATCTATGAGCTATTTTTTAAACCATATCACGGTTTCTTCTCAAAATGCCCCACTGGAACCTGCAGCACCTATGCTGGATGTCTGCCTGGATCTGCATTTAGATTTCAGCTGGGTACCTTCTATCTTGAAAGTGTATTTATATCCATTAAGTAACACAGATATGCTTCCCTGTTTCACTTCTCAGAATTTCAGCAGTACCTGGCAAAGGCCCATTAAGCTACATGCAGAACTACTTTAAGGAAACATTAATAAAAAAGTTCTTAGACCCATCATTAGGTCCCAAGATACTCTTGTGGCAATCCAACTGTGAATGTAAACATGTCTGCAACATAATTGTCCTGTGTGTACAATTCTTTTGTAGACAATAATTATATATACATTGTATCTTTTGTATTGTACTGACATCAAAAACATTTGATTAATGCTAAGCTGCAGTAAAGCTTACTAAAATATACTGTTATAATAAAGATGCATTAATGTTGCATTTAAATACTCCTGGTTTATTTTCAGATTCATCATATTATGAAACTTAGTTCCACAGTGAAGTGCTGTTGGGCACCGGGTTGTCATGTATTTGAAAAGCATAACATGCTTATTGATGTGTCACCAGCTGAAGGTCAGGACCCTGGTCTGTGAGGTGTGGAAGATCGCTAACTTTTGTAGGGCCTGTAAACTGCGTTTATTTCAATTATTATCTGAAAGTCGCAGCGAGGGAGAGCAGCAGTAGCAGATGTCAGGCTCTAGTGTTATTCACAACGTACTTGTATTAATTCATGAAATGGCTTTTTCACAGAAAAACGAGACTATGAGGATCTGGCTACAGAATCAGTGCAAAGGTTGCCCATGTAACTATTCAAACTTATTTTTGTTCACATTGTACGTCACAGAACAGCCCTTGCCTGTGTGAATGAAACGTTTTATATTAGCAATCTTCAACTGTTTCTTTCATTGCTTTACCAAGTGGCTGACCTAGATTAGACTTCTTTGGCCTTAATATCTTCATGTGGTGAATTAATGCATCTATATTTTGTATAATATTGTAAAATATCTTTGGGTGCCATTTAATAGAACTACAGGTGATGTTTCGATTCATTTCATATCTGCGAAACAGGTTATGAAAATTATTTCAACGAGCAATTTCTGAAGAGCAAATTATTGAAGTGCAATGCAGAATTTTAATTATTTAATAATATTTAACATTTAGCAAGTTATTAATTTTTTTTTCATGCATCATCCAAAGTTACCCTTAAAATCTTTACTATGGAGGATGAAGAATAGGCAAATTAGACAGATGAAACATATTAAAGCGTAGATTTTTATCAATTTTCATTTCAATTTAGACCCAGCCTAAAAGAGTTCATATTTATTTTCAAATTTAGTAAAACAAACATCCTGCATTTCAGATGCGTTTGGTTGTCATTTATTTCTAGGCTTTGCTTCCTTATGACAGTGGATTTGCTTCCATCTTGTGACAAAACATGGGAATTACAGGCTGCTAGCCAAGTGGATACGCACATCTATCTGGCTATCTATCTATCTTCCACCCAGTTATCCAGTACATTGGATAATCAATAGGACAATCCGTACTTTCACTTCAGAATGTTTCTGAATGCTAATTTATCATGGTCAGTTGATACACTTCGCAAAAGGTATGGTAAGAGAAAGGCTTTGTGCTATGGTATTGATACAAGATGTATGGTTTTGATGCAACATGTGTGTAATACCTGCTTTCATGTAACACCATGCAATGTTAATTATGACAGATTTATACACACACACACACACACTTGTATTCATATTTTTTGTGAGGACCATTCATTCATTTCTATGAGCATAAGCCTAATCCCAACAGTGACAATCTTAACCCCTACCCAGCCCTAACCTTAACCATAAGTAACCAAACCAAATACAAGAGTTTGACATTTTTAGTTTTCTGACTGCAGTCACAGATTATTATAAAATTGAGTTTCCCCTTGCAGGGACCAACAAAAAAAAAAAAAAGGTCCCCACAACAGCAAAATAGCAGTTTTACCACCACATTGTGGGAACCAAATGTCCCCACAAAATATTACAACACACACACACACACACACACAGTATCTATATCTTTGCGTGAACTCTCCATTCATTTATATGGGAATAAACATAAGTTCATGAGAAGCCAAACGCCTGAATAAGCTGATCAGGAAGACCGGCTCCATCATAAGACTGACCCTGGACCCACTGGAGGTAGTGATGGTGGCAAAATTGAATATCATGAATAGTTCTGCCTCTCTGCTCCATGAGGCACTTTCAGACACTGGATCATTCTACCACAGTGTGCTAAGAAGGATCCTTCCGACCTGCTGCCATCAACTTCCCATGGGCCACCCCACCCATAACAGGTCAGGAAGCACCTTGTTGCAGTGTGGCATGGTGCAGGTGGGGAAAGGAAGGTGGCAATCTACTTGCAGCTCCAAGAGACAATAGGGGTTCATTAAGGAAACTAAAACACACACCGGGAACAAATCACAAAAATAACAGGACCACAAGGAGTCAGAACCAAAGAGGGAAAACACAAAACTATGAACATATCTACAAAGGAATCCAGGCAGCATACAATCTCAAAGAGTAACATTCACACATACAATGACTAACTAAAGAACAGAGCAGAAACAGGCACTTAAATAGAAAAAGGTAACTGACTAACGAGAGGGCAGGTGTGGAACATAATAATTAACCAATCAACCAAGACTCAGAGCAACAAGCAACAGGTGGGGCGAGTTACAATAACGAGCACAGAACTAGAGGTTTTTAACAAACACTGAAACTAGGAAACACTAACCACACTGGGAATACTACAACACGAATCCCAGAAAAGTTGGGACATTTTTTAAATTTGAATAAAATGAAAACTAAAAGACTTTCAAATTACATGAGCCAATATTTAATTCACAACAGAACATAGATAACATAACAAATGCTGAAAGAGGGAAATTTTACAATTCTATGCACAAAATGAGCTCATTTCAAACAGGACTGGAAGTGAACAGGAGAAAAAGCAGGGGAATCTATAACTGGGAAACAAAACAAAGTAACAATGACATTGGGGAAACAAAAACAGTAAATACAAATATACAGCCTCAAATTCATGACCAGATGGCTAATGGTTTCCAAGCCACACACTCAGCCCACTGAGCTATGGGGCATTTTGAGGAACAGGGAGAACACACTAGGGCTAAGGGACTAAAAGATGGAGGAGGGAACAGGATGCCAGCCAGCTACTGGTCAAAACAGAACACTTAGGATAGGGCTGGATGGGCGCCGACCCTCACACAAATCATCTCAGCTGGAGTAAAACTCCAATGCTATGGGTTTGCACATATATCATCCATCCATCGAAACATCCATTTTCCATATCCGCTTGTCCTGTGCAGGGTAGTGGGGGTCTGCAGCCTATCCTGTAAACAATGGGCACAAGACAGGGAATAACCCAGGACAAGGTGCCAACCTATCGCAGTAATTGCACGTATACCTTTCATTAATTTGTTTAAAAAAAAAATAATTCCATAATATTCTTTTCAGGATGTTATGCTTGTGTACTGAGCACTTTTTAAAATTTGTCTGCACTATGTGTACTGTCTTTGCACTTTGTCTTGTTTTGCACTGTATGTTTGTCTGTACTTTATGTATCTTGCTGCGGTATGTACCAGGATTTCCCCCTGGGATCAATAAAGTTTATCATAACTTATAAATATGCAGAATCTGCAGAAATCAAAAAAAGAAAACATACATTTAAATTACCCAGTGCATTTATTGTGACTGGCCAAAAATCGTCAGGTCAGCGTATAATTAAAACTTGTGCAAAAGAGTGAGCACCTTGCTCAAGGCCCTGGTAGGTCATCAAAACTAGGAAAGGTGACTGAGCTCCCTCCAGCTAATGGCACCACTATTCTAGTGCAAGCTTGGCTAGAAATTCTCGGTTAAAAATGTAATTCCATTTGGTGGGGCTAAGAGGAGAGGAGGCCGCACAGGGATTTACTTTCCCATCCTTAGTTAGTGTGGCCCTAACCCCATTTCTAAAGCATCAACAATCATTTACTACTTAGGATCAAGAGCCATCAGGACATGGGCTGAGGTGAACCTAGCTTTCAGGTGGGGAAAGGCTTAGCCTATGGCTTGGTTGCACTGGAATGGCTGCTTGGCTGAGATAAGTGGGGAGAGAGGTGCTGTGACCATACTGTAATTACGTATACAGTGGTGATGGAAGTTTGTGAACCCAAGGAATTGTTTGAGATCCTTCCTGGTTGTGGGGACAGGCCACTCCATGAAAGTCTTCACTCTTTCAGAGTCCATTCCGATTATGCCCACGGAAGTCTTGAGCCCTACGAAGGAAACCTCAGTTGGTTGAAACTCAGATTTTTCAGCTTATTGATAAGGTGATTCTTCAGGAGATATTGCAGCACCTCTCTGACTTGATAGCGGTGGGTGGCCAGGTCTTAGGAGAAGATCAGGATATCATCTAAATAGATGAAAACAAACATGTTCACCATGAAATGAAGGATATTGTTCACAAAGGTCTGGAAAATTGTGGGGGCATTAGTGAACTTGAAAGGCATTACAAGGTATTCGTAATGGCCGGTAGGTGTGGTCTTCCACTCTTGGAGAGATCTGGCCTGGACTCTGGTGAGGGCAGGACAACTGGTGAGCTATGCTGAGCTGTAGTGAAATATGTTCAGAGGAAAATGTGCTCCATTTTGCAATTTGAACAGTGTGCCAGTCAATGACCGGATTCCTTTGTATTACTATTGATAGATTAACCTCTCCCCACGCATTTCATCTGAGCTTCTTACTGTTGATAAATGCAATGAGTGTGCAGCCTACTTTAGTGATAAAAGTAAAGCTGTAAGAGAAAACACAGGCGTACTTGTCCCCAAAACCTGGATATTAATCCACCACACTGTACTGTAAGTAATCTGTCACTGTAAGTAATCTGTCTGTGTTTTCTCCTACCAACCTTAATTCACTAAACAAAGTTATATTACCTCTGAACTCCTTGAGCCGCACTCATGGTCCCCTTCCACAAAGTTTTTAAAACTATTTCTAAGCTTGTTGTCAGGAGATGTTCTGAATATAATCTTTCACCAAAAGAACGAATTTTTCCACAATGTCTTAAAACTGCTATTGTCAAGCCTTTGCTGAAGAAAAGTAATCTTGGCCGTACTGTGCTTAGTAATTATAGGCCAATCTTTATCTTACCTTTTCTTGGTAAAATAATTGAGAATGTTGGGTCTGTTCAGTCGATTGATTATTTAAACACTGATAACCTCCATGAAGTGTTTCAGTCTGGCTTTCGGCCATGCCACAGTTCTGAAATGGCTCTTCTCAAAGTGCTAAATGATTTAGGGTTAAACAGAGACTCTAGTAACCTCTCAATTTTTGTTCTTCTAAATCTCAGTGCTGCCTTTGACATGGTACATCATGAGATTCTGCTGAACTGGTCGCACATTCTGGTACACTATTAGACTGGTTCAGAACAGACCTAAGTGGGTGTGAATATTGTGTTGCACTTGGTACCTTTGTCTCAAAGCATCAAAGTATTACATGTGGAGTCTCCCAAGGCTCAATTTTGGGCCCGATGTTGACGCACAGGTATCTCTACCTGAGGTATGTCTCTAGTTCCTGATGCTCATAGGTCTATCTACTGCCTGCTCGAATGCATAGATGGCATAAACTCATGGATATCACAAAGTTTTCTGCAACTCAACAAAGAAAAAACAGAGATGCTTGTTGTTGGGAATGAAGTCGGGAGGAAGGATATATTAGTGTATTTATAATCGATATCTGTGAAGGACAAGCAAAGAGTTAGAAACCTAGGAGTCTTTTTTCAATGGTGATCTCAGTTTTAACAGCCATATCAGCAACGCCTGCAAAATAGCATGCTATCACCACCATAATATCACAGAAGTCCGGGGTATGCTGCCATCAGCTGACTGTGAAAAACTAATACATGCTTTTGTTTCAAGTAATGCACTCTTGTCTGGTCTACCTAAGAAATCTACAGCAGGTCCAGACTGCTGCTACCAGAGTGTTAACACGCACCAGTCGTGGGGATCACATCATACCTACTCTTAAATCACTTCACTGGCTTCCTGTGGCTTTTAGGATTGATTTTAAAGTGCTCTTGCTTATTTTAAAATGTTTACATGATCTTGCTCCCCTCTACCTCAGTGACATGATTGTAAGGTATGTCCAAGCCAGATCACTATGATCATCCGACAGTAATTTACTGATTATTCCTAAAACCCGGCTGAGGAGGGAGGAGACAGCTTTTATCACTGTGGTCCCAAACTCTGGAAATCTCTCCCAGAAAACAAGAGAGCTATTGAATGTCTTCAGTACTTTCAAAACTAGGCTGAAAGCGCATATTTTCACCATTGCACGTAATAACCCGTGATAATCAGTCACTTTATTATTCATTTATTTTATGACCATGAAGAGAAAGAGGCCACTGAAGAGATGGGAACGGGGCTCATTTATAAAACATGTTCTTACATTCTCGCGAAGGAGGAAATATGAGAAGCCATTTAGGGAAAAATTTAATACCTCAGGTGCACATATATACTGGTTGTCACACCCTGTATTCCTGCCCCCTTGTTCTTCTCCCAGTGAGGCTCTAACGAGCCACACCTGTTGCTAATATGTCTTCCCTCTCGTTCCAGCCCTTGTGTGGATCACTCCAGCTGCCCCTCATCTACTCCCTCATTAGTGACGTATAAGAGTACCTCCCAGTCCTGTGCTCCCCAGTCTGGTCATTAGTGTTGCCCCAGTGTGTGCTCCTGCAGTTGTCTCAGTGGATAGTGCTGCCTTTGCTTGCCCTTTTGGTTCTCAATAAACCCCTTTTGTTTGCCCTCATGTCTGCTTCTGCCTCCGTCTTTGCTGGCACCGTGACAGAATGACCGGACTCCCCAAACTTCCTTATGGCTTCCAAGCCAACCTCCAGCCAATGGTTGTATTCCCCAGGTGTTTTGGGGGAGGGGATCCTGCAACCCTCGCCACAAAAACCCAACCACGTTCAGGCGGAGGTGTACGTCTCCCTCCTACGGACTTGCATGAGACGGAATACACCAGCGGTATGGGAGATCCCCAAGGCAGCCACGCTTCTTCAGTCCGTGGGAAGAAGACTCGCTTGTCTCACCTCAGACTCCGATCCTCAGGAGGTTAAGGCGCTGTGGTGTGAGTTAGGTGAGGTAAGGAGAGTGGTCGCAGGTTCCCCAAAGCCAGCCACCGATCTGCCCGCTGGCTTCCCTGAGCCAACCGTCGATCCACCTGCTGGCCACCCAAAGCCCTCCATTAGCTCCCGCTGTGGAAAGCGGAGATGAAGGGGGAGGGTGGAGCCAATATCCTGTCCAGGAGAGGCCGCTGCAGATGTGCTACTGTCCTGCCCCGGTGAGGCCTCCGCCGCCGCGTCCTGCTCCGGTGAGGCTTTCGCCACTCTGCGAGCTCCAAGCGCCGATAAGGCCGCCGCCATCCCACTAGTGCTTTGTTCTGCTCAGAAACCTTGGGTCCTGGCATTCATGTGGATGGTAATTTGACACGTATCACCTGCCTAAACATTGTTGCAGATCAAGTACAGCCCTTCATGACAACGGTATTCCCCGATGGCAGTAGCCTCTTTCAGCAGGGTAATGCACCCTGCCACACTGCAGAAATTGTTCAGGAATGGTTTGAGGAACATGAAAAAAAGTTGGGGGTGTTGACTTGGCCTCTAATTCCCCATATCTCAATCCGACCGAACATCTGTGGGATATGCTGGACAAAGAAGTCCAATCCATGGAGGCCTCGCCTTGCAACTTACAGGATTTAAAGGATCTGCTGCTAAGGTCTTGGTGCCAGATACCACAGGACACCTTCAGAGGTCTTGTGGAGTCCATGCCTAAACAGGTCACAGAGGTATAGGCGTCAGAAGGGGGACCTACATAATATTAGGCTTTAATGTTATGGCTGATCAGTGTAAATTACCACGTAAAACGTTATCTTCAGTAGTTCATTAATTAATTTCCATTAATAATTTACTCATTCAGAGCACCACATGGTGACACAGATGGTACATAGCCGATCCCTGCCAGTCATCCAGCTTTCCAAAATGTTCTGCTTCTTACATCCTCATGTTCTATAAGGCTATGTTACAATACTTTAGCTGTACCTTAAATCTAATTTGTTTTCTCAGTTTCTTTTCAGTCTATCTTACTACAGACCTTTATTAAAAATTTTTGCTCATACTGTTCTTCCATTGTGGCATCAACGTTAACGTGATAATACAAAAAAAAAATCATAATGCATTATGAATTTAATGCGTTAACTTTGACAAGCCTGCATGCAATTTATTTACTAGCTGGTGGGCTAGTGTTGCACTTTTTTGGACGGGCCCTTAATCTAAATTACTCGCCTCAGGCATGTGAGGCGAGCTTAATTTCCAGCCCTGGATGTCTTTTTCCAGCCAGGATGTAAAGGATCTGCACCCGTTTTTCATTTGGAAAACTGCAGTTTCATACCGTAATATTGCTGTATTAACAGAAGCCTTGTCTCATTTCTCGTGTGCTCCACATCCTCCTTAGGATGTCTTTCTGTAAAGCCCCCCCACCTCTTTTCTCATTATGACTTGTTGTACATGGATTCCCACGTCTCTTCTTCTCATCTTCTTGTGCACAGATTCCCACCCCTTTCCTCATTATTTCTGCTTCTTACCTCCTCGTCTCACTGAAGAGCCACCTGTTTGCTCATTATATCTTCTCTGCTCCTTCTTGTCCCCTTGTTCTCAGAGCCCCCTCCCCTTCCTCAGACTGTATCAGAACCTGCTGTCGGCCCCCTGCATGTCTTTCACACATATAGGGTCAGCTTAGCGCTATACCAGACACCCCCGGCCACACAGGGCCAGATCCAGGACTAAGCAAAATTGGCAGCTGCCTAGGCCCTGAATCGGGGCACAGGGGGCCCAAACAAAGTCATGAAAAAATATATATAATTACATTGTATAATTATTATATAATTATAATTATAAT
The DNA here is from genome assembly GCA_011763525.2 of Mormyrus iriodes. Taxonomy (NCBI): domain Eukaryota; kingdom Metazoa; phylum Chordata; class Actinopteri; order Osteoglossiformes; family Mormyridae; genus Mormyrus; species Mormyrus iriodes. Next base: position 1,764,192 of record JAAGVU020000019.1, read on the forward strand.
AGTACATATACAGTATATGTGTATGTATGTATATATGTATGTATGTATGTATGTATGTATATATATGTATATGTGTGTGTGTTTATATATATAGTCATTCGTTTATTCTCACTGTTCTATAGTTTTTGTTTCTGAGTCATTCAAAATTCCATGTATTACTTTCCCTGCCATTCTTTGTACTGTTACTGTTCATTGTTGTGTATTATTTATTGTCACTGTCTATTAATGTCTGTATCTGCAGTATATAGCTATCCTATATTCCTTCTCTGTAGATCATTTGCCTTCACGTCAAGTAGTTTACAGTATGTGGCTGCATGAAAATGTCTTACAGAAATGCGTGAATAGTATATGTCTTTACCCAATAGTATTGTTTTGAACTGTTATTTTTTACCCACCAGTTGTCATTAACAAAGATTTCAAGAAAAATACCCCCCCCTTAGTGCAGCCTGTATAGCAGCTACTCCCCCCCCCTTTCTCCTCCTGCCTCACATTCACCAGTCATGCCTGTTGTTTTTTTTTTCCATTGGGGTAGTGAAGACACCCCCCAAGGCCTGCTGAATCTGTCGCTTCCCCCTCCACATTACCTGACAATGGTTTTGCCCCCCCTCCCTCCCGCCCCTCCCATCTTGATCTCCCTCTTTCCCAACCTGTCTCTGTCTTGCTCTAAATGAGGAGATATGAAATAAGGTTTTCTCACCTTTCTGCTCTCCCCCCGAGAGGAAGAGAAATGATGTTGACCCTCCACTGACCCCTATCACTGTAGCAATTTAAGTTGTGGCACTGCAGAGAAACAGGCACGCATTCATTTTCAAATTACATGGGGGAAAAAAATTCTGCAGGCTTCACAGCTGCCGTGTTTCTTTTAAGAAATATATTTCCAATGTTAATTAATGAAGTAATTTATTTGCATGCCCTGACCCCTGTTTGCCTGGCCGTTGGCTGGACTTTTTGACAGTAATCGCATTTACTGCATGGCACGGCAGCCTTGATTTCTATGGCTGCGGCACAGTGACTGTCATGTCCTGCTCGCATGTTAATGAAGCATGCTACTGCCACTGAGCCTATAAAGTAGAATGTGGCCGCACCCCCTGTTTGTATTTTGGGGGCGGGGCCTGGGCTGCCTTGAGTAGAGTACAGTGAATTCCGGTGAAGCCTCTCACGCCTCCTTTTGATAAAGGCTGATAGTGGGTGGGGGGGACTGTGACGTTAACCATGGGATCCTTTAATATAATGACACTTAGGGAGGACGCAAATCTAAAAAAAAAACTCCACATTTGATCTCCAGTCCAAACCCAGGGAATGGACCTAGAAGCAGAGGCAGAAACTTCCGGTGCCTGGTGGCAGCAACCTTGACCTTGAGGTGGGTTGCCGTGACGACCCAACATGGATAATGGCAGCATTATGTATATGGAATGCGAGGGACCGCCAAGGTGCCACTAAGCTATAATTAAAGATGATAGATGATCCCGTCTCCACAGATTTATGCTGTTGTGGGTCCATAGCCCCCCTGATTGAGGCCAGACCTGCAGTGAGTGCTGGGCTTAGAACATTTCCAACCACAGGAACCCATTTAGAAAACAGCACAGATAACAGTATCAATGTGCTGTTTTCCTTGTTTGTCACTGTGGATAAATAAATCTAAATGTATGTACCAGCAGGAATATGCTTCAACTACACAGTTTATACTTTATTCTGTATGCCTTTTGTATTCTTAGTGAACCAGCATATTGTTCAGCCCTGTTTGATGGCATGTACACTATAATAAATGTATTGCTTTTTTTATATCTTTGCTAATATTAAATTCCTCATCTCCTGACACTGAGTTGTGACTCCTGACGATTGTTGTGGATGTACCCATTGTCCACTGTCCACCTGATGATCCTTTGATTAAACAGATTTTCCTAAGAGCTACTTTGGCAGTTACAGTTATACGCGGCAATGCTAAAAAATAAATGTAATGTGACTGATCAACCAAAAGAGGGCGCACATGCGTAAGACATGATGCAGTCGAATTCCTCTGGCAGTATGAAATTGCATCCATTTTATGTTTTCTTGTTGGCAATCGTAATGTAAGCACCTGACTGAGAGTTGAATTGAAATTCTGATATTGTTTTAGACTGAACTTGCATAAGTAAATAAAAGTTTGATGTAGAGAGTAATAAAAAAGGAAACTAGAGCAGGAATTGTTTTAGCGCGTGTGATTTCTGGGAAGGAAAACATCATGTCTGAGGGATATTAGGGTCGTTCCCTGACTGAAATTACTGCTTGTTTGTATGAACCTGATTGCTTGATTCTTACATCACGTTCTGTACAGCTTCTATCCTGATCCAGTGTGTTCTGGGACCTTTTGGAGAGTTTTCGGGTATAAACGTTGAACGGGTGAGTATTTGCCTTCAGACGCTGCGGCTTCTCTGACTGCTGCAGCAAATCCACGCCGCAGCGCTGTACACAGACCCCCTCCCTTCTGCAGCTGGACAGCTTGTGCATAAGTGCTCTTCAGGTTCTCACTTCTCAAGTTAGTGTTCTTCACTGTATCTGTATCAGACTGTTGCTTAGTTCATAATAGGAATTATACTTAATGCAATCGTGCTGGGACCCCCTAATTGCTGTGGAGCTGGGTTCTCAACATCTGGGGTGTGTGTGGTTCTCGTTCTCTTTCAAATTAATGTGTGTAAAAAAAAATTGGCAAGTAATTTGTTAATTTCTGAAAGCTTTCGTTTCAAAGCTTCCTATTGCTAAGTATTTAATTCGAATAAATTTTCAACTCTGGATCCGATTATTACTGCCTGTGAAAGGATAGACATGTGTCTAATTAATTTCCGTTTCCCAGCAGCCCCTGGGTGTCATCCGCAAAATTCAATTACTTGCCCTAGCTGAAGAATATTTAATCGTACGCTGATCAGGCAGAAAGGTGAGGTGACACTTTATAATTATTATTATGATGGATGGACCCTCCTAACATAGTAATGTCTTTTAGCCTTTTGTCCAAGTAAATCCCCCACTCCGACTCTCCAGTGTTTGTCATTGATTTCCTGTTCTGTCTTTTCTAGGAGCTCCAACTTTCACTCAGACTTCCACACCACCCTGCAGTGCCAGCCAAGATACTGAGACCTCCAGAGGCTCGTACTGTCCTTGAGGTTCTCCCTGCAAAACACCAGAGCCCAATATTTATGAACGTTATTCTGTGGCATTAGCAGAGCTCATGAACGGTCACCCTCCCAGTCTCCATGACCAGCCTGTTACGAGTTTAAATAGTCGGTTCAAAAGCCACTTATATGAGAACTGTGGGTCAACACGACGTTCAGGATACATCCAGTGCGGCCAGTCGTCTGTGTATTTCATTCATTCAGCGTTTTTCACTAGGTGCTGAACTTTGGGAAACTTCTCATGTGTGGTAGACAGCAGGTATATGTGCCCACAGGAGTCACCCTGACAACAGCTCTTCTGTGTCACCTTTTCCAATAAATAATGCTATTCTTGAAACCTGTACCTTAATCATATGGCTTAGTGATTATGCTGGTTTGGGGGGGGGGGGTGGTGGCCAGTCAGCTGACCTTGGACCCCCAGAGGATTATCTTCTCCCTATTTGGGACTTTTTGGTTCCTCTCCTCTATTGTCTTGTGACATTCATTCTTTCCATCTTCCTTTGTCCCTGTCTCATGTACCATTCCTTATAAATGATGTAAGAATGGACGGCCACACACCCTTGTCAAGCGCTTTGGGGGTGACTAAAATTCCTACATTGGCATTTGTTTTGAACTGTCTTGTCTTTTATTGCACTGCTGTTGGTCCTACTGTCCCCCCCCATGCGCCTGTCCCCCTCCCCTGCAACTGTGGCACACAAATTTCAGTGTTCCTCAGAACAAGTAAACAGTGAAACTCGACCCGTGGCCATTTCCGTGGTCACTGCTTTGGCTGATCCGGAACGCTGGGTCTTTGTGTTGAGGGATGGAATAACACTGTGGGATGTTTCAGCAGACTGCCACCCTTAAACTGCATGTCTCCCATAATTCTGGTCATTAATCTCGATTATCTCACACACCTGCTAGATGTCACTTCCTGGAATCGCTTCTAATTCCCAGGGGCCTTCACTCTCCGCTAACTAAATCATAAACTGCACAATGGGGCTTTCACTTCTTCAGTGCTTAATTAATTGGTAGCATCTATACTAATATGTAATATATACATTACTAATGAAGTCACTGTTCATATTTAACATCCAGAGGTATTTAGAGAAATAAGAAATTGTGCTATTGAATGGTGTAGTTGTTGAACTGGCTGTTTGTCTGGTACTATTTTCTCTATTTTTGTGTGGGTGTGATATGAAAAAATGTCCGCCTTTTTCAGAGGCTGCAAAACACTTCCAAAGCACAAACATTAAGGCACATTCATCATTTTCCACTGCACAACTTTTATTACATTCTGACAACTGCTTGGGAATGAGATATAAAAGCCGCTACATTAGAACGCGCATCGAGCATCACAGTAAAAAGTGTAAATGATAACAATACGATGGACTCTCAATCATTTTATATCTATGGCTTTTTAAACAACAGATTAACTTCCCATACTTTCTCAATCATTGACCTTGAGGAAGTACATTAAAATCTTTTTGATTAACTCAAAATATTAACATATATCTAAGTATCTAAGGTTATTATACTACATACTATATTTTCAAGATACCTCATTCGTAAAATCTCCTTTCAGAGCTGTATCATATCACGGGCTAAACTTAACTACTGATGAAATTTTGAGTGCATGTAAAGTAGCACATAACTCATCACCAACCCCCCAAACTCACTTTGAGGTATTTGTGCTGCGGGGGGGGGGGGGGTCAAAGCAGCTTTAAAACCAGTTATGATGCAATTTAATCACAAGTTTATATACATTTTGATTATGAAATATTTAAATTTCATTTTAATTTGTCAATTTAATTTTAGAAAGCTATGTTTAAAGTATCTTCATTAATTAGTTGCACAGTTAAATAGTTACATAATTTCATGCCTTTAAATCAAGAATGTCTTAAGTAAAAGAGGAATAAAGTTGAGAATAAGAGGTGGATGTACAGGAACATACTGTGGAGTACCACAGGAAGACACCTGTCAGCCCAGGCTCTAAATAAAAGGATTTCCGGTCTCATCAGCTCCAGCACTTGATGGTAGGTCCACCAAGCCTCTAAAAAGATTTACCTGCGCTGGTCTGCCTGAGCTAAGCACTCAGGGCCTGCTGCTCGCTGTGGGCCAGCTCATGATCCAAAGCTCCGAGGTCCACGCCTCTCCGCAGCTTATAATCTGAAGCTCTTAGCGCCATCCTGCGGGCAGCTGCTGCATTGTGAGTGTGATCTCCACTCTAGCTTGCTAGGTGCTGCCTATTTGCAGTACAGGTTTGCAGCTAAGGCCTTCTTCTTCTTCTTCGGACCTTCACTGGAAGCACCCTGGATCTCTGTCACAGGCTGGATGGACCTAAGAGATGGATCTATCACTGCTTGTGCATTAACTCCACTAATTGGGACATTGCATCCAAGTGTAACGCATGCAACCTGCCCTCACTGTCCCCTGCCTCAACAGCGAGGTGTCCCTCACAGGTACTGCTCCTCTGGCGACATGGCCGACCTTTACAAATACTTGCCGTCAGGCACACAGACTGGTTGTGCATCCCGAACACTCAACCATACTGCCTCTACAGGGAGGACGTTGTGGACAGGAAGTGCAGCCTGTTTTCTTCCATCATGAATGTATCAGAGACACATACTGGCCACCTATTTCTCAACAATCATTACACAGTGAAAGAAAATAATTCTAGCTCACTGGATGCCTCTCCAGAAAAGCACCCACCTTAATCCTTGTTAAATATAATAATAATCCTTTATTGGCCATCGCACAAGTACATGGGAATTTATCCCTTCACCTACCCCATCCTGCTCTCCATAGCTCAGGGGTCACAGTGCAAGGTCAACCATCATGCAATGCCCCTGAACCTGGGGGTTAAGGGCCTCACACAAGGACTCACGGATATGTGACTGTTCTCCGGAGGCCGGGACTCAAACCAGTGACCCTGACGGGCACAGAGACTTGACCCGCTGAGCCGCTCACCACCCAAAGCACCTTTTCCGGCGATAGCACACCATTCCCAGCCTCTCTTTTCTTTTGGCTCCTGCTGGCTCCCGCTCCGGAGCTTTGTGTACAGCCCGACATTCAGCTGAATCTATTTCAGCCCCCCCCTTTTCCACTGGGATAAACATCTCCACAAAATGTAAAATTATTCCACCGCAAATAATTAACAGTTTAAAGCGTGAATAATAATCAGCCTGGGCAGCATTAGGGCTGGCCGTGGGGACTGGCGCCCATCAGGGATCACAGAGAGCCAAGCTTATCGAGTAAATCTCGCAGAGCATGTGCCGAGTGAGATAATTCAGTGAGCTCGTCTCCGTAGTCAGTAAGTGTTCAATCAGGACGGGGGGGACGTCTCACACCCAGCCATCCAGTCTGGACCGCACCCTCCCCATTAATAACCATAAGCTGTGACAGTCTGTCTCAAGTACCATTCATGCCACATCTAGATAACTTCTGCTGGGAAAAACATATAATATGAATATTTCATTCGTCAGTATGTGAACAAATGTGTCGGCTTTCAGTCTTTCAGAAGCTTTGTAAATGGCAGGGAGCTGCAAACAATCTGCCAGATTTATTGCTATTATTTTAAATTTGAGATACATGTGAAAAGACCAAGCACAGTAAATGGCCCATCAAAAATTTTTCCTGGGAAATACGGAACGTCCACACATTCTCCCAGCCTTCATGGCGAGATGGTTCGTCACAAAGATGCGCTCGCTTTTATAATATGTTTATAGCTGCAAATCGGGTACCTAAGAACCAGCCTTGTGGCAGCTGGGGTCCCTGCTGTCCACCAGCTGCCGCTGTGGGTGGCACTGAGGGCAAACTCACCAGTGCCTGCACATATATAGAGTATATGGAGTCTGCCACTGAGCAGGCATGCAGTGGGACCCTGACTGCAGAGCGCCCCCCAGGGGCCGGGCAGTAAACTGGAGAGTCATGTAGGAGGTCAGATGTGACTCCTCCCTGTACAATTCAGTTATTTGTTTTGGGTCTGCTTTCTGCTGACTCTGCAGCTTTCTGCAGGCTTTTAGGATGTCCTAGAGCATTAGCCCAGCTTGGTTTCCTTAGCCAGATAGGCATCCTGAACACGGGCTGCTCGCCCGCTTGCTCTTGCCCGCCTGCATGCAGCATTCCCGCTGGGCGATTAGCCTGAGACCCTCCCAACACTTCACGTTTGGAAAACAGAATGACTTTCACAACGCAGATCGGCTTTAGCGAAGTGTTTGCAAAACCATCAGGACGTAGCGTCCGACTGATATCTCTCTGGTGACAGAATCAAATCCCATGATTCTAAACCTTTCCTTAGTACAATAAAACTGCAACCCAAGGCAGAATCTGGCTCAACTGTGAACAAAAGGTGACATGGACAGTCCCCTAGGTTACCAGACAGCATTTACAATATTCTGCCAGCTTTAAGTGCCTGTATTAATGACAAGGAAAAGTCATATACAGCACGCTAATGATAAGAGCCGAGTCTGGACTTTGAGTTCCTGCGCTGGAATGTGCCTGAAAACGGGCTTGCATTCACAAACAAAACCACAGGGGGGACTGAAACACCCCCCACAGGGTACCACCAGGTGGTATTCTAAGGGATGTGGTGTTTGTGTGAAGCTGAGGCTGGAAACGTGCTCATCCCTAACCGAAAGGCTGTCGTATGGGCGAAAATGCAAAATGCTCATTTGCATTGAAGTCTGGGATCTGCCACATCAAACTGCAGCCTGCTCTGTGCTCCAAGGCCCTGGCGTTACAGCCAGACAACACGGACCATTATCCAACAAAGCTCATGAAGGATCACACAAATCCCACTACCGCAGATAAGACTGAGGCCCGAACTGCTCTAACAACCCATCAAGCCACACTGGTAGCTGATGAACCTGCCTGCAAGAAAAACAAGTACAGGGTGAGCTTTACAGGGAGCAGTGAAACAGTAGCACAGAGCCGCCTGAATCCCGAAAGGATGCTGGGAGTGAAGGCTGGTCATGTGACTGACCACCCTCCATCGGCACCGTGGACAGACCAAGATGAGGACCCCACTGCCAGGCACGTTCTGCAGCCTGATCTCTATAACTCCTCCCCCCGGGGCAGGTTTCCTGGCATTGAAACACCCACTCTGGTTGTCTTAATGCCTTAGATCTCAAAAATGAGGTATTAAGAGGAGCTTTGTGTCGATGTATAAAAAGCCTAAAGAAAATGTCAGGATCTAATTGCATCTGGTGCCTTACTCGTGCAGCACAGATGGGCTATGACCTACAGCAGGGTATACTCCCCAAACTACTGAGTAGCCTCTTGATTTAACAATGGAACCTCCTTAAACAGAGTCACCTAAGCTCAGAACTTACTGAATATTACCAGAACACTGTAATAAACCCAGAGTAAATTCACAGGTTCTGTAAGAAGCTCTTGTGTTAGTAACTAATTGCATTAAAATAAAGCTTGATAGCTGGTGAAGCTATCAGAGATAGGCCCGCTGTGAAATGTCCGTTCCTTGGGGAACAGAGCCAGCAGTCCTGCTTGACCCCGAAAGCCAGCTCTAGCACCACGTCTCGTTAAGCCTCGGATAATGATTTTACACTTTACATTTTTACAGAAGCCCATAGCTCAGGCTATGTGGGGGGGGCCCTAACTGCCATCTCTAATGAAAGCTTACAGACAAGTCCAAGACCAGAAATGAATGTCTCCTCTGAGAACACAAAGATCCAATCAGACATATGGTATCATAACGCTGCTACTACCAACACTGACACGCTTATTGCTGGCCTGCGTAAGGTCAGCATGCCTGGGGGGGTCAGGTAGCCGGCTGGCTTTTAGCTCCCCAGATTTCCACAGGAATTTCAGCTGGTTCCGATCTCATTCGGGATATTAATACTGTAGAACATTAGTAGCTGCTCTGTCCAGTTGGTGAATCTTGATCTAGTACTTTGAGGCAACCAATTTAGCAGAGGTGCTATACAAAAATAAACTGCCCTGTCCAGATGAAGAGCGATACTCACTTCTGGGCCAAGGGCTGCCTGGGATGCTTGGAAAGCGAGCCCGGACGCTTCCAGTTACTCTCACGCAAAGCCTGGAAACATGAGTGACATCAATTTACATCTTCAACTTCTCCTCGGAACCGGCTTGTCGTTGGGCTATGGAGAAGTACAGCCTGGCTAATTTGGACTATCCCTGGGCAATGTGCACCTGCTCTTCGCTACTGCCCCTGTGGGCACCAAACTGGGGACGGGCCCCCAATCCCTCCACATCCATCCTCTGCCCATCCAGCTGTGCCTTCAGCATCCTCATCTCCCTGAGCAGCTCCTCCCGGTTCTCCTGTAGGAGGCTGCAGAAGGGGGAGAGCGGGGTTCACCGACAGGACGCAGGCTGCACACCCAAACCTCAGCGGCACATTTCACACACACACCCCGACTCACTCCTTCTCAGCAGTCAGATGCATGATCTTCCTGCTCTGTTCCTTAATTTTGTTCCTCAGCTTCTCGTTGGCTTGTCTGGCTCAAAGTAAAAATAAACCGGTATTGTTATAGAATGGCCACACAACAGCCTATTACCCAGCAGTAGAATGTTCTAGAAGTAGTCATGCTGTTATGGCGGCCAAGGTGACACCTACTTCTGCTCCTTCACCCACTCATGGATGCTGGACACGACCAGCTCGCTCTCCCGGTGCAGGCGGCTGCTGTTGGTCCGAGCGTTCCCCAGGAACCGCCTCAGGATGTCCACCTGGGCGTGAAGACGGCGGGTCCATCAACACGGCCTATCTGATATCCATCAGAGACCCGCTGCAGTAGCTTTGGTACCTCGTTCGTGGCTGTGTGGTATTTCTGTCTCATTAAGTCCAGCTGCGAGTGTAATGCATCCACCTGTCACAAAGCATCAGCCTCGTCACCCATGGCACACAGATACAGGACCGGCCGAGCAACATGGGAGGGGGCTGTCTCTCACCTCCGTGACCTTGGCGTGGTAGTTCTCCCTGAGCAAGGTCAGATCCATCCTCAGCGCCACCGCCTCCTCCTCCTTGGCCTCCAGCGTTGTAAGCTGCTCCTGCCCCCAGCACTGGGAGCGTGCCAGCTGGGCACAAACCTCGGCCAGCCTGCCCTCATACACCCGGGCCTCGGAATCGAAGTGAGTTTGATATTAGGGGGGGACACAAATTCATAATTTCAATGCAAAAGTCTATTTATTGCAGGAGTTACCAAATTGCCTGTAGGTGTGCATGCGTGAGTGAATGGTGTGTGAGTGTGCCCTGTGATGGTTGGTGCCACATCCTGGGTCGTTCCCTGCCTTGTGCCCATAGTCTCTGAGATAGGTTCCGGACCCCCCACAACCCTGAATAGGATAAGCAGTTACAGAAAATGGATGGATGGATGGATGGATATTTATTGGGGGGAATAAATTAAGCCAAATTAAAAATACTGGGGGGTACATGATCCACCCCTTTTTCCTACGCCCTTGACACCATGGCAAGTCATGTGAACACAATCCACTCCTGTTTGGACTTCGGACCCAGGAAGTGACAGAGAAATCAACATGACATTTTGCACGTGCTGCAAAGTCAGCAATGGTAACTACCAGACGTAAAGGCAAGGCGCCTCTCCAGATCCAAACCCGCTCCACTGAGGCTGGCGTTACGCTACGTGCCGGAGCTGGCTGTGTTAGAGCTGCACGCTGACCTTTATATGCGTGTGAGGAGCAAAATGGGATGCAGAGCAGTAATGAAAGGACCGCAGGCAATTAAGGCACAGATGGGGTCCGACGCAGGCAGACTAACACTGCATTAGTGCCGTAACCCTGTAATCCCTTTGTGATTGCTGCCAAATCACACTGTGTGCAAATTCAACCCCATTCTCCCCACTTTCTGCACTAATCTGCGTGCGCGCGCACACACACACACACACACACACACACACACACACACCAGGGTTATGGAGAAGCACAACCCCCCATCCCTCCAACATCCAGGTCGACATAAACGTGGGAAATTATTCTTGCTGCCCCTGTGATATGTGCAGCAAATAAGTGACCAAAAGCAGACCGTCCAGCCAGCACCTGGGGTGTCTGTAATCACAGGGGCGGGCAGACTGTACTCAGATTTCCGCAGGACTGACTAAATAAATAAATGACACGAGATGATACCCCCCCCCCACCACCAACCCCTGCAGGGCCACTAAGAAATTGTCACAGAGCTCTGTCCCGTCGTGCACAGTGAGCCGAATTGTCTGTATTAATATTTCTATATACTTTTTCTTTAAATATGATTTTTTTTTTAAACCGTGCACTACTTGATAGTCAGCTAGAGAAGAAGCAGAATGTTTGATTTTAAACACTCTAGCGGTGGTTCCAGTGGTCTGCTAGGCACATCTGATGCAGACTGATAGACTGCCCTTTGCAAGCCGCACTGTTACGAGTCAGTGTTGCTCCCTCAGTCTATACACACGAACGCCTGCCGATGCAGCCCCTCACCTGCTCCTGAGGGCTGCCGCTCGCACTGCGCAGTTCCTGCAGCTCTTTAGTCAAGTGCCTCACTCTGTCCTCCAGTGCTGTGGCACGCTGCTGCGCGTGCATTGCCTCACTGTGCAGACTCTCCAGCTGCAGTACCAGCACACACAGTCAGAGCAGAGCACACCCCGAAACAGCGTAGAGGAGTTCATGTAAGCTTTGGACACAGAAAGCACCACCTCCATGACAGACTGGACAGGGCAAACTACAGTGATCTTTTAGAACAGGGGTGTCAAACTCCAGTCCTGGAGGGCCAGAGCCCTGCGTAGTTTAATTCTTTCCCTGTTCC
>JAAGVU020000019.1:1817775-1847143 GCA_011763525.2 Mormyrus iriodes
GCAAACAAGAAGACGACAGCAGCAGTGTATCGGGGTGGAGTAACTATAGCGACTGACTAACAATAGATAGATAGATAGATAGATAGATAGATAGATAATAAGATCAGGTGCCCAGTGCCTGTCGATGGAGTGAGTAACCACAGGAATGTGTAGGGAGTAAGGTGGGCAGCATGCTATGGGCTCAGAAAACGGACTCCTTCAACAAGTCCACAGAGACCCTACAAATGGTGCAGACGGGCTGACCTCCACACAGCCATCGCAAGATATAAAGCAGACTGCACACAAAATGAAGCAGAAATACAGCAAAAAAAAAAAAACACACAGAGGGAGGCCGGTCTGGGCCACCGGGACTCTTTCAGTGATGTCAGTGATCTCCAAAGGTCTCTTTCTATGGCAGAGAGAGAGTGGGTCACTGAAAGGAGCCCAGGAACTCCACACTGAGCTATTTGTTTAAGCTTTAGGTCGAATGATATTTACAACCCAGCTACGGAGCTTCTACGGAGGGGATGGACCGACTTTTTAAACTCCAACGCCTTTTAAGACTGATTTTAGCACTTAAAGCGTACCTAAAAGAAACCATGGTGTGAGAGAGTCGCCCAGCATTCGGGTTTAAACGACTGGCATGACCAACATGTGATACACTGGTGAAGCTGAACTGGGTTCTGCTGGTAGAAATGACAATGCAGCAGTAATGGTGATGAATTTAATGCCACAGAATACCCTCCCACCTCACGGCATTAATAAAAACCATAACCATAAGAAGTACAGATTATACATTTAAATAAATTTACTATTATATATCCCAAGTTCTGTGCTGGATGTTATGGAGATTCTGACGCTAACGGATTACATTACATTTCACCTTGGTAAGGTACTGAAGTTCCAAGGTATTCTAATGGCAGGATAAAGGGATTAGGACCGGAATATGCCGGCACATTCTCCAGAGAGCGATGCATTTCAGTGCATTATAACAAAGCAGGCTCCTTCCCACTCCGATCCAATCCCAGGCTGGTAGACTAGGTGTTAATGCGACCCCAAGGCATTTTTCCTTAGAGAAATTCAGTGCAGTTAAAAAACTGTCCAAAGTTAATGACGGGGAAAGCTACTGATGACTCTGACACTTCCACTCCACAGGTGTGCAGGTCACCCTCGATGCACATTTAGTGTGCGAAGATCCATTCCGGAATATTCCTTTCAATTGAAAACCATGTACAGTACCAGTCAAAATCTGGACACACCTACTGAAAATCATGTTTTTCAACAAGAGAATAACCCTAAGTAGACCTTGAGGTTATGTATTAAATATTATGTTGTGAACCAGGAAAGCGATGGAGTGCTGTGACAGATGACCTGGCCCCCACAATCCCCTGACCTACTGTAATGCTGGGCGATAAAACAATCTCGATTTTTTATCGATAAAAAAGGAGGACGATAACAATGATAAACATAGGCTAAAAAATTCGATCAAACCCGTTTGCTCTGTTTTAGGCTGAGCACTGAGACCGACAGCGCCGTGGCCTATCGCGCAGCATGTAGGCTTGGCTGAATGCCAGCGCAAATTGCAAATATACCCGTCCCCATTAAAAAGTTGATGTTGTAAACAACAGCAACGTGGTCGTGTGTTTGGGGGGGAAAAAATGTCGGGGAGGGCAGATGCATCGCAAAGTGAAGCGGACGAGGAGAAAATGCCGAAAAAAAGGGTATACGTCGTCCAAAGTATGGAAGTGGTTCGGCTCTCTCTGAACGGACAAAACACAGATAAAGCCAGTTTGCAAAATATGCCGCCGACAGATTCCAACAAAGTCTGGTAATACAACATCTGTTTCACCACCTCCAAAAATACCATCCAGTCGAGCACGCCGATTGCCAAAAAGAACCCTATTATTACAGATTACAGATACTGTGATGTTTTGTTCACTTTAGCTATGGTACATGTTATTTTGGGTACTTGATAATAAATAACCTTTTATAATTTAAGGGAATTTTGCATTTATATAGTTTGTGCCATTTGTTAAAAACAAATCTTATTTGTTAGCAATACTGTTTGTTTATTTTAACTTGTTCATTCAGTTTATATTAGGATACATACTCTTTGGAAACTGAAACAGCTTTATAAAACTATAATATCGATAATTATAGATATCGATCAATACATGTAAAATTATCGTGATATATTTTTTTGTCGCCTGGCTCTACCCCAACCTAAACCCTACAGAGGGTTTGGAATGAACTCGATCAAGGAGTAACAGCAAGGTAGCCAACTTCTGCCCAGAACCTAAGAAACTCCTTCAGGACTGCTGGAAAAGCATTCCAGATGACTACCTCTGGGGGATAGCTGAAAAAATTGAAAGTGTCTGCTATGCTGTCATGGAAGCAAAAGGGGGCTATTTTGAAGAGTCTAAAATTCAAAAAAAATGTTGAGACGTTGAACACTTCTCTCGGTCGTTGAAATATTTGATATGTATTACTTCGCTGCCGTGAACCATTTTACTATAAGGGGAATAACAGAGTTAAAACAGAGACAAATACGTTAAAAGCAGGTGTGACCAGACTTTTGACTGGCACTATACGGCAATAAATGAATACAGGTTTAACATTGGTACTCTTTACAAAAAAAAAAAAAACAGCCGTAGCAAACTGCTGCCGTTTCGCTACAGAGACACACGACATCACAGTGCTGAGGATGAGAGGGCGCTCCATTACGAAACGCGATTTTGAGAGACGTTCCTCAGAGCAGAGGCATCCAGGGAGACACGTCTGTGCCCACAGAGAGTAACTGGCAATCTTAAAGGCTCAAGCACAGTGTATCCTGCCTTATTATTGCCTGTGCATTACCTTCCAAAGAAGGTACACCTGAGGGCATATCCGCATGGATACACAGACGGCGACACGGGATTCAGAGCGGCGACCGACATTCTGTGCCTCTCGAAACACACCGCGTCTGAAATCCCCGCCAGCAGCAGAGCCGCCTGTCTACAGCCAACCAGTCGTCTGAGACACCCCACAGCCTCTGCCTGTCACCGGACCTTCGTTAGTCATTCAAAGGGGGGAAAAAAAATCATGCTCAAAATGACTAGAAGGGAACCAAACTTTGAAAAGGCACCCAATAAAAACGGTACTACATCTGCCGACCTGCCATGACATGAGAGCCCCACTGAAGGCCATGTGCCCAGCAGTACCGGCAACTCAGGCAACTGAGCCGCAGCGAAGCAAGATGGGACGAAGCAGAAGCTCATCCTACAGTGAGTCTACCGGGCATGTTGTGGCCCTTACTATTCGCTATCCAACAGAGCCTGGAATTTTTACAGAGCAGTGCTTGGGAATAACATTTCTTCAAACAAAACTTAGATATTCACCTCTAATAGGTCAATACATAAATAAGTATGCAAAAATTCTAAGCGAACGCATTCAGGAAAGCATTTTCAGGCTTTCAGCAACATAGACCAGAGCCATGGACCCCCTACCCAGAGTGAGAATTTATAAATAAATAAGAACTGAGGAGTTGAGAGGGCTGCTTTAATACTGTTTCTCTCGGGGGGAGAGTCTGCCTTTGAATAATTATTCCCTCCAAGGAGGGGGCCTCCTTTGATATTTGCTGCCCCGGGGATGGTGCTGGTGGATAATAACACGCATTATGTGGAGAGCATGAGCAAATCGGCAGCACATTTTGTCATGATTCACATCAGAGATCCCTGGCTGGACACCCCTGAACAGTGACGGGGTACACTCATTTTACCTTACGCTGTATTTAAGGAGTGACCAGTGAATCACCTGACAGCTTTTAACTCAGTTTTAATCAGAGGATCTTTGAAATCAAAGATGCCAAAGTGAAATCAACGGGGCTCCACATAGTCAGATGGTATCGGACAAGACCATACTCAGGGCCTTCATCTTCTCGGTGGGCTTGTGCTTTCAAGGGTAATACTCATTTATTTAGGACTACCTTTGATTTAGTACTTAGACACACACTTTTAAAAAATAAAAAGTTGGTAACAGTAAGCAAAATCGCTGCGAATGACAGCAGACATCACATAAATCACAGCCATGCTACAGAATTTGTGTTACACTCCATCAGTTCTGATTTTTCTAACTCCATCTAAACAGGTACAGGAAACAGACCAAAAATCTCCAGAAATTCTTGACAGCCCTGCATGGAGTTCTGCTGAAGTATAGCCAAGTATAGCCATGGAGATATGTAAACAAGAGCCAGATTCTGCTGTATTAGACAGCTCTCACACAGGGCCGTGAAGCCACTCTGAACTCACTAACTTACCCTCTATACGCGCCAACGCCCTTTTTGTTTCGAGTGATCGATAATAAGCCTAAACCACTTCAGGTCCATTTTCAGTGTTTACTGGACACAAATAATGGCCATACCGTTTACAGTTATGTCACCTGAGGAACAGGTTCCTAAATCAGCAATTCAGAAAGATTCTCTCTTGGAGCACCCTAAGACATGACAAACCGTCAGCAGATCAGCAGACCACAGAGGCCGGATAATCAAACCAGAAAGCCAGGAGGTAATAAAAGGTCTGAGCAGGGGAGATACACAAAGGAAGGTAGAATCGGGTTCTAGGAAAGCAGACCAAAGATGCAGGAAATCATAGCACAAAGACAATGGGATTACCAGAGGAAGAGAGCATTAAAAGAAGAGAGAGGGTCAGATGAAAGATCAGGGAAATTAAGCCAAGGAGTCAGAATGAGACTAAAGGCCTAGACACCTGGTATTCCCCTGCAAAAACATCAACGCTCCCTAACCTGGAGTCCAAGGTGGAGGAGATATTACCCCCCACTCCCAAGAGGCAGCAGAATGTCGGCGTGTCCTACACCCCCCGCCGCTGTCTGCAAGTTGGAAATTGCTTTTTCCAAGCATGTGCATGTGGTTTCAGCCCTGCGATGCCGTGAGACTCGTGTTTATTGGACAGGGTGATCCCACACGCGTATGTGATTAAGGGGTACATGTATCCATCGACATACGTCTGTGTTATGTTCTAGAAATGAGGACGTAAGTCAATCTCGACATATCTCAATATTTATAGCAGAGAGGTCAAACATACTGTATAACATAAGACACAATATCACACACATTTAACTAAAACCTCTGCAGCAGCAAGGCAATCAGTTTATTTTGGTTCTTGTCGTATGCTGCATATGTGGTAAAATACATCCACTACGTCTGCTTCGGACGTCTCTCGATAAATTTGTTAAGGCTCTTATGGGACCTTGGGCGTGAGTACAATTGGACGTTACGTGATAGGATATAAGTAGATCATTATCAGGCCTTCATTAAGACACTCATGCAACACTACCAAGCTGCATCAGAAAATAAAAGAGTGTGAAGTGATTCCATATACAGTACAGCAATCTGCATGATATAATGCTAGTACATACATGCTATTGTGTTAAGCGCAACACAGTCAGCTGAGTAGAGCTATCTGACTATATCTACATGGACAGATGATTCGATCTGGAATTCAGAAGCGAGGTTTGGTCTGCATGTGAGTGTCACCGTAAACCAGAGAAAGACAGAGGCCTCCAACATGGAGCAAGTCGGGCAGCACCTCTGTAGATCCCAGCATGAGAGCCTGGTCTACTGTTGCGATGGGATGTTTACCATCTCCCACAAGCCCCCAGGAGAGTTATGGGGGCAGGCGGCTTAAAAGTACAGCCCTTAACCCAGAAAACAGACCCCCCCCCCCAACCCTGTGCTGGTCCAGCTGTGCTTAACACACCGTCCACGTGCGTACAGGGATCTCAGAGTTATCCACCTGCTCCCCACCCCCTGCAGCAAAGCCACCAGCCCACAAACAGCATCTTCTGAAGGGTGACATTTCACCTCCGGGAATCTAACTGAATCCACCAGTATAAGTGAACGACGCTGAATAAACGTGCTGGATGAATTATTACTATTATTATTATTCTTGCAGCAGAAGGCGCCCTGTTTCGCAGAATATTCTGGAGTCGGGTGGGAGGAACAATGTCCTCGTGCGTCAAAGAACCTCCGAATCAAAGCTGTGCCCTGTGATGAATACCAAACAGACAGTCCTGCAGAGAAGCAATCCGACGCTCCCCTCCCCTAATCACACACCACGGCAATGGCTGCGGCAAACCCCGTGCCGCACCATGCAGAAAGGGGGGGGGGGGGGCAGAGGCGGGGGGGAGCTAAGACAATTGGAACAAAGCCTGAGCTCCAATGGTAATAAACAATCATCCCTCAGAGTGGGGGGGGGCTGGAGCGAGGCCAGGCCTAGGCCCCATTAATGGACCTCCAGCTCCCAAACACATTAAGCCGACTTTTTTTTATCCGCATAACAATGAGGAACAAATATTCCTTATTTATAAAATGCCCTTCTAACACCACACATTAAAACTTTAAAACACAACCGCCTGATTGCATTGGAGCATCTCGCCAAAATCTCTGAACGCCTCAGTGTCCAGCCAGACAGACAGCAGGTGCTGACAGACCGGTGTGGGACAGCCTCTCTCTGATGCCACCTCCAGGATGTCAGGGAAAAGCTCCATGGCTACCTCAACCTCCTGTCGCTGGGGGGGGGTGGTTTGGGAGCACAAAAGCTGCCTAATGTGTCTGAGGTGCAGAGCTGTCTCCGTACCCTTGAAGAAGGTGCGGGGAAAAGCGTACACTAATGTCAGCTATGTTATGTGAAATGCTACAGGCTGGCAGCCCCATGGTAAGCATCCACCTCTGGGCCTCATCTTTTCCCAAGCACTTGAAAAAGCCCCCAGAAGTCCAGTTCTCTGGCTGGGACACATGTGTGGTCATAGTAAGCGTGTCACCTCGGGGCCCTGAAGAACGAGGCAATTTCCTGAGAGCGAGGCGAGGAGGAACGTGGTGCTGAGTCTGGGGCGAGTGAGGGCAGCCCAACCGGCTTCCCTGATACTGTCACATGTGAGTAATGGGCTTCTCGCTCCCGGGACCACCTCCCTATAATGGTGATCCTGCCCCCCCTTCCCACTGGGTAGCTATAAGAGGAGAGGGGGAGGGAAACTGGGAAAAGTCTCACTTCATTCTGGAGCCCTCTTAGGGCACCTCAGCCTCATCACGTACAGAAGCAGACCTTCTCCTCATAAGATGTTTCCTTAAAATGGCAGCATTTTCAGAATCTGTTCAAGCCATGTCTGTTGTTTCCCTGTTTGGCCAGCTGGTGTCACTGGTCATCTCGTTATGTGTTTCCCTAGTGTCCCTTGGTTTTGCACCTTAGTGTGTTTCCCTGCTTCTGGGGCTACCGCATGGCTGAAAGGAAAGAGAGTGTAGTTAAAAAATGGGTATTTCTGCATTGTGGGATCAAGGCTTTCCTCTGCCTCAACCATGTTGGATTTTTTGTGAGCCATTTTCTATCCCCCATGTTAACTGTTTTCTTATGTTTTTGTGTTGGTTCTGGTTATGTTTTAGTTTCTGGTTTTCCCTGCCTGTGTTCAGTTTTGTAGTTGTCTTTAACTCCTTGTATCTCCCATTTTAGTGTTTCCTAGTCTTTAGTGCCTGTTGGTTATCATCTACACTTGTTCCATGTTGCCCATAGTGCTTAGTGTTTAATTGGTTCAGTTCACACTTGTCCCTTGTTTTACCCTCATTATCTCTGTGTACTTAAGTGCCTGCCCTTGTTCCTTAGTTGGTTATTGTATTTGCTCCTGTGTTGCGTATATGTGTTGCTCTTTGTTTGCTCAGGTTAGATGTATTTGCTGAGTTTGTTCCTGTGCTGTTCCGTGCCTTAGTTCTTGTGTCCTACTTGCCTGCCTTCATTGGATCTCTTGTGGATGCTTTTGTTTCTTGTTCGTTTTTGGAACTGTGGATCGTCCCATTCTCCTTCACCATAACAGGCATTGCAGTGAAATAAAATTCACAGGACATTCATTCATTCATTCACTGTGCAGATCCCAGTTAGGTTAATGGTTAATGGCACAAAAACAAAATGATCCATGAATGCAGTGTAAACTGTTGGAGCATGTGTGGCATGTGTGGAACCTATAGCTCATGCTACAGATTGGGCAGGTGCCTCAGATCAGGCAGTGGCAGTGATGTCAATAAACGATGAGTGATCATTAACTTCAACAAGGAGCTGTCTCCTCGTTCTTGTTTCCATAGCGCTCCACTTCCACACTGATGAGCCCATTTAGGGTAACTTTGATTCCCGATTCTGGAGTTTACAGTCGCATACCGTATACTGCGGTAATATGTTTAGAAGGTATTACAGTATGAAACAATAGATACCGCCCAAGTCTAAAGTCTGTTATTTATTGTTAATGTCTGTCTGTCTAAAGCTCTTACAATGGCTTCCAACCCCAACCCCCCCACCAGCCAGAAGGCACAATCTATAGAATCAAGGATAAGACCTCATGTTTAAATGTAAGATGAAGGTAGGAAAGCAACCGGCTACCGAATGCATCATTGAGATACATCAGATGCCAACACTGCTGGGCCGTGACATCCAATAAGCTTAATACTGACTGGGTGACACAGTGGGTTGCATTGCAGCCTTATTTGACCAAGGCTGGGGATTCAGATCCCGCCTCAACTCTGCTCTGGGTGGAGTTTACACGCTCTCTCCATGTCAGGCAGGCTTCCTCTCATTATCCAATGAAATGTAGCTGAGATAACATCTCTGAACTGCCCAGAGTGTGTTCATATATATGTGCCCCGTGATAGACTGGCATCCCGTCCAGGGGCTCCCCCTGCCTTGTGTTCTATGCTGCCTGTGCTTGACTTGGTAGATATGATGCTGGTTGATATGAGTAAGGTTCCCAAAGATTTCAGTGTGACCTGAGTCCCATAAACTGATTAATGTTTATTCAATTTGAAAGAACAATATCGTTATGAGCAGGGGTACATACAGTGATTTCTCTGATTCTGACAGAGTGGTGGGACCACAGAGGCACTGGCCCCAGCTACAAGCTGATTGGCTCCTGGAGTGTCACTCACTGATTCAAAGCATATTACTGGCTAATGATAAAGTTGACCCCTCTGTATGAATTAAGGCCCCTCTTAAGGCCTCTACCTTAAAAAAAATCCTAGAATAGCCCTTGAATAATTTGCCAGAGTGGCCTTAAGGCTAACGCTGAATAGAGGACTGAGAGTATTGACATTCACAAGCAGGACTGTGCAGCACATAAAGTGCAGCACGCTGTACCCCCGCACTCACCTCCTTGACTTTGCTCTCTAGCCGGTGTAGCTCCTTCATTTGCCTGAGGTTCTCCTCATCCTTCAGGGATAACTCGTGGTGCAGCTCTGTGATAGTGTCCTGCAGGGTCTGGACCTCAGCTTCACGCTCATCCATCTAACGCACAGAAGAAGAACATGTGCGCCTGAGACGGGCAAATACACAGCAATCACCTCAACACAAGCATCTGAACGTGCAAAATGTGCAAGTCCAAGAAACTTACCAAAACCATTCAGTCAAAGGAAGGTGCCAATTCAATTAAACAACACAACAAGCAGAACATCCATCCATCTTCCAAAAACGCATATCCTCTATAGCGTTGTGGTAAATGAGGACAACATAAATCTCCTCCACCCATCTTCCAAGCATGGGGAGCTTCCAATACTGGGCAGCATCAGACTGGAACACACCCTGGGCAGGATGCCAGGCCATCAGAGGGCACACACATACACCCAATCATGCACTGCAGGGAATTTTGAGGCCCCAATTAGCCAACAACTGTATTTCTGGAGTTCTGGAAAAGTCCACAATACCCAGAGGATAACATCATATCACTGGGAGAACAAACTCCATACACACAAAGCAGGGGAGGGATTCAAACCCATAATCCTGGAGGTGTGAGGCACCGCACCCCCCAATAACGGTTATTGTCACTAATTAGTCTTTAACACTACCAGTGTGGGGAGAACATCGAGGAGACAAGCCGCCGGTTTCACTCATGTTCACCCCAGCTACTGCAGAAACAGTTACATTCCCTTATAAAAAAAACCAAACAAACACTCAGATCGACAGATAGGCAGTTATTTTGATAAACTATCCAACCAAGTACAAATGGCACCCATTAAGAGGGGCATCTATTTAAAAATATCACATTATACATTTCATTTTAAAAAGCATGTATAAAGCTGACATGCTTTAGATATACAGTCTCCATGCGAAGCGTGCGCTCTGGGGATGCCATTAGCGACGGCGTGGAGCACTCTCACTCCCTAACAAACAGGACAGCACAATCCCTATTCTGATTTCCCCGTTTTCACTCTGCTTTTGCTGTATAAGTCTAATCAGCATTTTTATGTGCCTTTTCACTACTTATACAGCGGTTACTTTTCTCTCTCTCCACAGTGCAAAGATACAAGACTAACATTACATCTCCAGTGTCCTTCTATCCCGCTGGACTAGCAGACAAATTGTGAGCAGACATGGAGAGAACACAATTAAACGAGCATATGCAAAAAATTCAAGACTAGCCTTAGCAAAAGAGGGAACCCTTACACTTCTTAAAATTTGCCCGACTGATCCACCTCCCCCAAATGGAAGATTTTATGGGCAGCACTCCTGCCCCCACCCTCATCGGTAACTTTTACCACCAGGACCCCATACTTTGCTTGGCATATTATTGATTTTCCATAATTTTTTATTCCCTCTCGTTTCTCTTTCGGCTCCAAAAATCTGCTCAAACAAACCCCTTGGGGCCCCCAGAGAAGAAAGTCCACCCCGATCATAGGTTCCTGTACCTGCAATATCACTACATACAAGTAGCAGGACTGCATCAAGCAGAAAGCCACTACTTACCTTATCATCAATAACAACAAGGTGTCAAAGCAGGTTTGCGGTAGGACACTATAAGAATGGTACCACGGTAAGAGAGACTTGCGCAGGCAGAAACCAGTCGTTTATCTTTCCATATCGATTACACTCCACTATTCTGAAACAATGCGTCTTTAGTGTAAGTCTTTAGGTAGAGCTGCACTGATACTCGTATTCAAAATGTCACCAGTTTCTAATGCTGCAGCATGGTGACCACATAATACAATTCACATACACAGTTAACATGCATCAAGTTCCTTACGCAATTAAACTTGCATTAGCACATAGCTGGAATTACAAACTTCAAAGCCCAGATTTTATTTATTTTTTTTTTTTTAACACTTTACGCTAAACAAAATTAGACATAATAAGACATAGACATACTGCAGATAAAAAAAACTAGAATCTTGGCTCCTTTGAGATTAAAACAAATACAAAACAAGTATTTCAAGGTGGCTGGACACATGATCAAGGTCCAGTGTAAACAGTCTCATCCTCGGGACGTTATAATTTACTTATTTAGCAGAAGCTTTTATCCAAAGCCACATACGATTGAGAGAAGAGTGTCGGCCAGTCCCTGCTACTGAAGGTAAGAGCCTTGCTCAAGGACCCAACAGTAAAATTACTTGGCCGACCTTGGGATTTGAACCAATGACCTTCCAATCACAGGCGCCGTGTCCTAACCTACTGAGCCACGCGGACATCATCAACCTCTCTCTGATTCCCGTTTGGTCCTGGGCCTAGTTCTGATGCTATGCCAGGCACAGAGACATCTCATGTGTAGCATTCATACACATGAGACGCTCCGTAGCTACAGTCACACCTTTTGAGGGTGAATCTTCACATTTAAAACATAAACTAAGAAATTCCTCACTGCTGGGGGGGGGGGGGGGGGACATCAGAAATGTTGTCAATTTGCTCTGAAACTTTGAGAAGGCATTGAAGCAAAATGGCCCCCACTTGCCACAGCATTATGAGGTCATTATGCTCAATGAGGATATGGGGGAACCAACACATCATCTCATGTGCCCGCGTTCAAACAGATAAATAGATAAAGGGCAAACCCTCCACATTAACATGTATCTACAGGGACCCAGTAAGGACTCAACGTGACTTGATCTTTACAGGTTTAAGTCGTGTTATTATCATGCTAATTGTGGCCTCTTGCATGGAAATATGAAGCATGCAAAGAGGGATTTTTTCCTCATTCAGCTTTAATCTATAGGATATTTCTCTAGCGAGCTCATTGGAGACCCAATCAACAAAGCCCCCCTATCCCCCACTAAGGTACAGCTGTTACCAGGCCATGCAGTCAAAGCCACAGACCAATTTAATATATGCTGTGGCTTTGTTCTCTGCAGGTAGCCTCCCTCCCCCCCTCCCCCAATAAATGTTGAAATAGCACATTTATCTATCACTGCCGGTAGTCAATTCACAGCAGCAAACAAAACTATATAGCGAGCGACGGGTATCCTGAGCTAAAATAGCACGACGGGACACCGTTCAAGGAAGAGCCAAATTACCAGCATCCACAAGTACACATTCCAGAGACATGATCTTCAACCTTTCAAGTGGTGGGACCTGCTCCAAACCAGGCTGGCTTTAATGTCAGAGTAATACACCTATCACCCTTAAAGGTCAGAGGTCACCCTTTTCATCTTCGGGAAATCAGAAATGAGAGTGATACCTTATTAAAATTTCTACGCAGAAGCACTGGGCTGGTTGGGCGGGTGGCAAAAGCTACTGATAATTCGCATAAAAGCAGAGATAGTGGCCTGTGGGAGGAGGGGAGGCTGAAACATCTTTTGGTCTGTTAGCAGATGGATACAGTGGAACAAAAAGCGAATCCGGACCAAATTTATCATGTAATTTAGATAATGCACAGGCATTAAGGCAATCGTTACTGAATATGATCTGCTATGAGCCTGTATTATGAGGCCAGGCTATATTTACTCGTGCGAAAGAAGCTTACGAATAGGTGGATTAGAGGCTGCAAAAGGGAAATGTGCAAAGGGCAAGCAAAACGACAGAATGAGACATCAGGAACCCACATAAAAAACAAAGAAACGGACTCTGAACAAACGCTGAAGAAAAATGCGACTGTTACACCACAGTAGGATCAAACTCACAGCACGGAAACATTCATACATACATACTTGAAACAGTGTAAGAAAAGGCACTGCACACGTATACACACTGTAGTGAGGTGACAGGGTCACCAGTTCAGCTGAAGGGCGAGGCACATTCACAGACCGCAAACTTAATTTGGGCATCATTACATTTTAATACAACATATGAACAACCAGCATGGAGAAGAGAATCCCACTAGCTCTAAAATCATACTGTTTTACAGCTCCTCAGAGATTTCTGCGTGTGGGAGTAACAGAGAGTAATTTTCCCCAGGATAAAACCTGCCTATAGCTCTTCAACCACGTGATAGGTCATCCTTGTTGCAGAGCAGTTAAGCAAACGAATGAGAAATACGATAAAGCTAATCACCTGCCTGTGAGAGGACCCTAATTAAAACAAAAATGACATCATCTCTCTGGCACATGCTTCTTGCATATCTTATTCTTCCTCAAAAAGCTGTGGAAATACCTTCCACTGTGATGCATTTTGATGTTTTTATATTTTATTGATAGAGATGGGGGGGGGGGGTGGTACGTGACCCCAGCAAACTCCCCTCTGCACCCCCACGTGAGTATCATTAACGAAGTCCTCCCTCCCTCCTGAAATCCACCAAGCTTCAGTTATGACTATAAAGGTCACAAAAAACCTTGTAATCGGAATCAAATCAATACCCATTGATGGACATTACCATAAATAAGCAGCAGTACCCAGGAGATCCAGCATGCTAGAGGGCTGGCAGGACAGCGGACGTAAAGCAACTTATATTTCACAATGAGCTTCACATGACGTTTCTGCGCATCAGTACATCACGCAAGAATACGCCTACTAAAACGCAACGGTTACTGCGTTTGGAGACACTCATGTTGGTCCGAGTCAGGAGAACATCCGAGGGCCATGCCCGTCACTCAGCCAGCCCAAATTCAAGAGAAACGGGGGTCATGGTTTTAAAGCCTATATTCTATAATCTGGAGCATGAATCACACAGTGTAATGTCACCTCAAAAAAAAATCTGCTTTACGTGTCATAACAATTAATTATTAATGGTGCACCAGTGTGGAAATTTGGGCTGATACCAATAACCAATATATCTTTGTCCCATATTATCGATATAAATATCCAGCCAACCACTGAGCTCCACAGATCTGCAGTGAAACTGATGTCAGTGATGTTACTTATTAAGTTTAGATTAGATAAGGTAAACTTTATTGATCCCTGGGGGAATTCTTGATCTTGCGAATGTGTGCAGAAACCCAATCATGTAACATAGGCAAGAAGACATCAGTGAAGTAGCACAGATTTGTGGGACTGTAGCAAGGTCCTAAATGGTGAATGAGCCGATCAAATCTATCGTCTTCCACTGCGGAAAATGACTGATCTTCCAATGCAATTATCTCCATTATTTTAGTAGTTATGTCTTTAGCTGTGTTGTTGCTATCTTTGAATATTGACTAAAGTCTAAATATCAGCTGGCAATATCGACCAAGACTGACACATCAGAGAGATGTTGATGTCCTGATGTTTAATGAACATCAGTCGATACCGAGGTTATCTGATATATTGTATAACATGGAGATCATTCAGGTAATGTCTCTCACGTGTGAAGCGGCTGATGTTCACAGCTCTGGCTTCTCCTAAACACTGAAAAAATGTAAAAATGTGCGGTATAACACAGCTGGTCACGTTTTTCTGTGTTGGTCTTTTCTGTATTAGAGAACAGAAGGACCACATTGGCGGGGGAAGAGTAGAGAGGCCCCGGGGCCCCTCTGCCCTCAGTCCGGGAAGCTCTCTCTCTCCACGAGAGCAGGTGATATACAGTGGCTGCCAGCCTCAGAGCTGCCATCAGCCCGAACCCCATGTAATGTGCTGCTCGAGTGCATTATTTTCAAATGCATCACTCAGCGTTGTGCAGCACAGATAAATTGTATTGCCTCGGATGTGTAATGCACACTCTCACTGCCTCAATATTACGCTGCGGGTCGGGGGGCGCAGCAAGGGAGGCCATTTATTTTTTTTACTGCAGTCAGTATTCCTCCCATTAGCTTCAAACTGGAAATAAGTTACTGCTTTTAACAAGTGCTTACAGTGACCAGATGGTCATGGGAGCGAGGGGGGCCACGGGTGGCTGAGTGGGGTGGGCGGGGCTCCAGGACCAAAGGACCCTGGGATTCCTGCATGTCGGTCATGCACACCAGCATATCTTGAATGAAGAGTAGGCACCTACCTGCAGAACAAAAGGTGTAACAATCTCCACGAGCCAGGCAGGTCCCATCTGAAGTGTTTAAAATTTCATGTCATTCTATTTCGCAAAAAAAACACCATGCTCGTCTTAAACATGCAAAGCCCACAAAGAAATAAAATGCTTCCATCCAGAGAAACAAGTCAACAGAATGAATGAATGTGCACATTTATACAAAGCTGAACATAATGAATTTTCTTATTATGTATCTGCAGGACGTATAATGACACCCGGAAATGTTCCTGCGAGGATTATCCTGCAGACCGCAGTTTAAGGATTAACGTCGACCTATTCCTGAGCGGAATATTTCCACGATAACCCTTTGTGACCTGAAGCCAAGGGTGGGGCCGGGGCCAACACACTGTAGCAACACAATCTTTCATAGTGGGAGAGAGACAGAACACAGAATCTGGCCACCTGAACAACACGCACCTCAACCTGCAGCGAATGGAGTCACCCAAAACGGATCTGAAAAACGATACTCAACTGAGGCGTTTGGACCATCTCACACCGTCGGAGTTAAAATAACATGTTATAATGGGGTGTCCCAGTTCAGTCCTCAGGGACCCGTAGACAGTCCATGTTTTTGCTCGGGAGCTGGAAGGGGGCAAAAATGTAGACCGTCTGTGGGTCCTTGAGGACCAGGTCAGTAAACACTGCGTTACACGATAAAGCCATAGACAGTTTTTCCACAGACACAGGCAAGTCTTGCCATGGACAAAGTGCTCTACCTACACGACCCCCACCTAAGAAAGGGGACCTTCACTAAGGGCTCAGCAGAGTGGAGCCAGCAAGCTAAAAGTCTTTCAAAAGTCTGACCAACAAACACCGAACAGTCATATTGTCCGAAAGCACGCTGTCGCATTTTTACCAACTTAAAAAACAGACATTACTCTCCTTGCGTCCATTCAGCTGAATATAAATAACACCTGACATAGAGCAAAAGCACAAAATAATGACACCATTTCAGTTCCATGAGCAGCCTGTTTGACTCTGCTGTGTCTCTGCGTCTCTGTGTGCGTGCATCAGTCTAAAGACACACAGTTAGGCTGACTGGAGCCTTCAAATTGCAAGGTGCATGATTGTGTGTGTCTGCTTTGCGATGGACAGGCACCCCGTCCAGGGTGTACATGGAAAAATGGATAAATAGATATTATAGCTATTATAACAGCACAATGGTCAGCAGGTAGCACTTTAACCTCACCCCTCCAGGGTTGGACAGTTCAAACAGTTGACAATAGGTTTCCTTCCACAGACTAAAAACATATGATGTCTCTAAATCGCTTTTTGTGTGTTTGTGTGTGTGTATGTGTGTGTGTGTGTGTATATGTGTGTGTGTGTGTATATATGTGTGTGTGTGTGTATATATGTGTGTGTGTGTGTGTGTGTGTGTGTGTATGTGTGTGTGTATGTGTGTGTGTGAGCGCACGCTCAGTAACAGATAAGCATTCTGGCCAGGGTATCCCCTGCTTTCTTCCCCATGCCTTCTGAGACAGGCACCAGGAAAAGCCTCTGCAGGATGATTGGTTATGATGGATGGATGGATGGATGGATGGATGGATGGATGGATGGATATTGTACACGGCATCTTATTCTCTGGTTAAGTATGCAGTTACCTTTTAGAATATATACATTAGCCTCAAAGAAAAAACCCAAATACTTAGAGCAGATTTGCTCATTGTGTCCACACTACATGAACACTATTGGGTGTTGTGTTTTAGACAGGAGGTACCAGCTACTCATAGAGGAAGTCACACCTTAGTAAGGGCCTCCAGCGGATGCTCAGGGTAGTGCAGGTGGTGTGTGTGTGACGTAGAAAAGCCTCCCCTGGAAGGAACAACCATGCATATATTCTAGACTATGAACAGTACTGGACAGGGTCACCCATCAGAGGGGTGAAAGGATAAGACTTTCTGGGGCTCAGACATTAGGGGGCGCTCCTGAGTGTGAGAGCGTGGATAATGGGAGCTTTGGATTGGGGGGTGGGGCATTTGATAGAACTTTTCAGCCCTGGAAATGGGTAGCCTACAATAATCATTATCATCTCCTCTCCCAGAAGAGAGGGTGCACCTCCAGCACTGACACATGATGGAGATCTAGCTGAAGGTCCTATCACAGAAATGTCCCACACGGCAAGGGCCAGTGTCTCTAACTGCATTTAATCCTAGACGTCCTGAACATTGTAAACAAGGGGAGTGCAGGACCAGATGCTGGAATTTGAGTCGGGGCTGTACTCTGTTTTGGAAGAGCTTCAAGAGTAAAGCGCTGGCATAGGTATCCTCTCTTGGTGTTAAGGTGAGCATGCGTTGATGACATTTGTCACACTACACCAGACAATTAGGTCATCTGTCACACATGAAACTAGTTGATGGAAAAGTAAGATCTGCTGAAATTAAATGTGTTGAAGATTATTCTGAGATACAACACTGTTGCAAGAGATACAGAAAAGAGTTCTGTATTACACCATGATGTACTAAAGTGCCCCTGATTAGCTGCTTAAGCTGTATCCCTTAGGCCATGGGTCAGGAACCTGATCCATGGAGGGTTGGTAAGGGTGCAGATATTTGGGATGACCTCTCAATCAGCCAGTAATAAAGCAGTGGTTCTCAACTCCTGTCCTGGGGACCCATTGTTACTGGACAATTGAGAGGTCATCCCAAAAACCCTCACCCACACCGGCCCTTCATGGATCAGGTTCCCCCCATGCCTTAGGCAAGGCTATGCCAGTTTGCTCTTATTCCTCACAATTCCTCAGATTCTGCTGTTCAGCTTGAAAGAAGGACGTCTTCAACAGCATGTTAACACTGACACGATGAACAGTCACCAGCACAAATCATGGTCATCACTACTTTGATAGTGCCCAGGGCATGCAAGGCACACAGCATGTACATCAGTCAACGATCGATCAAAGATCCAATGAGAAAGCCTGATCGATAACCGCCGTAAAGTGCGATTAGTCAGCAAAAACGACACTTCAGACGGACACATCCCGGATAATTTCCGAAATGCCAGACACGAGCTTGGTGTCAAGGGCAGTTCTGCCGCTGGGCTTGACTATATTATTGAGTACATTAACCAGGGCCTCACTCACCAAGAGCGCCGTAACGAGACTTTGACTGCAGAATCCCTCACATTGCATACTAAAGTCTTCACATGGCAGATATACAGTTACTAGATTCACGGAAATTACACACAGTTCATCCAAAGCTGGTTATAAATCAATGTCTAACATGTTACAAAGTCAAACAAACAAAGTCAAACAAAGGCTGAAATGAAGAGGATTTTGTGTTGTTCTTCTAAGAGTAGATTTTGTAATATTCTTGCATATAACAACCACCCCCTGCTTTTGAGTCATGAGACTCCAAAAACCTTACATTCATCAAGTGTACAGTGATCCCTCACTATATCGCGCTTCGACATTCGCGGCTTCACTGTATCGCGGATTTCATATGCAAGCATATCTAAATATATATCGCAGATTTTTTGCTGGGTCACGGATTTCTGCGGACAATAGGTCTTTATTTCTGGTACATGCTTCCTCAGTTGGTTTGCCCTGTTGATTTCGAACACGGGACGCTATTGGCGGATGGCTGAGAAGCTACCCAATCAGAGCACGCGGTTACGTCTACTGGTTTGATATACGATACGTATATTTGTGCGTAGTATATAAACAGTATGTTTGCATACATCATTTCAACGAATCTTACCTAATATCTTAGAGAATATAAAAATAACCATATAAACATATGGTTTTTACTTCATGGATTTTCACCTTTGGTGGGGGGTTCTGGAACGCAACCCCCGTGATAGACGAGGGATCACTGTAGTTCAAAAACTTTATCAAACGTTAAAAAAAGGTGAAGATTTCCAACCAGCTAAATTTATACTGAAGAAACCATTCAGCATCATACAAGCTGCACATCAGCATCGCATAACATTTTCAATAAACTATTCACTGCTTCAGAAATAACTGAATCTTAAAGTTAAAACCTTTCAAATCCCCCAAGTAAGATTATTAGCAGAACCTGTAACGAATCCCAAAAATCTCCATATCTAAAGCTTTCCTCGACTGCTAAAGTAAAGCTGCCATTCACAGGATCGCTCTTTTTGCTCATAAAAACTTAAAACAGTCTTTTGTACAGATTTAAAAAAAATTTGACAAAGTGAATGACATGCAATGCAAAACTGAAATTTTACACATTTTTGGTAAATCTGAGTACTTAATAACCAAATAACACAAGCACACAAATGAACTGTCCTTTGGCAAACTAACAAACTACTTAAAAAGGAGTAAATAAAAGATAATAGAATGATTTCAGCCACTCTTGATTAAATGGAAAGTGAATTTGTTTCATATCTATTAATTATAATAAACAACAGACCAGACATACCGTACAGAGCTTAACCAATATCAATAAAAATACATAATTATTATCTTTGATTCAATACTTTCATGTTCCTTGTATAGGTTATACTTTTATGGTAAAAAAAATAACAGAATGAGGAGACTGCTATCAAAAGTGATTATCAAATGAATTTCTGATTATCAAATGAAATTCTAATTTATTTTATTCTATGATCCAGAGCCTGGAGCACAGACAAAGTAGCATTTATTTACATTAATTTTGCACTTCTTTTACATTATAAGACACCATTGCCCTTTCTGGGTGATTAGTTCACTCTTTAATTTCTTTTTTTTTTTATTTGGAAAAAACCTTTTCATACTTCAGAAAGTGAAGTATGAAACTGAGTGCCTTAACAGTGTGGTCTTGCATATTTATTTCACTCTAGGCAGGTGAAAAACGAACATTTTCCCCACATTTAAGAAAAACTCCTTATCCTCTGTTCATTAACACGCACATTAACCAGGCAGCACATCACCACTGTGACCACAATCAAAAGCTGTTTGTGCTTCAGAGAACAAACGGCTTTATGCTGCGTTAAAATGTGTGCAGAGGACAGAGCTGGAGGATTCGGCACGAAAACACAGATCTTGAGAAATCTCCCACGAAACTTCAGGAGTTGTTCCTGGTCATATAAGAAAAATAAAAGGAAATTACAGACTTGGTCATTCGGAAACCAAAGCAGTCTGTGCCCACTTTGCTCACGCACAGGAGCATCAGTGCCGCTGTTTAAGTGGGCATGCCCTGGGTGTACCCTAATAAATCACAGAAAGCCACAGACACAGAGAAGCCGGTGGTGGCGGGTTCGCTGTCCTTAGAGGACAGGTCAGTCCCTCAAAGGCCGCGAACCCATTTCCCAGAGCTGGGAAAAGCCAAAACCAAGTCTGTCTGTCCTTCTGGAAAGTTACCCACGCGCAGCCACAGTTCCACAACCGGCGACACACGATCGGGCACGCTGACGGTGATCCTGGCAAGAGACACGGAAGACAATCAGTTGTAGTTTGGATTACGAGAGCAGAAATGCCCGTGTTCTGATCGGATGATCCCCCCGGCACACCTCACCTGCCCCCGCCCCCCACCCTTCCAGGACTCTGTACAGATACCATCTGACATGCCGTTGGATTCCGCTGACAAAACCCGGAGAGACGAGACTCTTTAGCTCTCCTCAATGGTTGGGAAATACAGAAAAAGGGAAAAAAGGACTTTATTCCAATTTCTGCGACATAGAAAGATATCCAAAATCAACATTTTCCTCAATCGGAACCAAACACTGTCTGGAAAGGAGCCCATAGTCTGTGTGGCCCTCTCTCCTCAGGGGCGAAGCCTCACGCAGTCTTTGTAAAATAATCGCGTGCGTGGGACCGGGGGGGGGGAGGGGGGGGCAGGGGGGCAGTTCTGCGTCTGCGTCCCCTTTTTAAGTTATGGGAACAGTTTGAGGCTGGTGCAGGCAGCCATAAATTATAGAATTCATTTGCATATTCCTGGCATAAGACATTATGCAAATTGCAGCCGGTTTGCATAATGGATTCCTCCTGTTGCCCCCAAGTTGTTTCATGGTTCTTTCTTTTTTTTTATTTAATAATGAAAGAAACAAGGAGAAGAAAGGAGAGAATGGGGTGTTTAAGAGGCGCAGAGCAGCGTGCCAGCGCCCCGCAGTCACACGCAGGGATACCGGCAAGGAGAAAGTCAGCAACACGGCATCAGAAAGACGTGCAGAACTGGCAGAGGCGAGGTGGGGCTCGGCAGTGTGAGGGATCGATCGGGACAGAGACGAGGCGGGGAGCCACGCTGGCATCTGAGCGGCCGCCTGCCCGCCCCGCCGCGACCAGCCGCGGCCACCCTACTCCCTAGCCGCCACCTCGCTAATTAGCCGCAGCTGACGAGAGTGCTGGACGGAGGGGAGGCGTGGTGTTAAATAATTAACCTCGCGAGTGCTGTCTGCGCGCCGGTGGGAACAGAGAGGGAAGGCAGCAGCGGTGGCAATTACTGAAATTAGCAGAGCCGCGGATAATCAAGAAAACAGCTCATTAGAATATGAATGAAAAAAAAGCTCCGGGTCGTTTGGCCAAGCGTGAGTGGTGAAGTTGGAGGGACAGTGAAGTGGGCAAGGCGGGCGCGGCGAGACGGGTGGGAGCTTGCGTCAGCGACAGGGGGCACAGAGTTTATGGTGGGGTGGGGATGGGCAGCAAAGAAAGGGAGTGGGTTATGGGGGAAGGCTTTGATTATTTACAACAAAATGCCAGCACAACATCCTGGTGAGGGATCAGATGGCTGAGTGCGAGGCAGCTGCCGGGGGGGCGGGGCGTCTGCCAGGCGTGGGAGCGGGCGTATGCTCAGAGACGCCAACAAGCCCCCCCAGAACAAAACCACGGCGGTGGGCGGAGAACATGGGGGAAGACAGAGGGATGCATGTGAGAAAGCGAGAGATGGGGGAAGAAAAGAGGAAAGCTGGCACTGTGCCATCCATTCTTCATGAGAGGCGGGCAAGGCTGGCGTTGCCCACAGACCAGGGAAGGACAACAATGGTGACGGACACAAGAATAGGGGTTCGGCAGGGATGGGGAGCCATGGTGACATGGGCAGTGCCTACTGAAGATGGCAGGGGGTTATGGGTAATAACTGATTATCTGATTTATTCTGCGTCCATCTTATAGAGCGGATCTTCCCAGCGGAAACGCCAAGGCTAGTGGAGGAGAAAAGGCGAGAGAGAAACACAAGACCAATGAAGAAAGAGAACACCTCGCAGCAGACTGGCGCATTGTCCCAGGGAGTGGGTATGGCTGGGGGGGAGGTGCAAAAGAAAGCCCTCCCTCTTTCTCGGTCTCACACTGCAGATCACTGTGCCAGGCAGACAGCTGGCAGACGCCATGCCACCGCACTGGCTGGCAGACGCACGCACGGATGGACGCGGGCGGCCCACTCCTCGGCACATTTCCGGGGACGGCGGCGGCACCGGGGAGGCACCGGGTCCTGGACTGACAGAAGGCGGTGCCCACGGCAGCTGACAGGTTGACACGGAGAAGGCAGGAAGAGGCAGCCCACCGCATCTCGCCATAGCGCTAATTAAAACGACTCAAGTTCTTTCTGTTAATTAGAATGAGACTGAAAGGGAGGATTACAAACAAAACAAAGCGACCAGCCGACCGGCGGGGAGAAAGACTGCGGCATCACGCCCAGCCCAGCCCAGCCCAGCCCGACGCGCTGCCCGCTCTGCATGCCAACAGCAGCCATGTTTCCCGCAGCTTTCCTTGGCAGCCGCCACTTGGCTGGGCTGTCCCTGGCACCCGCTGCCCGGCCCGCACCCCAAACAGGAGACCCCAGCAATGTGCCAACTGCCAGGAGGGAGCCGTTTACAAAATGCGTCAACAAGAAGTGGCGGGGCTGGTAAACACGAGACTGCATACTAATGAAGAACATCCACGACAAAAAAGAAAATCGTAACCAGTACAAGAAGTTTTTTTATTATCATAATTATCATCAACATCACGCTGTGCTGAAATTGTTTTGTTTCTCCTGATCCTCAAAACTACTCATTCAGAGCAACAACACAAACTTCTACAAAAAAGGCGGAAAAAACCCCCATGAAACTACATGATCACTGAGTACAGCTGAGCTGCAGAGGGAGGCGGGCAGGCATGCGGCGTGCGTGCCTGTGTGTGTGTGATTTACCCACATTCACGGCAATCACCAGGGAGATGAATGCCTCACGCCGTGGATCTATACGGCGCCCAGGAGCCATAGTGATGCCACACTAGAGCAGGGCACAGGAGGCAGGCGCAAGGGAGGAGAACCCACCGCAGAAGCCTGTCCGCAACTCCGCAGACCAAGGGGCGCCGTGGGAATCTGCCCGCCCCTCCCGGCATCAGTTCCCCCTTTCCTTGCCCCATAATTGCCAACTAAGTGGGCAAGTGGCATGTTCCCCATTCTCCTCTGCTACCGTGTCTCTCTCAGGTGGTACCCTGCTGCCCAGGCGCTGTCGGGGCACCGCATCCGTTCACAAGGTCCTAGAGAGCGGCGCCGTTGTTCCTGCAAGCTCCGCTGGCATTGGGCACCGAGCCAAGGATGGGCTGCACTGTGATGGGAACCACAGGCGGAGCACGCTGCATCTGTCTCAGCTCCGTGGGGGAAAATCACCGCCCGGACGCTGCGGCCACATATGGGGGGAACTTTATTTGCACCTGCCATTACCCTCTTCCCCTGCTTCCGTCCGACACAGTGGAAAGGTCTGGATTATAAATTAATAAACCAGCCGTTCACAGGGAAGGATTACAAGAGTCTTTGTGCTTCTCTGAGGCTGCTGCTTAATGACAGAGCCAGAACCAAGATGGCCACCGGCAAGAAGGATTACCTCGAAGTTGGCATCTTCTTGGGCATCGCCGCCGCGGCTCCGGAAGCCCTGTGAATATGCAATCGCAGAAAACGCGCAAGACCACTCCGGCTCGTAATTTCTGTTTGTGCTCTTTGCCACGGAACGAGGGGATTCCTTTTTTTTATGCGCTAATGAGGTCGGAATCATCTGCCTTTCAATCTAATTCCACCGGGATGTTAATTGTACCATGTCTTCATTATACAAATGGATTACAAAAAAGAGGGAGAGAGGGAGGGAGGGACGAAAGGGGGGGGGGATTTCTTTTAGTGTTTATCACGCTACAGTCATACCGTACCATACCTCTGGAAAACAGCCACTAGGAAAAGCACACGCTTGACCATGGAGGCATCTCCGGCTTCGACGTGAGAAATCCTGCTCTTCTGCTACCTCTCCCATCCAAGCAAGCCCCGGCTGGACCTGGATCTTACAGATAGAGCATCCGCTCTTGGATTTCTCTGCCCCCCTCATTTGGGAACTACTGCCATTGCTAATTATAATCCTTTGTGATTGTATTATTTTCTTTAACTGCTCTCGTTACAGCAGCTTGACGTGCGCGTTTCGAAGCGGCTCGGAAGAAACCGAGAGACAACGAACGGCGTAGCGGAAAAGTGTCCCCGGCACTTAATTGACATGCAGCTGGATAATTTGATGCATATTTCATTTGCATATCATTAAAAAGCGAGGGCATGCTGGTGAACGGCTGGAGAGCGAGAGAGAGAGAGAGAGAGAGAGAGAGAGAAATAATTAGCAAAAGGCCGGTGGAGACATTTAAAAATAAATGGCTGCTTTCCTTCAATATGCATCTTCGTTTAAGTTTAGCGCCAAATTAGACTAAACGCCTGGCAATGCACACAGGACACGCATACGGGAGACCTACGTGATTTAGCACACGCTACATGGCTGCTAACGCATGTCCGTCGCTTTGAAACGCCGTGGAAAGCGGCCAATTTCTGAAGCTTTTTCAAAGAGGAAAAACCAGTGTTTCTGGTGCACAACTTTGAGAGCGATCAGTGGCAGCGACAGTTAAATGTGATCACTGTACTTCAGTGTATTTGTACAGCGTCCTTTAAGGACAGCAGATCGGCAGACTGAGTGCTGAGGATTAAGTCAATCTGAGAGGTGAGTGAGTGAGTGAGTGAGTGAGCGTGTGAGTGAGTGAGGTGAGATGGGCACACATGGATGAATGGGACGCCAACTTCAGCCTGCCATCTGTCTTGTGGGGTGGGGGGGGGGGGGGTGTCAGGGCTTTCTGCAAGCCCCCCTGCCTGTAATTTCCACACTAATGGGCACAAAGACGCCATCGCCAAATCTGCTGAGACCAGCCAGGTTTATTAACTCCCAGAATAGGGCCGGGGCTCTGGACTCCGGGCGGAGAGGTGGGGAAAGCAAGGGGTCAGTGAGGATACATCACACCTTTCAACTCTGTTTGAAGACCGCAAAGGAGGGAGGGCCAGGTGATGGGAGTAACCAGAGACCTGTGAATGGCGGCAGAGTGGGTTTCGTATTCCGCAGCGTGACTCAAACAGGATACATACTCTACATAACAATGACACAAACGGGCCTGGTGGGGGCGCTGTCATTATGTGACTCCTGTCCTCCAGCGCCTCCACCAGCTCATCATGGCTTATTGTATCGCTCCTGTGTAAACAACACAATTATTGCCAATCCCAGCGGATTTTACATGTCGTTACACTGGGAAGGAAAAACTATAGAAATGAGAAAGTATTCAGGGGGATTAAACGGCACACGGCACCTTCAGACAGACGCTTGTCAGTGACCTGAGCGGCAGAGAGTCACACGACATGTTTCTGTGCCTTTCCCAGCCAAAACAGCTAAATAGCAATAAGCAGGAGAGTACGGATGCAAATGGCCTCATCTACATGAGAAATACACCAACAAAGGCTGGAATAAGCGCGTGTTCAAACTTCACACAAAGGCTACAGAGAATTCCCAGTGTTACACTGAGAGGAAACAACAAGTGCACTGCTCAGGGTCACGCGGAGACGGCACCACTCGCCAGAGTACCGCAACCCGATTTCTGTACTAGTTATGTACTGGGAATAGCAGAACTTGATTTCGGTCCATGAGATCCCAGGAAACAGGAGAATCCCTCCCTTTGAAAACCCAACGAATTGGAAAACAGGGATTCCCGGGAATGAAAGAAGCTGCGGATCCCTCCACCCCACCCATTTTCCCCAAACGGCCTCACATGCGACACAGCACTGGGTAGCAAGCAGCCGTGCAGTCCCGGCGTGCCTTTACAGGTTTCAGTGACGCAACAGCATGGAAACGAGTCCATCGCAGCACAACTGCAGGCACGCGGGCAGACAGACGCTGGAATCTCAGGCATTTCTCCTGGCGTTACGCCTGCCATTTAACAGCACCTGCCTCTCATATTTCATTATATTGTCATTTTTCATCCTCCAAGACGCTTTCTAGTGATTTGCCTTTAAATATATAACATAGTTTGCAGTATAACCAGCTTAAACTCTTGCACCAGAGTAAAAACACCAACTGGTAATTTCATGTAGGCCATACAGATGTGTTTTTAACAAACCAGTAAATTACCGCACCCTTTAATTAACCTGTCAGTTCATTCCATTATGCTCATGCATGACCTTTGCCCCCATTCATGGCTTGGTCAGTTCGTAGTCACGTCCACACAGTTAAAGGAGCCGCTCACACCCTGCACCCTACAGTCTACCGCACTACACCACACTCTGACGCTGTCCCTTTAAAAAGCTCCTGGCAGGAAAGCTGCCAATTAATGGGCTCCTTCTAATTACATTAGATTAGAATTAACAAAGCGTCACATGGTGCCCAAGATGACCCACGGTGACTCACAAGCTTTTGTATAAAAATCCAGGAAGGTTAGCCGTCAATCATCGTCAGTGCCTGATAGCAGCCTGTCACTGGGGGAAAAAAGGTCCTTTATGTGAAGTTTCAGGTCAGAAACACAGAGCACCATCGAAACCTAAAGGGCCGGGGCTATTTAATGGCAGGAGCAGAGAAAGGGAGCAGACAGAGGCGGTCACATTTACAGGGGACCTGACACACGCAGCGCAAATTACACACAGGCACCAGCACCATCAGACCCGACATTAACAGATTAATGCATGGCCTGGTACAATAAGGAAAGCCTTTATAATACTGCAAGGGACGCAAGAGTAGATCTTGTTTTAATGACGCTTATAACTGAAATCTAATGTCCCATTCCTTGTCTTCAATGAGAAGTTTCAACAACAATAATTAATGGGAAGGCACTAAAAATTTCCTTAACCACTGGCTGGCAGTCACAAAAATTCAGGAACCTTAGATCTGCTTGTATGAATTTAAGAGGGTGCTAGGTCCAGGTCCTAACCCTAAATCTGCCCCCCCCAGGGAAACACGGTGAATCGAGGGAAGAGAGACAAAACGGGCAAAGCCCCAAAAATATCAGCCACAGAGAGACATGGCTGTCTCTGACGTGACTCGCTCCCAACGGTACAGGCACGTCAGGTGCCCACGGTGTTCCGAGACTAAATGAGGCAGGAGGGTGGCATGGCAGACACCCCTGACAGCTCTCCCGTCATCCTCGCATTGCCGCAGCTCAGAGCAACCCCCCCCAGACTGCCTGACAGCTTCAGTCCCCGGCCCAGCGGTGCTCGTCATGTTTCCGTCTGTATGCTCAGGATCTGCTGACTTAGCCTCACCTGCCCCGTCACCCTCCAGATCCTGTTCAAAGTGCCTGCACCTATCCTGGGACACTTTTCCACAGTGACAACCCAGCTGTCAGACACAGGGAGGAGCTAAACTCCTCCCTTAAGGGCCAGATTACGAGGCTGGTCCGCCTAAACACGGCCTGACGATCCCACAGATTCATCCTGCACCAAACTCCGGTCCACCTGCATGTTGCTGAGGCAACCGCATATAACAATGCATGCAGTCAAGGTATTATGGTAATAAGATCAAAAGGCCAATATTTACCCACAGCTGGAAAAACTGCACACTACTCCTTAAAGAAAAGTGTCAGAGACAATCCACACACACACACACAGGTCAGACGAAAGTGAATTAAATACAAACAGCTTCCCTATGCATGACCAGTGCTTTTTGTGTGAATGTTTCACACTGTACAGCCCCGTAAGGGCAATGTATATATTCTCACACATATAGACATGGCTTTCATTTACCCAGCTATCTTCCATAACCGCTTATTCATAGGAGGGCTACAGTGAACACTGAGTCAATCCCATAATGCACAGGGCAGGACACCCTTGAAGAGATGCAGGGCACACACACACACACACAGAGCATAAGGGCAATTCAGAGATAGAAATTCACCTACACAGCAGGAAATCCGCCCAGACACAAGAGGGCACAGACATTGAGCACATGCAGAGCCAGGGCAGGGAATCAGGCTGAGCCCAGCACGTGTGGGGTGACAGTGGTGACCCAGCAAGCAGTGCGGATGCCTACAGTCTGCCTCACTCTCATTTAAAGCCATCTGCCACATAACCGAAAGTGTTAAGCCGGTTCAAAGTGTAAGGTGGTCAAACTGGGGAGAGCAGGAGGGACACTGTTCGGTCTCCAGGGAGACGGCAGCTGGCCATCTTCCCCAGCTCATTTTCAGAAATGTTTTAAACATGAACACTGGGGGGGAAAAAATGGGTAATAAATGGGGGAATGCAGGATGTGTGTATTTTACAAGGGACGCCTTTTCGTTTGGTCTTTTATTTCACGGAATAACTTCATACATCCGAGGAAATGGCTCATTTAAAAGCAAACGGGCCCCTCTTTTATATTTTAATGTGTGTTTGGGGAATATAAGCAGGCCGGTGCTAGCAAAGTGAAAACGCAGGCC
Source organism: Mormyrus iriodes (assembly GCA_011763525.2). Taxonomy (NCBI): domain Eukaryota; kingdom Metazoa; phylum Chordata; class Actinopteri; order Osteoglossiformes; family Mormyridae; genus Mormyrus; species Mormyrus iriodes. Next base: position 1,846,517 of record JAAGVU020000019.1, read on the forward strand.
TCTGTCTGACCCCCCAGCACAGCCAGGCTCTGAGAGAGAGGCAGCATGGGTACCTCAACTTCCAGAGGGCAGGAGTGTGCAGACTTACAGCAAGAGAGAAAAGGAGAGCGTTCAAGAAGCCATGAGGCACGATCAGTCAAAAACAGGCAGAAAATAAGGGAAACAGGCAGGGCAGAGTGAAGGGTGGACCAGCAGACAGCAAAAGGGTTCAAAATGGGCCACGAGGACAAGTTCCAGGAGGCTGGACGGTCAATACAGGAGGTAAGAAGCGAGCAGCATGTAAGACTGACCCCTGGTGAGGCCTCCACTATACGGGTACGTAATGTGGAGGGGTTTCCTGCCCATACGGGCAGGGCTCCCAATCAGGGTCTCACATAACCCCGGTGAGGAAGTGCCACAGAGCACACTCAGGAGCCAAACCGCTCTGATTGGCTAATAGCGCTTAATAGCTGCCCTTTGAAAGGGCATTGTGCCGTAGTACAGCCCCTGCGTGCGCATTAAAAAGCCTTTAATACCGAATTCTCCTCCTTGGCTCCCCCATAAAGGAGGGGAGCAAATTGGATTTTCAAGGCCTTGTTTTCTAATTTGAAGCATCCATCATGTATTATTAAAGAAAGCCGAAGTGGG
>JAAGVU020000019.1:1867283-1891549 GCA_011763525.2 Mormyrus iriodes
AGCAGAGAAACCGGTTGATGACAGGATGAGGGAGTCTCAGTACAGTGACAGGATGAAGGATGTCCAGCAGAGAAACCGGTTGATGACAGGATGAGGGAGTCTCAGTATAGTGACAGGATGAAGGATGTCCAGCAGAGAAACCTGATGGTGACAGGATGGGGGAGTCTCAGCAGTGACTGGATGAAGGATGTCCATCAGAGGAGTATGATGGAGACTGGAAGAGGGAGTCTCAGTCCAGGAGCAAGGCTGTGACAGGATGAAGGATGTTCCATAGAGGAGCATTATGCTGACCGGATGAAGGAGTCTCAGTCCAGGAGCAGGGCTGTGACAGGATGAAGGACCTCCAGAGCAAGAAATGATCCCCCAGGTTGCAGTGCATGTTTGATTTCCTTCCCAGGAGCTCTCCCTTGACAACCCCGTGTTTATAGCCATCTCAACACCGTTATGTCAACTCATTAGTCATCTTAATTGCTTACATAGAACAAGGCTCCAGGCAGGAGCTTGTGTGAATCGGTGCTGCCCTCTGTCAACACTAAGGACTTTGTCATAGCTAGCCAGCCAGTGTTTAACACCCACAGTAAGGTTAAAGAGGAAGACTGTTTACAACGACAAAAGCACACTAAATAACAAATCTAAATAGGTACTATATAGCAATAAAAGCATCAGTCAAACTGAAAATTAGCAGAAGACTCTTCAACTTTCCCACCCGAATCTCTCACAGGACAGAGGGAAGATAGATACTCAGGCAAAATATAACCAATGGAAAGCCTAAATTAACATGTAAGAAACAACCTATCTGAAGGCAGAGAAAGGGAGTGAGAAAGAGAGCAAGAACGCAGCCCTCTCTGTCCCAGGCTGCTTTCCTTTGTGTCAACTGGAATGACATTAGATGCCAGGGCTTGTTTGTGCTTTAATGACAAGTAACAGGGGATTGTGGTCGCCATAGAAACGGCAGAGGCTCAATACATCATACCTCGTTACAGTAGTCAGGAATGGTAAAAAAAAATGATAAATCCAGGGAAAGAAAGAGAGCAAGGGAGAGAGAGGGAGAGGGAGAGAGAGAGAGAGAGAGAGAGAGAGAGAAAGAATGGAAAAATCATCCAGCATCTGCTATATGGAACGTATAACCTGACATTAAAAAGGTGACCTTATTAATTTTAAAGTGCTCCAGACCAAGTTTAATAAAATGAATGTGTGGCGACCTTGGCATAACTGTCCTGTCAGTGAGTGTGCATGTGAAAGCCCTGATTGTTACTGGGTAGGGGGCTTTGTGCCATAAGGGGCTATTTCACCTCAGTCTAGTTTCTCTGGGGTGGTGGGTGAGGCATAACCTCCGAGGTCATAAAACTCCAATTGAACTGCTAATGTTTTCATTTATTAAACAATTTAAATACCTTCTGAAAAAGCTGGACAAACAAGAGCTTCAGGAGGAAAAAGAAAGAATTATATCTGAACGATATCATAAAATGTAAGACTATACATGCTGAAGGAATAGCAGATAGCTACCGACCTTTTTGTGTCATAAACTATATATAAAAAGAGTGTGCAGAGATTCCTCTATATGTGACATTTTTCATTGTCTCCCCATCTTCACCAAAATTTCTTTTGAGTGCGCAGAATTCCTGCCACAGTCTAAATACATGCGAAACAAACAAACCCATAAGTTGTCCTTAGCGTGTAACTGAGTGAGATGTATTCGTGGGAGCTCTCTGATGAGGTTGTCAAGATGTACTCTGGCTTCTGGACCATTTGAACTCTTAAAGGAAAGAAACGCTTTTGAAACTGAATCGGTAACATAAAACTTTTTAAAGAATGATATTTCTGGGAAAGACTGTGAGCACCCTGAGAACCTGAATACTTGAAAAAGATGTCCATATTAAAAAAGAAATTCTCAAAGGATGAATATTTTTGAACAATTCCAAAGGCATTAATACAGGAATGCGTCACCCAGGTCGAATATGGATGTCACACATTTTCCTGCAAATTGTACAGATACTCATGAGGCCTTGCAGTGTCGCAGCCCAGGGACACAGACCAATAAAAAACCGGCCGGAGCCAGAACTCAACCTTATAATCCACACTCGCAAGTCAATATTTATTTTATCAGAAGCCTGCAGTTGCTTTAAGTGCACAGGAGACTCAAAGATGAAATATTAACCAGTTGATCAGTCAAGACTCCAGCTCTGCTCTGGTTTGCTCACAGCCCGATTTAAAAAGCTGGGAAATGACTTGGAAATCCTGCCCTGCAGTTGAATCCCCCATATTGTGTATCTGAAATATTCCGGCAGTAATAAAATGAGAAAAGAGGCCCTACACTGCTGGAGCTGCTACGTGGTTTAATGGGTATTGGTGGTAATTCTGTAATTACCCAGACTGACCCCTCTGAAGATTCTAATCCCCCTTCATCTTCTCTCTGAAGACTCCTAATGCTTTATTTTCTAGTGAGATTAACTTTGTTTGTGCTGGTTTCCTATTTATGTTATTACTTATTTAAAATACAAGAAGATTAATATTAGAAAAAAAGACCAGATGTGCAAAGGCGGTTTCACAGTTTCACAGACGCTGAAAAAGGAAATGATGTCACCATTTCAAAAATGTCTGAAAAATGTCACACAAATAGAATGACAAGTCAAAAAAAGGACGGAGTACTAAAATCACAAAGGTTCAATGGGTCTAAAAATAAACCATTCAATCTCAATGCAGTTCTTTACTGCTAGAAAGGAGCATTGACCTGATTCCTTAAATATCTTATGTTAAATCAAACCTTTAAGAAACATTAACAATGGGTTTAATTATTACCATTAAAAGCAAGTTGGCTTTCATCTGACTTTTGTTGACTCGGTTTAAGTTAAAGCAGAGCTTAATACCAATGACTGATCTTTTTGCTCATTATGACATTTGCTTCAGAGCATTGCCACTTATCAAAGGCAGAAGTGTCACGAAAGGCAAGCTTCATATACCAGGTGTTATGAGTCATAAAGCTAAAACCACTCAAATGCCCTTGTGAGTAAATTATCTATATTTTATGCAGAATTAAATCCACAATGGGAGCTCCCATCATTTATTTGTCACCAGGATTAAATTGATCTCAACAAATAAACACAGAATACTCGTATGCTGCTCAGCTAATGGCTATATTATTCATCGCATATGTTATTTTAAGAAAATATAGTGGAATGAGATTATCATTTATGGACATTATGGTTCACTTCAGAAATGCATTAGCACCTGATTCTTTTTTTAAGTTTAATGATCTATTTTGTTTATATTGCGTGGCACTAAATAGAAGCAGAATTCTGCAATGTCTACAGATTCAGCATGGACTCCACACTGTATAATATACATTTGCATTTACGGTGTGTTGTAATGAAATATCAGTGCTCATGTATCAGGTCACAGATCTTAACACCTTTACTAATTCCATTCGAATTTCAAATGGAAAAAGCCACATTTGTTCATTTTTTAATCAATTAACTAGATAAAATGGGCAAGAAGGGAACAAGAGAAGAGCAAACATGAGAGGAAGTGAAAGGGTGATGTAGCCAATTTCCTGCACATATTTTCCTTATTACGCAGAAAGGGGCAGCCAATCGCTCGAATACCAGCTGCTGTCACATGTTAATATTGCTGCCTTTCACGCCTGTTTTCCGGTCACTTTGGTCAAAGTCCATCTGAGGGATGTTGCTTCCTAATAACATAACAGACTGGGCTGTGAAAAATGGGGTGTCTAATCTGGTGTGTCTGAGAGAGGAAGAGTTCTGCAGACCAGCTTAATAATACAAGGAAAACAAGATAAAATACTCCAGGATCAGGCGACTGCCTCACTGGTATTCCAGGCAGGCCCCATTCAGGATTTTCAGAACCAGTAAGCTTGTCCTTATGAAACCACAGGCTTAAGCTCTATGCTAGCCTGCAGAAATATTAGATCTCATAAAACATCTATTAGCTGTCGCCTGCTGATCGTCAGGCCCGATTAGCTGCACATAATGAATGAACCAGCCACTGCTGGGAGCACAGTGGAGCCTGAGGTGCTTTGATTGGTCCAGCCAGGCCACGCCCACTCTTGCTAAGGAAACGACTTTCATCGCACTTTGGCGGCTGTGCAACATACGTGCCAAGGGCCTCTTCCCAATCATTTTTCCTGACAGCTGCGATTATATTAGTTTGACTTGTCCTCACAGCTCAAGCTCAATTTGGTTCCGACATTGAATATGAGATGAAGCCAGTGACAGTGGATGGAAGGTGAGGGTGTGAGGAACGAGGAACACGTTTGGACAGTCCAAGACCTTTAAATAGACGTATCGGGTTCTTATTTGTCACATTGTTGAGGAAGTCAGACTTTTCAGGCCCAGTCTGGATATGGTAATACACCTGCTATAGTGTAAACAATCCCGATTGACATTATTCAGTATCTGTCTTTCTCAGTCTGTCAGTGGTACCGGTGAATCTCAGTCCTTTAAAAGAGCAGCATTTTCTCATCTGTAAGTGTTGGCAACCGCTGCAACTTGACAGATAATTTCAGTGCCGTTCAGTTTACTTATAGCCACATTACAGCCACTGGAGCACGGTTCCCTTTGGAGTTAATGCTAATTTGATTTGTTTCGGTATAAATGAGGTCAGCATGACACGAGGACAGCCTCGGTCAGTGTTGCCGAGAATGTGAAAAAAAAAAGGAGGGGAGAGCCGTTATAAGAACATTAAACGTAAAGACATGGTGGTGAGGCAGCGAGTGTGGCGATCAAGGCGAGTATAAGGTGGTGATATCGACGACCTGGAACTGTGGCTCTGAAGTGCCCCTCTCTGAGTGTGGCTTATCAGATCGAGCAAGGGCACCACGACAATAACCACCAAGGTATGGCCCTCACCTGCAGGCCAGCAAAGCCAAAGAGACAAGCTCCCTCTGCTTAAGGCGAGCATCACACTCAGAGGCTAAACCAATTTCACACCCCGTGACTTAGGCCGGGGTGGCACAAAGCAAAGCCTGAGTTCGGGTGCCACCTGCTACAAAGCCGGTAGGAAGCAGCTTGGTGTTGCCCGCTGATCCGATTAGGGTGAACTTAATTCATCTGGGATGTGCCTTCGCGTGTTAATTGGCTCAGCGCCGCCCGTCATATCTGCCTCCTTGTTCACACCCACGTGGCCCCCATTTACAGTGGGAGGAATACAGGAGAGGTTACTGCGCCCACTCCAATGTGCCCATGAGAAAAGATGCACTTCCACTAAGACGAACAAAACTACCATTTCTCTGCATTTGCTTCGGTATGGATTTCTCTGAACCTTAAAGAAACATTTTTAGATCCCTAACCATCTTCCCCTAGCAAATTCCTTCATATGCTCCTGCTCAAATGTCAAAAAGTATTACTTTCCTAAACTACTGATTAATTATACTGCTAATCTGCTCTAACGGCTAAAAATAAATGTAATGAAGATTTTGATTCTATCCTATTGAATCTCTTCAGCATTTTTCACCACAAGATTTCTTAAAAAAAAAAAAAAAAAAAACTTGGAAGAGTAATTTGGAGCCATTATCTTTCACTCAATTTACAGAGTTGATCATATGATAATATGAAAGGAAATTATTACAAAAACTAAATTACACACTCTGTGAAAGTCCTGTCTCAGGTCACAGGGATGCTACATTTTCTCTACTCTCTCTCTCTAATAGAATAAAAACAATTCAAATTTAAAAATGGGAAATTCTGTGACTAAAGGCCAAATATCAATGGGAACAAAATGCTTCATCAAACCTGACTTCTTGACTTTGGTATGGAGAGAACAGTATTGGCCATCCAATGAAAGGAGTGTTTTTTTTCAGGAGTAATTTGTTTTGTGCAGAATGAACTCATCTCACATATGCAGAGACTTTAACATTCCATGAACGTGAATTTACTACGGCACAGTACTTACGAATTGTGAGTGGAAGCCTGATTCCTCAGGTGGCTTCAGGTATGAATTTCCACTTGATCTTGTCCCGATGGTCTGGTTTTCTTCTAGAATCCAAAGACCTACTTCTTCAGGGGAATCTGTGACTAAAACTATATAACCGTGTTGTCGAGGGATTACCCATCTTTATATGCCATAATTTCCAAAACAACCTCCAGGCCACTTTGACCCTTGTATAAGTGGTTAAGATAAATGGTAAAACTGATGTGTTGAATCGTTTTTGTGTAGATCTGGTAGCTGAATTTTAGAAATGTGTCGGTAGACAAAAATATGTGAGATATTTATAGTACAACTGACATTATATATGGGATGTAACAATTGGCGTGTTGCTCTGTCCTCAAGGTACACAACTGAAAACTACAGACACACACACAGCCTCAAATGTCAAATATTCTAAATACATGAAAAGACAAACATTGGATGGATAGATAGATAGATAGATAGATAGATAGATAGATAGATCGATCTAGGTGGCAGATATTCTTAACAACAATGTACGCAAGAGTCTGAAATTGGGGGGGATGCAATTTAATAATTGAACTATAATGACCTGTTTATTGGGAGGATGAATGAAGTCAAATTAAATATTGGGGGTGCAGGTCCCCTGAGGATCCTATATCTCTGAATCTTAACTTATAACAAATATTAAGTTTATTGTTTCACATACTTAAGTTCCTAACCTACTATTTAGCAACTAATTTTTAACACATAACCTTTCTCCACTCAAAACAAACCACAATAATATAACATTGTCCTTAGTAGTTTTAATTATGTCATATAGACTATATGCACATATAGCATTAACCTCATCCAAACATTAAAAAAATATCCTGGGACACAATGTATTTTTTTTGCTCATAAATTTTTAATGTATCACAATGAGCAAGAAACATACTTGATGAAATATTTTCAAAGTAGTATATTCAATTACCATCTACAATCAACTTAACTAGGACAACGAGGCTTTTGTGACAAAAGTATTTTCATTAAAAGTCTGAAGTTCCACGTGGTTTTTGTACGTCAGTCTCCATGTCATTTGGTACAGTCTGGAAATTTGTATCATATAATTACAGTAACAAAAAAAGCTAACAAGACTACAGTATAGAAAAGACATCAAGAACAACATTTTTGGTTTGACTTGCTCGTTTTTGTACATTGCAAGGCTGTATTTCTACCCCCAGGTGGGCTTACCAGAGCCAAAATGCCATCTTTGTGAGGCCTGGAGAACAAATAACACAAAAAACGAAAAGGAAAAAAAAAAGAAACTGTATTTAAAGTCTGTGGTAGCAGATCGACCCAGAGCTCCCCCAGACAGTTCATCTCTGACATGGAGCATCAAGGTTCATTTGGTTGCTCGTTTTGGTTGCCTTGCTTCTTAATAACTGCTTCATAAAGGATGACGGTAGGCTAAACACTCTTTGCCTCTTCTTCTGAGCTAGTTCTGGAGATGTGAGAGGACTTGCCGATTCCGTGAGAGAGCTGGCCATTTGCTGTCTTTCAGAGATGCCCTATTTTCAAATGTAACGGGGCAAGCACAGTGTGGACTCCTGCTTGGAGGGTGGATGCAGGATGGATGCAGAACCTTTCAGGCACAGCTATAGTGCATCTCTCTATTCCACCTTCCCTCTGTTTCTGCTTTTTCCAGAGTCTTTCCCATCTCAGTTTTTCGGTAATTAACGACCCAGTACCAGAACCGCTTGTCCATGCTTTTCTCATCCAGGCCTATTCTGGAGCACCCAGTAACCTTCAACATTTTTCAAGAACTTCCTGGAGATTTTGTCTGTTTTTACAATTGTATTTGAAAATGGATGTCTGGTTTTAAATACTGATATCTCTATACCAGTATACATTGTACACCCTGTATACATTGTTTTAATTTCTTTGTAAAAATCCCATGATACTCAAGCATGCCAACATTGGCTGACAGTTCCTTGAAAAAGTATCAGCTGTTGACTTCTGTTCCGCAATAAGATAAACAATTATGGGGGGACCATTATTATTATTATTATTATTATTATTATTATTATTATTATTATTATTTAGTTTTTTTTTAAGAAAAACAACTGCATAATGCTTTGGCCACATTCATATATTTAATTAAAGCAAGAACTCCTCAGCGATCTCCTTCTTACCATTATCACTATAATAAATTTTATTTCCAACCTTTTGGTTCAGTACATTGAGTGTCAAAACAAAATTGAATTTAAAACGTAGACTGATGCTGGCTGTTAACAAACCGTGCACGCACACACATGCACACATACACACACATACACACACACACCATGCTGGATTAATCTGATGCAACACAGAAACCCAAATATAAAATAGTTTTGAAACAATTCCTTAAACACAAACAAAAAGATTAAAGTGGCCAGGACATAGTATAAAGTTAAAATTTAAAGTACAAGTTAAAATGTTAATTTATATTAAGCAGAAAAATATACAAAGAAAACATACAAATAATAATGTGACTAATGAAAACTGACCTTTTTACTAAATTAAAGCAAAGCATTCAAGAGTAAACTGTACAATATTAAAATGCATTAAAGTATTATTATATAAAAGCAATATTTAAGAGGAGTGGCAAGCATTAATCCAACAATATATATGGCAGATGAAAATATCAATGCCAAATCACATTGGCGTAATGCCTCAACATCTGTCAAAGATGTCGCAATTTAACGTGGCCAAAAACCAATTATGCAGAACTTTCCTAAAATACCATTTAACAAATCTCTCTTTTCTACTGGAGGATAGAATATTTTGGGGTATTTATCAAGGATAACAATTTGGACTGCAGTCAGAAGGTGCAGGTGCCTTTGGACATTAATGCATGGGCATACCTCAAACAAACCTGCCGTTTCCTTTACTTTAATGCTTTGGAATGATAATTCCCCCTAAGAAACTGATATTGAAAGGTTGTGCATGATTTGGTACAAACGCTTAGCCCCATTCTGACCCTTGGAATTTCTCCAGGGAAATAAACACCCATATATTTATCTTCAAGACAACACTGACTTCCCTAAGAAAAGAAGCGTTAGACGTAGCCTGTGAGATGAGAAAGAGATCCAGTACCCAGTGTGTGTTATGTACAGAATTTTTGGTGGCCATTATTACTTAATCTTTTGTTTGTTTTCTTTCAAGTTACATAAACCTCAGTGGTTCTAGAGATTCTCTTATTATAAGTCTCCACACCAGAGCTACACAAGAGGGAACTGGTTCTTTATCTTTGCAACCATAGAATATACATTTACACAACAGCTTTGTCACAAAAAAAAAAACTCGAAATAAAAAAAGTCAGTCCTTGCTTTAAAAAAAAAAAAATGAACGAACGATTCAACACGGAATTTTGGAATGCACTGTTCTGTACAAACATTACAGATCATTGGCTTTCAACATTGGTCTTCTTTAAAACCAAAAAAAAAGAACAAAGTAAAAAAACTGCCAAACTGTCCTTTGGAACGCATATTCACAGTCTTCAAAGTTCCGTTTTTACAACAAGATGAAAAAAGTTATAGGAGAGTAAGAGAAAATGGGTTTATTGTTTCTGTGTTCGTTAAAGCTTAGCCAAAAAGCAAAAAGGAGCATGCATCTAAGTATTTTTCCCCAAAACTACATTAGCAGCAAAACTGTCCTCAAAGACCAGACCTTATACATTTTTCTTAAAAAAAATATTTTTTTTTGTGTGTGACAAGTTAAACAAAGAGCTTTGTCTATTTTACAAACTGCAATGGCTCCGTCATGGTGCTACTCCACGATAGAAGGACAGGAGTCCTTTAGGTTTTTGGTTTTCTTGTTTGTTTAAAGCCACCTGTCTTCTTGCAAAGAAGCAAAAAACAGCTCTGACTCATACTCCTTTATTTTAAAACCATTGTGTTAAAAACAGACACAGATTCTAAAGAATAAAGAAGCTTTGCTCACCTCTATGCACCAATGGTGAAAGTATTTTGTCTTTGGATTTCCATTTTGTTTTAAAGCGTGAGAATTATTAATAGTATTATTATTCTTTAATTTCTCATCTATGTCAAGCTCAAAAGAGAATAAACCAGGAACAGACTGCAGCCACACCACACAAAGAAAGAAAAAAAATCTGGTTTGTAGTATAAGAGAAGTCGCGACTCACTCTGAAATCTACAAACGCGAGGAGTGAAGGGGATAGAGAGGGAGGAACGGACAGCAGAGTTAAGTGCCAGAAGGTAACACAGGTAATGGACACCTTTTCAACAAACCCAGAAGTATTCTCCACTTTGTGTCAGTATTTTAAGCGACCAAAAAAAAAAAAAACAAAGCAACAAACAGACAAAACAGAAACACCATACCACCATACACCAGGTGAAAAAGTGGCAGTTGGGCGAATGAAATCCAGGAATCCAAGGGACAAGCACAAAAGACAGAAATAAGGTATACTTCAGCATCAGTCACCGCTCCTGCAATGACCAGGACAACATCAAATGAAGGTCCTTTACAGTGGACAATACAAAAGGTACACAAGATTTTTTTTTCAGTCTATCATTACTGTTTAAGATCATTTCCAATGCAACAATCTAACACCAAAAATTTTCATAGCTATCATAAATACAGAACATTTTTTTAATTACCCCCCCTCCCCCCCACACACACACCAAGTATGCAATGCTTTCTTTTTTGACGGGAGCACTAATTTCATCCGTTGAGACATTTTGTTCAGTAGATAATTTTGAGTTGGCAGATGATGTTGAATATTATTGTCACAAATCATAATACTTTCTGTCTCATAAATTAATGGTTTAATAAAAGAAATATTTTTCGGTAAGGAAAGCAAATATAAAAGAATTTTCTGTAAACAAAAAAAAAAAAGTTGTGATCTGTTGACCTGAGAATAAAACAGACATTACATTATTAATTTTAGCAAGCCATTGGTATCTGAACACTTATATAGCAAGAAACTGTAAGATTATTCTCCCATACAGTACATACTGGCTGTTAGCTCTGCAGCTAACACGGGATGACTTCTTAACTTGTCATTTGTAGAACGGGAGAAGGGGCCATTTCAACATTTGAGGCAGTCCATTGCTGTACAGAATCCCAAAACTCATCCAAAACTCAACCGCAGTAAACTTTCTTCATTATATATACATATATATTTCAGTTGAAATAAATGAATACCAGCATATTAATATGGGAAAACAATCCACTAACATTTAATTTTTGGTTACAAGCTTTGGAATTGCAGTTTGTCTTTACACTTCTTGTCCTCCAAAACTGTTTTGTATGTTTATTTCTTTTAATGGGTTTGTTTTTTCTTAAACATTGTCCATTACTGAAAGCTTGTTTACAATCTGATGGGGGTCTGTTCATACACTAGCAAGATTAGAATTACAACTATTGTCTTTGAGACAGCTGGGCTGCTGGGCCACATCGGCCAGGTGGCCCATCCTGCCTGCTGACCTCTGACTACTCTCAGAGTCAGATTCGTCAGTAAAGACGTCTGTTGGTATCGAGGTCTGAACCCCTGAGGTGCTCAATGAACTTGAGGTAACCGTTGAAGGTGAGGAGCCTGGAGGAAAAGAAGAAGAGCTCAGAGAGGATGCGGAATTGGGCTTTCCAGCTAAAGCTCTGGAGGAAGGCGCCTGGGCCCAGGGTTTGCCAGCAGCAGTGTGTGGTGTGGCAGCTGTGGAGGAGGAAGAACATGAGGATGAAGAGACAGAGGAGGATGGCATGGTAGCTGATGTCACTGGCAGGGGAGGGGGGCTGTTGTTGGTGAGGGTGGCAGACTGCGAGGTAGATGTGGTGTCAGGATCGAGGAAGCAGGCTGAGGAGTGAGGTAATAAACTAGTAGCGTGCTCTTTGGCATTTTGGGCTGATCGTTTGATTGTTCTGTGTTTGTGCAAGGCTGACTCTAGGTGTTGACGTAGCGCTTTGTCCCCGTCCAAGGGGGTGTCGCAGACCAGACAGTCGTACAGACTGCCATCCCCTGCGTCCCCGCCACTGGGAACCCGAAGCAGCAGCTCTTGCGGATTTGACACAGACTGACCAAAAAAGCAAATGGATTTCAGATGGCCAATGGCCACCTCCTCCTTGGTAAAGACCGCTTGACACTTACGGCACGCCAACCGGCACGGCACCTTGGGGATGATGTACTGCTCAAGAAAAGGGTCCACACCTTTGCTGTTCACTTTTTGTTTTTCAGACAAGCGGTTCTTGTGAGAGGAAGAGGAGGTCTCACAGGATGGAATGCCCTTCTGTTCCTCACCTTTCACTCCATCTTTGGCAGATTCTTTGCGGTCTGGAGTCCCTGGGGGTTGATGGGAGGTTGGGGTTTGGCTCGCCTTGGGAAGCTGGACTTGCTGCTGCTGCTGCTTTTGTTGCTGCTGAAGTTGGCGCTGCTGTTGCTGCTGTAGGGCCTCCTGCAGACTCTGCTGATATTGCTGGTAATGCTGGAGCAGGGATCCTGGGGACAGCCCCATTAAAGCTTGAGACAAAGCTGGGTTGTAGGGAAATAGGCCCTCCATACTGTACATTGGCTGCAGGTAGCCTCCCTGGAGAGCCGCGGGGATCTGCGGACTGTAGTATGGAGAAAAGCCAGGCATGAAATAGGGCAGAAACTGACTGGTTAATAAAGCTGTGGGGTCTGAGCCAAGGGCAGCCTGCAGGGCCTGAAGCTGGGCTGGGTCAACTACATACTCCATGCCAGGTGTTAGCATAGAGGTGGCAAGAACAGCAGTGTCTGCCTTATCTTTCTTGGCGTTGGCAGCAGAGGTGGAGGGTGCTGGCGTGACCCCAGTGGAGGATGAAGTGGATAGTTTCTCTGTCTTATTCTTGGGCTTCTCTTTCTCCCTTAGCCTCTCAGAGTCATGTTCATTAGGGGGTTCAGGTCGCGAGCCTAACTGCATTGCTGTGGAGGTAGAGGTGGGGGTAGACTGCGAAGTGGAGTTGCTTGTTTGCACTGGGCCGGGCGAAGATAAAGATGAAGAGGTGGGTGGCTTGTGGGGCAATCCAGATGTGGGAAGGCTAGGAGAGGGGACACTGCTACCAGGCAGATTCAGATTTGGTGGCTTTGGAGGTGTTAAAGCTGAAAGACATGATGAGGCAAAATACAGAAAATCACTTACAGATCAGTCTGTACTTCGCTGAAGGAATTATTATTATAGAGATGCTCCTCAACTTACGATAGGGTTATGTTCCGATGAACTCATCGTAAGCTGAAAATATCGTAAGCCGAATATGAATATGATAATATAAATAAATAAGAAACGATACGATACATTGTTAAACACTGTACGAGATGTTCACGCTCACAATCGCTACAGAGACTGGAAGCGTGTCTGCATAGATGCTGCCATCGCCCAGCATCAGCAGAAAGTATCGTACGGCATATCACTGCCCAGCAACAGATCAAAATTAAAAGTCTGGCCTGATGACTACTCAGTGTGGATCGCTGTCGCGCCATCGTAAAGTCGAAATATCGTAAGTCGAACCATCGTAAAGCGAGGAGCATCTGTATCCAGCAATCTAGTCCTTTAAACAGAAATTACAGTGGTATATACATGATAAAAGGGCTAAAATATTTTTAAGTATATATTGGAAGACATCACAGAGTTGTAGGTATTCTTATCCATATGCGCTTGCTGCCATGATGTAAAATGACATACCTGTGTTTGATGACGTAAAGCCTGGTAAGGTAGGGCTGCCTACCCCTGGCAGCAGGACAGGTGGAATACCCTGCAGGGTGGGGTAGGTGGATGAGAGGTTCAGTGCCTGCAGAGCAGGGCTGTCGAACATTCCTGGCTGCTGCATGGCTTGCTGCTGCGCCAGTCCTAGGACTTCGTTAGCTTTCTTAATACGGTCGATTTCCTGCTGAGCCATCAGCTGGCGAACAGTAGCCGGGTCAAAGTACTCCTTTTCCTTATCTAGTTGGCTCCCAATAGTTTCTTTCACCTTAGAAATGTGCTGTTGAGAAAAGATGTGGTCCCGAACTGAGATCCGCGCACTGTACTTCACAGCACACAGAGTGCATTCTGTTTTGGGTCCCTCATAAGGTGTCTGGTTGATTCCAAAGTGCTTAGCCATACTGAGCTTGGCTTTTTTTTCCTTAGCACGGGCATTCTGGAACCACACCTGAACCACTCTCTTTGGAAGTCCAATATCATTGCCAAGTACTTCACACTCCAGCATAGTGGGAGTTCTGTAATCATTAAAACAAGACTTGAGTAACTTCAGCTGGAGATTAGTCATTTGGGTACGGAAGCGCTTTTGGCCCGGCCGATCTCCACTGTCAATACTCCTGCTTCCAGATACTCCAGGACTTGGTGAGCAGGGATCTGCCAAACTTGAAGTCTCGCTATAGTCTACCATGGTCTCATTTTCAAAGTCCTTAGCATAAGAACTCGTTGCAGGGCTCACCAACCCAGAAGACATCTGGTCATCGTTCTCAAGGGAGGGGACCACGCCCCCAGATTTAGACAGGAAGTCATTGCTGTTGTGACCATGCTTGGTATCTGAGCTGTCATTGTCAGCAACAGCCTCATCACCAGTAGTGGTGTCAGTCATTGCCGTGTTCACTGACGAACAGTCGTCATTGTCCAGTTTGTTCTGATCAAAACTTAAATTGACAGAAGACATAGTCGGACTTTCAAATTCCTCTATTCCCTCTACCTTGATTACAGGACTAAGCAAGGCATGCGGTGACATATCCATGCTTTTACTCATTGGTGATAATGATGAACAATGTCCATCATTATTCGAGGAGATAAGTTGTGAAAAGCTGGATATGTCAAGAGGATCCATTTTCCCATCTTGATCAGAGAGCATACTAGCCAAAGCCAGATTGTAACCAGCACGCTTAGCTTCATGCCAATGGCGTGATCTAATATGGGCCTCAAGGGCTGTTTTAGCTTTAAACAGAGCACGACAAAAGGGACAGCGACGATGAGCTTGAGCAGGCCCCACAGCCCGAAACTGTCCCTTCCTCTCCCTGGCTCTGGTGTTCTGAAACCACACTTGGACAACCCTTTTCTTGAGGCCAACTTCATGGGCAATATGGTCCAACATCTTGCGAGTTGGGTTGGAGTCCAGTAAGTATTTTTGATAAAGAATCTCGAGCTGCTCTGGAGTGATGGTCGTTCTGAGTCGCTTATCTCTCTGTGGCTCTTCTCCACTGTTTACACTGTCATTTTCCCCAGGACTGATCCCTGGCTTCTCCTCCAGTTTCCTCTTCAGGGAATTCAAAGTTGAGGGTGGTGTTGTGGGTGAATTGGTAGAATTTGCAGATATCTGTGGCATAGCTCCTGAAAAAAGCTGGCTAGCTAACAGGGGATTACTGGGGTCAAATAACATAAAGGGCATGTCCATGGTACGATCCAAGAACTGGGGATGAATGAACTGATTCTGCACAGTCAGGAAGTGAAGCTGCTGGTGCTCCTGCCAGTGCTCAAATGAGGGGAAACCAAGCTTGCACTGCTCACACTGGTAAGGGACAATTTGCTGAGTTAATTGCTGGGGTTGCTGTTGTGAGGCAGATGGCAGGAGTGGGTTAAGAATCATGTGGGAGCTTTGCAGAGGGGCTGAACTAGCCTGGGATACAGAGGGACTAGTCTGCTGTTTTTGCTGGGAGGTGGGAGACAAAAGTGCTTGAGTCTTTGTGGTTGCCTGTGTCTGCTCGTCCCGTTGAGGCCTTTGTGTCAGGGTTTCAGACTGTGGTTGCTGCAGACTTTCCTGCTTTATAGGCCTCTGGTCCTCCAGGGGCTCCGAGGTGTCACCTGACTGTTTAGGCTTCTCCCCAAGAAAGTGAGATGCATTAGTGACTGAGGCTTCATCTTTTTCAGAAGATGTATTATGGGAAAAGGCTGAAGTAGAAGAAGGAAGAGAACAGAGGCTGGAAGAGGAAGGCCCAAATGAGATGCAGTATTCATTTGAAAGGTCCAGAGAATCCTCATTCTGACTGTCATATAGTCCTTCATCATCTTCATCTTTGTAACACAACTTCTTCTGATGTTTGATAAGATCAAATATGCGCTGGAAGACCAGACTGCACTTCTTGCACTGGTAGTTTAGGTTCGTGGTGCGGATATACCGGTCATTAGACAGCTCCCGTCGATCCCCCTCTTTGGCTCCCTCTCCCTGGTTCTCATAGTTTTTACGAGCTTTTTGACGCGCATTTTGGAACCATACAACAATAACTCGAGTAGGCAGATTCAGCAGGTTGGAGAGCTGCTCGAATTCATCATCTTTTGGGTAGGCATTAGTGTCAAAAAAATCTTGTAGCACCCTTAGCTGGTAATCAGTAAACCTTGTTCTTGAAGATCGCTTGCTACCATAACAATCATATCTCTGTGGTTCAGGAGATGGTGGCTTGGAATCAACTTTGGTATCCTCCAGTGTGGTAATGGGTGGATTGTTGAAGTTATAGGGCGAATCCTTGTTGCGTTGGCGCTCCTTGAAAAGTGTGTTGCGAAACCAGTGTTTGATAACCTTTTGAGGAAGACCGGACTTATCAGCCATCTCTTTAATCTGATCCTCATTTGGGGAGTTGTTTATGTCAAAGTACTGCCGCAAGACCCTCAGCTGATCATCTGTAATGCGCGTCCGAGGTCTTTTATTCTGTTGTTGCTGCTGTATCATAGCTGGGGTGAGCTGCTGCTGGTACAGCTGTGCCAAATCAGAAGCTAAGCTAGGTTCCACAGATGGCAGATGAGCAGGAACCTGTGTAGGCAAAGACTGGAGAGACATAGACTGCATCATGATAGGAGGAAAGATGGGCAGGTCCATGGGCATAGGAATCTGAGTCATTGAAACTGGGGGCTGTGGAGCAGGAATTGCAGGGGGTGTAAGAGATGGTGCTGAGACTGGAATATTTGGAGTTGAAGCACGCTGAGGTGGCGGTGGAGGAGGTGGAGGGAGAGGTGGGGGAGCAGGTGGTGGGGCAGTATCAGGTGTTTGTGGTCTCAGAGGATATAACTTGTCATACTGCTCTCTGTATTCTTTTGCAAATCTCTCCAGCGAGTGAAATGGGAAAAATGCTTGATGTATGTGTTCTTGGTGGCTCTTTAGAATCAATATATTTGAAAAGAGCTTGCCACAGGCTTCACACTCAAGCTTTTCATGTCCCTCCACTGGATCCACTACTCTAGTGATTCCTATCGGCCCATTGGACCCAACATGCCCGGATCCTAGTGATTTCTTTTGTACTTTCTGCTTATTTTCATTATACTGGATCACTAGTTCAAACCCAAAGTTCTCCAATAAGGCCTTGGTAGCATTTCCACGAGCATCTGATGCAATTCTAGGTGGCAGAAAATTAGGATCTGCGTTTCCACTCACCACGGCCTGATCTTTCTTGTCTTTCGATTTTGTACTCTCAAGGCTTTCCTTAGAGGAGTGATCCTCCCCTTTTTCATTCAGTTCTTTCTCCTTCTGACCATCAGAATCTTTCTCAAGATAGGACTTGTGTTTCTTCTCACCTTGGTGAAGAAGTGATGCATTCTGCTGAAGCAAGGCCATTTGGCTTGTAGCCTGAGAATGAGCCTGGGGTTGGTGCTGCTGTTGGAGATGGTGGTGTAGGAGTTGCTGCTGCAAGCAACTCTGTTGCACCTGCTGAGCTGAATTCTTCAAGTCCTCCAGCAGGGAATTAGCAGATGAGCTGGCAAGACTAAGTGCAGAACTGTTGAGATTCATCTCTGGGTTTAGCTGGAACTCTGCTCCAGGGATGTAGAAAGGAAATAGAAGCTGCTGCTGTTGTAATGGAAGAAGGGCCTCTGTTGCCATGGGGAAGTGCTGAAGAAGTGCTGGGTTGAAAAGCTGAGACTGAATAAGAGCAGTTTGCTGTTGGAACTCTTGCTGGAGCTGGGCCTGAGCCTGGGCCTGAGCCAGCTGTTGGTGCTGCAAGTGCTGCTGTTGTCCCCTTGAGGACAGCATATCTGCAAATTTCTTCTTTTTGCCATCAGAGTTTTCGGGAGGACGGGGGTTAGAATTAACTGAAGAATTTCCAAGGCTTTCAGTGCTGTATGTCTGGTTCATGTGATTTCCACCGAGAATGCTTTGTACAGTTTGAACTCCAGAGGTGGAACTACTGTTGCTGATTGTAGCTGTTGAGGTTGCAGTTGGGTTGGGATTAGAATTTGAAATGCCAATTGAAGATCCTGACCCGTTACCACTCATGGAACTAACTGAACAGCTGCTACCACCAGCTGCCTCAAGTTTGGCTGCACGAGCTTTTGTCTGATGAAGGACAGAACGCATGTGAATCTCCAGAGTGGAGCTCTGGCTGTATGCCACATTGCATGTGCTACACTTAAATGGTTTGTTGTCTGGACTGTTGGTGAGCTCAGGCTGGCCAGCACTGGACTCCTGCAAGGCTCGTTTTACCTTGTGCAGGTGTGAAACAGAGTTATAGTGGACCAGGAGGATATTCTTCTGAGTAAAGGACTCCTTACATACTGTGCATTTAAATGGCCGGGATGGATCCAGGAATTTCTCCATGGTAAAATTTGGGCCTTTCCTGAACGGCAAGGCACGTTTAGGTTCTGATCCGGAATCTTCCTGGATTGAGCCGGAGTCACTACCGGTTGGGCTTTGCTTTTCGTCTGGTTCACTTTCCTCTTCTTCTTTGTCATCCTCCCCTAGAGCTCCCTGATCCTCTCCCAATGATGTATCTCCAAGGACCATGAGGTCTCCATTTATCAACAAGCCTCCGTAGAGCTGCTGTATATCAGCATCACTTAGCTCCAAGTGACTAGTTTCCAGGTGCTTCTTCAGGGCCTGCAAGGTCCTGAAACTGCGCTGGCAAAGACAGCACATGGTGGCAGCCCGAATGACGTGGTACTGCGAATGTAGCTGCAGCTTCTCCACGGTTTTGAAGGCCAAGCTACACTGGTTGCAACGGTACTTGTATACATGACGTTCTGATACTGGTAACTGCGGCCTCTTGTTGTGAACTTCACCAAAGTGCACCTGGAGGGCGCTGGATGACTTGAAGACCTGGCTGCAGCCTTTTTTCCAGCACAAGAACCCAGTGGTATCTTCCTTTGTTGCCTGTTCTTCCAAAGCTGATTTGTGTGCCTCAGCTGCCTCTGTCAGTTGAAGGGGTCTTTTCTCAGACTCTGCCTCCAGTGCTTCTGCCAAAGACCAAAAAGGGATATCTATTAATTTCACTTGAGCAACAGAACGCAAAACCTACTAATGACATTTTGTTTCAGATTGGGGGTCATAAATTCACATATCGTAGCATTTTCTTAGAGAATGTGGCAGGAGAAATTAATTAATAGCCAGGAAATGTAAGAAGTCTATCTATGTTGATCTGTCAGGTCAAAAAGTTGCTGAGCTATTTTTCAAATAATTGGTAAATTTGACACTGACAAATTCTGCAGTGGAAACAAACCTGTCTGTTTCTTTACGTCCTCCAAACCAGAGCTGGTTTTATTCTGAGAGGCGTTTTGCCCGTCTCTCTCTGGGCCTGGAACTGCTATTAACATACTTTCTGGCAGCACCTCAGATGGTGTCACCTGGAAAATCAAACATGACACTGTCATTTAGCATCCCAGCATTTAGAACACAGTTAGACAGGGGATAGTGCTGGTTCATAACAAAGACACTTTACAGGTGTACTGGAGTGGGTCAATCTCCTACACCGTGATTATCGACCCATAAATCAAATCTATATATATACCAATAATCAGAAAGGAAGCTTCTACAGACACAAATTCCAAGATTTACCTATGATTTTATTATTTATGATACACATATAAACTGAAATCATTAAAGGAAACTCATACAAAAAAGATCAGAAATATACCAGAATCAATGTCCATAACAATCAGTGATCCAGACTGGAAGAATTGGTTTCAGTCTATTAACTGCTCCCCCTCCCAACCCCAGAACAATCAGCTCAGTCCCTGCTCTGAATTTCAATTCCCTGATCTTCTTTTTTGAGACGCTTTGCTAGCAGAAACAAAATCAATGCCTCTCTCATATACATCTCCAAGTAAAATACCACAGCAAAATAATTGTTCAGCATGACAATTTCAAAAATATTTCTCAGGAAATAAGTAAATCCTAATAAATAAAAAAAAAATCAATAGAAAAATATCTGCTTCTCATGAATCATCAATCCATACAACATCCATCTTTTAACTGCTTATCCTGGGTATAACTATGGGGGGTGGGGGTGTATATTTATGAATAGGACATGCTAATTTGTGTTGTGAGCTTGGTATTCACCACTGCCTGAACCTTGCTCACTCCATGGTCAAGACCTCACTACACAATCCCGACCCCACCAGACATGCAGCAGTATTGACCACACGCAGGCCTGTGACCATGCTGACAGTACACAGGCCGTGACCATGCTGACAGTACACAGGCCGTGACCATGCTGACAGTACACAGGCCGTGACCATGCTGACAGTACACAGGCCGTGACCATGCTGACAGTACACAGCCCGTGACCATGCTGACAGTACACAGGCCGTGACCATGCTGACAGTACACAGGCCGTGACATATGACTTTGCCTTCTCTTAGGACAGAAACATTTTTTTTTGCAGTGGTACCATTTTTCAGGATGTGAGTGTTCAGTGGAACAGCCATCATGTGATTTGTGTAATTATGTAATTATAGCACATATGCATGGGAAAGACATCTAATATTATTTCTCCCTTTTCCCCATTTTCTTCTACTCCTACCGAAAAAGGAGAAATACATGCGACTGGCACAAAGTAAGACAAAAGCCAAAATGCCAGTGATTTACATCACAAAGTAGACTGTTTCTAGACAACCGCTTCATTAAGCAATGAGGCAAGCGTCAAGCGTACCCCAAGGTCACATTTAATTTAGACCACTTAATTGGCAAACATAGTTCAAAATGGCTATCATCTAGCTAGACTCGAATTAATGAAGCACAATTATTTTCATTGCCCCCATCTCAGACAGACAGAAAATGGGAAACGAGAGATGGAAGGATTGAGTGAGCAAGCTGCGAAGAGAGAGAGAGAGCGACAGGGCGAGAGAGAAAGAGGGCGAGCGAGCGAGGGAAGTCAAAAGTACATCTTTACGTGTAGTCTGCAAGAAATAAAAGTCACCCATTTTCAGAATTCATTAAGCTCACAGCAAGACACACGAGGAGGGAGAGTGCACCTTGCAATTTATTTCCACTTGGAATAAAAAAGGTGCTGGTTTGACTGCACATTATATTAACTGCTTCTCTTTTGCTATTTGGCAAAGCTTGGTTGCATTAGCTCTATAAAGAAAAAATACTGCAGTGTTTCATCTTAATGTGGTTGCCATTTAATTTCTGGCTGATCGGCACGGAGGCAGCGACACTTGTCCTTGTGAGATTAGTCATGAAGTTACCCTATTCTCACGCTGACCAAAATCGAGCAAAAGGTGCCTCCGATTCTCTTAGCCGGTAAACGTGAGGAAAACACAGCAAAGACTCCTTTTAAAGATCTGTTGGAGGGTGAAATTAAGAAAATCATACAAGTTTCTCGGGAGGAAACAGAGAAACCATTAGGGAATGAATAACAGGCAATATAAAAAGAGTGATGTAAGAATTACAGGAAAACACGAAACTGTTTCATAAATTGCCTGTTGAATTATCCCTTAAAACCATTTTTTTCTTCTAAAAACAAAAAACAAATTTCTTTGCCTATATTTGAACTGACTGCATCATATATCATTATATCCCCTCAATACGCTCAAGCATTCTCAAGGCACTAAGACGTGGTATTCTTACACTAATGCTTTTAGTAAATAAGAGACCTCAGATGAGACAGGAGATGGGGACAAAGATCGAGGGAATCATTACCAGGAAAACATAGGCCAGGCCAGAAGTGGAACCAGTAATTCACAGAACTGCTCTTAAAGACCACCTTCAGCTAACAAATGTCTGTCTCACAAAAGAAAGATCAAAGGCGGGTCAAAGATCCTCATAGATCGACCCTGAAGACCTGAGGGGGACACAGGCACTACCCAGGGATGCCCGGGCTCCTACCGTGGCAATTAGCTTGTCCACGCAGTCGGGCGCCACGCTGTGCAGATGCGTCAGGTGTAGCTGTAGGTGGACCTTGCTGTTGAGCATGTCCTGGCAAAGCGGGCAGCAGAACATGGGCTGGACCGAGTGCTGCGTCATCACGTGCACCCTCATGCGGTTCACGTCGCCATTGCTGTATTTGCAATAGGGACACTGGTACACCTGTGTCTGATGAAGAGAGAGTTTGTGTTATTTGTCAGGCTTTATATAATTTTTGTTATTAAATTTGTAAAATTCCTTGACTGTTGTAGAAAAAAAACACTGCTAGAGTACAGTGAGAATATTTCATTATTATTTTCTAAACTAAGAGAACCAATATGTACCATAGCCCAAAAATAGCCAATGATGTCTTTCAGGCACAGGCATCCAATGCGCTTGCTCACCTGCTCCTCAGTGGTTTTCTCAGCTGTTTTCGGGCACTTAGAAGAAAGAGGACCTTCTGTCACTCCTGACTTGGAGGATGGGCATTTGGAGGAGACCGGGGAATTTGTGTGATTCCTCTCTGCCTGGGTGCATGCTGCTGCACAGGGGGAACAAAGACAGAAGGCTTGTAAGAGGAGCCCAAGCTTGAAGTGTGGGTACAAGTCAATCAGCAGCATCCCTTAGAGAGAGGGAAGAACCTTCAAATGTCATTCCAACTGGATGTAGTCACATTTACCAAGGATCAGCTGATCAGAAAAAGCCCTTTACTCCCCACCATCTACTCATCTTCTTCCCTGAAACCCAAAGAAAGACCGGGACTTCTCAGAAGCCGTCGCCGGCTGTCCGCATCGACATCTGACCAGCGAATTCCAGAACACATCTCAAATCGAAACATTTTGCACCATCAAATTGGTTCGCGTTCTACCCCCTCCTGGGCGTTCATGTTTGAAGTTACGGCCATGTTATCAATAAGGCTAACAGGTTCACACGGCTACAGGAAAAGCTAAATGTACACCCAGCATCTTAAGAGGCATCAAGATTTTACAAAAGAAAATAAAAAATCCACATCACGCCTTCTGTCCAGACTTCAACCGGTATTGCTGTAACATATAAAGCAAAGATGTTTGAAATGATTCGTCAAATATTGCTTCGTCTTAGAAACTGAACCACATATTAAAACTAAACAGATTTTTTCGGTTTGCAGTTATACTGTACATACAACAGCAAACAGAAACAATAACATTTAAACACTGTAACCTTTGATATCTGTGAACTGACTAAATGCATTAGCACAAAATTTCTACTTAAAAGACCTGGAACAATGACACCCTGCTTCACACACAGTGTACTCTAAAGTGAAGACAGAAAATGAACTGTGAGGATGACTTAGAACTAGGACTTTTACTTGAGAGTCCAAGCTGTCCATGACCATGGGACATTTAAGAGGGTCGTTGGTTCCAAAATAGCAGTTTTAGTTGCTACAGGGTGCAGATGTTAATGCAATACTTTATGGAAATGTATGTTTCTGTCAGACAGGAGGGGTTCAGCTTGGTAGTTGAGTTTGAAAATGATGAAACACTATATACTTTAAGGTCCCAGGAGAAGGTCTGACTGTTAGTGTAACACCCCCAGGTAAACCCCAGCCCCATCGGCTCCCTTTATGCTTACACAGCAGAACTATGGACTTAATTGGGATTTTTCTTTTAAGCTGCTAAGTGAGCTCTTGAAAGTCCCCACAGGCCAGGCAGGGACCGGGGCCCAGGAGCCCAGCACTCAGTGCAGCTTCAGCGACTCCCTGTCCAGCCCGAGCAGACGGCATCACGGACACTGCATCGCGGACGTCACTGGAGTTAGGCAAGTTCCCTTCGACAATGTTTATTCTTTAGTGTATGAGTGCTGAACAGAAGTTTCTCCACATCCTAGTTCACAAATTACGAAGCTATGAAGGTGCTACCAAAGAACGCCAGGTTGGGGTACAGCTCTAGTGGGCAGCTGACTCATTATGGCGGCATCACTACTTATTAAAGCATGTGACATGGACATCACCTTCAGCTAAGTGAGGCAGGAAAGGCACAGAGAGGTGGGGGGCTCCAAACGGCACTGAAGCAGCACATGTCATGCTAAAAGGCGTACATTCCCACGAAGAGCTCCAGCTTTCGTCGCAGTGGTGGATGTGTATGGCTAGCTGCGAGCAGACATCACCAATCTCTCACCGGCGCAGTGCCAAGGGGGGGGCAGACAAATAAAACAGAAGCCACGAAATGAACCGTGTAACACACAAGGGGGGGGGGGGGGGGGGGAAGAGAGCAAAAAGCGCCGGGCCCGGGAAGCGGCCAAATCCCCAGGGGGTCGGGACGGACGGACCCGGGGGGGGGGGGGGCGTGTGGCCGCCAGCC
>JAAGVU020000019.1:1891649-1913168 GCA_011763525.2 Mormyrus iriodes
GACACCCGAGGCAACACGGGAGGGCCAAAAAAAAACAACAGAGACAAAACGGAGAAGAGAAGACAGAGGAGGGGGGGGGGGGGGGGGGGGGGGGTGAAGAGAGCAAACAGCGCCAGGCTCGTAAAGCGGCCTAATCCACAGGGAGCTGGCACAGACGGACTCGGGCGAGGGGGGGGCATTCTGCCAGCTGCCAGCACTAAGGACTTAATGTGACACTTAAGAAGGTGTTTTGCTGGTTCTTAACGAGGCCATAAAGAGTTAAATTTGGCTTGATTTGTACAGTGCTGGCGGGTGCACTGAGACATGGGCTTAGGAAGGGGGGCCAGGGTGCGGGTTAGGGTGGACTGACCAAGGTCTGGCTTTAGACATTAAAGTGTCAGTTGTAATCTGGGCCAGGACAGCTGAGCTGATTAAACCGAGGGGCCCCATCACTTGGTTAGAGCTGCCCGCTGGATCTCCTAGTGAAACAGGGGTCAGCCAAAAAAAGCTTATTAGCTCCAGTCTGACCCAATCCCATTAAACACATCCTCCAATAAACAAAGGAAATGTTAAACAAAAAGCCTCTCACCGGGTAAAAATGAACCTCCCCGGGGCCGCCCCCTAAAGGGCTGAATGGCCCTGGCCTCCTTGGGGGCAGTCGGAAAGCTGCTTCTGTGCTCTGTCGGCAGCTGGCACAGCCAGCCTTCCGGAATCCGCACAGCGCGCCCTGTGGAATCTGGCCCATGCCAGAGTCCTGGAGGGGGATTAGCTTTATGACATAGGCCACACAGCTTACAAGATGCACAGGGTCTCCTCGGAGCCCTTAAACATGTGCCATGTGGCCCAAGCAGACAGATGCTTGCCGTTTACCACCGGTGGGTGTGTGGGGGGGGGGGGGACTAGTTGTACACATCACAATATCAGACAAAGTTTCACCTATTTTTTTGTCATTGGAGGGAAAATTAAATGAGAAAGCATGGACCACAGAATGAAGTAGGTTCCATATATGGAGCTCAAGTCATGTGACAGACCAATACCGAACACGGGTTCACGCTGGGGGCTGCCACTCTACCCCCCAAGAATTTCATAGCAGCTGGGTTTGCTACGAAGGACATGTGGTCAACGAAGCTGGCTTGTAAACGAGCTGCCACAAATGGCTTTTATTTGCACGTGAGCTTGATCCTACAGCAACAGAGTTCATCTTACACTCCAGGCCAAAGTGTCAGTTCTGTTACTCCGCGTGATGGACTACGCTGTTACCAGCACGCCGGAACATACAGTGAGATTAATTTAATAAGCACATCGTTGCTGAATTCTCCTGAGCAAATCTGCCCACTTTTCAGACGTGGGCCAGTTTTGACAGGACTGGGGCTGGATTTTCATCAAACCCCCCGTGCTCGGCGGAGAGTAGAATCTCACGGGTCGGGGCGTGATTATTAATTCATGGCTCTTTT
The DNA here is from genome assembly GCA_011763525.2 of Mormyrus iriodes. NCBI lineage: Eukaryota > Metazoa > Chordata > Actinopteri > Osteoglossiformes > Mormyridae > Mormyrus > Mormyrus iriodes. The sequence continues at coordinate 1,893,083 of JAAGVU020000019.1, forward strand.
CCGTAACTGGGGTTCTTTGTGCTTCTCTGTCCGGTAAGTGAAGTGGAATTTGGCACCTGCCTTTGCGATTCTAGCGTAGCTGCATCACTCAACCGTCAGACAGGATGTCAGCACCAACCTGGGGGTCTGGGAGAAGGATTGGGGGTCTGAGCAGAAGAGGGAGGCTGTCACAACTGACTTCACGGGTCCTCTAGCCCTGCAATACCGCCATTGTCCTTATTAGGGGGGGAGATCCACATAACACACCCATATAAGCTACCATTCAAAAGTTTGGACGTGCTGAGCCGCCTACAAAGGCGAGTGATAGTGTCACATCACATGACCTGGCCACCTGACCCAAACTCAGTAGAGATGGTTTTGAAGGAGCTTGACCAGAGAGTGAAAGAAATGAGGCCAACAAGTGCTCAGCATATATGTGGGAGCTCCTTCAGGACAGCTGGAAAAGCATCCCAGGAGGCCACATCATGAAACTGGCATACAGGAGAAATTAGGGACAGCCAGTCCCTGGAGATTTCGGGGTTAAGGGCCTTGCGCAAGGGCCCAACTGTGGGATCACTCTGCCGACCACGAGATTTGATCTGGCAACCTTCTGAGTCCAACCCATAGGGCTTGGTCATTGAAACAAAGGACTTGCTCTTTTTATTTTAGCAGATAAAAATCAGATGTTACACATAATAAATACTAATGGATATGGCAGAATCTTATAGTATTAATAGAAGATAATGGACAGTGTTTACTATCAGAATGCTATCATATGTAGCAACAACTTTGTTGGTTTGTGTAACACAACGGAAAAAAAAATTACAGTTCCTCGGGGTTATAGAAAAATAGTGACATATTTCTCTGTTATCCGCTCTTAACATCACTGGATGATTAATTGTAGGAAAAAAAAAAAGCTGTACGGTAAATATTCTTTTGTTATCATGTTTATACTACATCAGACTTAAAAGGAAGACATTTAAAAGATAAATATGGCAGGACAACTGTTCCGGGAATGTTTCTAAATAACTACGGTTCCCTTCAAAGTGTGAATCTTCTGTAGTGTAGTGTGGATACTAATTGTATGCAAATGTAACTGTGATGTCACAGTGAACAGAGAGGAAACTGAAGTTGTGACACATCGCTCATTGCCAAATGCTTTCAGGACTGTTTAAGAAAAGCGTGAGCAAAGAAAAAGTTAAAAGCTTCCAGTGTTGGTATGGAAAAAGGAATTAAAACGTGACAAAGACCTTTAAAGTCATTCCATTGGTTGTTTTATCAAGAATTCCATCACTATGGTTACTCAGCTTGGAGGAAGAGCACAGGTGAAAGTAAGTCCTGCACAAGCGATACCGGAAGGGTTACTTGCATGTGTATGCTATACCTCCTTTCTGCATGTAGGGGGTGCTGTGGTTCCCCATGCACGAAACCCACAGCCACACTAACCTGGCCCTTGTCTCCCCTTTCTCACCCACACGGGTGAGATGCGGCGCAGAGCTCCCCGGCACACATGCAATCACTGAGACCCGTATGAATGAATAAATAAAGAAAGAGATCGGACCAATTTGTCTGGGTGCAGCGCGCCTGTCAGAAGCCAGATGACCCGCACCATAATATCATTTTCCTCTCTCTCCCTCTCTCCGCTGCTTCAGTAATTTGAGAGTCTGCGAGGGTGATGAAAATTAAGGAGGGGGAATTATTCATAACCCTCACCGCTGACCGCCCCCCCCAACACCCAATTTCATTCCAGCCCTCCCAATACATTTATGTTAAACATGTGAAATCCTATTGTGGCTATTCCTCTTCATGCTAAAGTGTAACAATCTGTCCTCTTCCATCTGAGCCCCCACCTTTCCCTCTGCACCCGGGACACTATCACTCCAACACAACGCACGCACACACACACACACACACACACACACATGCGCACACACACACACACGCACGCACGCACGCACGCACACACAGTGACAGCATTAATACTCTTTTCCCCATAATGTTGATTTGCTTTTCCATCCCTATATCCTTTTCCCTGCCTTGGCTTCACAGAAAAAGCACTGTATGAGTATAACTGCTCCGGGCTGTTTATAAATATTTTATAGCCAGCATTACAAACAACCCTCTGATTGCTTATTGGGAAGGTGGCTAAATTGCAGATTCTGCCAACATATTTATTGTTTAAATAAGTAATGATTTCAATGTACAGCCGATACCCGCTATTGTTCTTCAAGCCTCTCGCTCCCATGTCTCCCGGCAAATAATTAAAAACAAAGCAGCCTGTGTGTGTGTTTGTGTCTGCGTTTTCACTCGAGTGTGTGTGTGTATGTGTGTGTGTGTGTGTGTGTGAGTGTGCGTCTGTGCGTGAAAACATGGTGCTAATGTGATCCCCTCTGTGCTCAACACTGCAGAGTGTCCTTTATATTAAAACCACTTCCAGGAGCTTTGGCTAATGCCAGTGACTGTCAGTCTGATGTGAAATGCGAAAAAAATACAAAGGGTGCGCCTTCTTTAAAGGATATTTACAGCAGCTAGCTGATTCGCCACTGGAGCCGAAATCTAAACAAATCCCTCCAGGTAAACGGTTTCTGCAAAACAACTTTCACATAATATTGTTTCTACATTTCGGATTTCAGTCACTTAGTAGCTGTAGATTATAATAAGCAATTTCCCTGGATGACCATGATGTCAGTGAGTCATAAAAGTAAAAAAAAAAAAAAACGCCTTCCATTAATCTGGTATCACCAAACGCCTCTCAGATCCCAGATGCAGGTTCCCGTCCTGTCTGCAACCTCCGCACCTAGAGGGCTTTCAAAGACATCAAACAGCAGCTCTCTCCCACCAACAAACACATGCGCTATTTTTAACTAGACCCCTCTAATAAGGTGTTGGGAACCTGTAAATGTTTCATACATAAGCGTGCCTTTGCTTTGCGAAGAGATGGAAGGGCACTTATTTGCTGATCACACGGTGACGGGGGGGGGCTGCCATCAGGCCTTAAACCGCATGCCGTTTAGAAGCAAAAATGCTAATGCTAGAGCACAGGTATCAGTAAATTATTAATCACACGGCTCATTTTATAGCCCTTTAAAGTACCTTATTCTGATGTGTTAGAGCGGTTTCTCAGAAACGCCCGGTCGGCGTGTTAGGCGTGGGCTCATTGTGGGCCCAGATTAACTTCCCATCAGGACGGTTTCACGTGCACCATCCTTATCTTTCGAGATTCAAAGCGGATCTGCAGCAAGCGGACATGTTCTGTTTTTTCTGAGGTAGGGCACGGTGCGCGATGCCGGATAACGGAGACAGGAAATGGGCTGTTCTTGAAGAGGCTCATCACAGCACATTACCAAATCTAACCACAGAAACTCTAATGCTTACACCATTGTTAACACTGACAGGCAAGACCATTGTGTGGAAGATGCCATACGCCGCTGTCACCTGCAGGGACATACAGAGTGCAGATATCAGCCAGCCAAATGAGGGTAAAATGGGGGCAGGGGTGAGCCTGGTCACATGTCCACCTACAGCATCAAGTCGCCCTGTTATTATCTATATGACAGGGAGAGACACTATGACCAAATTATAAGCACCGATAATTTTGTAGTGATCCAATTTCCCAACATCTTACGGCTAATGCTGCGGCATAGAGGCCTCGGATAACCAAGAAGAAATATCGCAAAAAAACAAAAAGATGAGTAAAAAAAATCTAGAAATAATAAGCCTAGAGGAAGTGGGATGTTAGGAGAGCAGTGATTGGCTGCGCAGCCCCCAACCGGCTGCAACACAGAGATCCCACTGCTGATTGGATCACATGACCTCGCTGGGGGGGGGCACAACAAGCAGGTGCAAGTCAGACATCCCTCTAATGCACATCCACCGTGAGGCAGGGCAATATGACATTATTGTCACACAGGCCCCGATTCAGCCAGCAGGTTGGAGTTTCATCCCTGATGAGGCACACTGGGACCTTATTCCTGTTCCCCAAGTGTGGATGTCACTGTTAAATGCTGCTTAAGCCCCCCCAGGAAAGACTCCATATGCAGGGAACTCACACACTCCCAAATATGTTTCCCAGCTCTCATTAAACCCACAGACCCAGTACATTTTCAGCCTCATGCCTCTAGTCAATATTCAGCACTGGTCTTACCCGATCACATTTAGAGCCATTTGGAAATACAGGACATATTTTGGCAAGGATGTTAAAATAAATGTGAATGTGCAACTCAACTCTCATGTAACTAGTTTAACAGGGATATGGCAAAAATGCAAGAGTAAATCCTTTCTCCTAAGGCTCAGAAACATATATAAGCAAGATAATTCCCACAATGCATGATTCAAAAGTCTAAAAGATGGGCCTTACCTGGTGCTTTGCTGGTCTCCTTCTCCCCCCCACTCTCTCGGTCTTTGGTTTGGTCCTCCTGATCTGCAGCAGTCTCACCAGCCGCCTCCACATCCTCACTCAACTCTCCTAAAGGGGGAGGAGGGAACAGCACATGTAAATTAGTACTCCATCAGAATTGGTCGATACACTTAAAGGGACGGCTGCAGTTTATTTATATTTTTTGTTTTTTGTTTTTTTTATTTAGGAGGGCACATGAATTACATGTGCCGATGCAGTTAAAAGGCTAGGAAATAAAGTGGGAGGGCTTCAGGCTTCCATATTCCCTTAATTTCAGTGGACTATTTTTTAAATAAAATAATATAAATGGAAAGAATTTTTTTAAGAGTAATTTCTCTTGTATATCAATGATTTTATAAACAAAAAGTTAATGGAAAGCATGTCTGGATGAATGAGTGAATTAATTAATTATTATTATTAATTATTATTATTATAGTTGTTGTTGTTAATAATTATGTTAATGATGACAATTATGACGATAACGACAACTTCAATAATATTAATACTCAAAATATAGGGAAATACATATTCCTTCATTCACAGCTGTATTTTGTCATATATGATCCTGACATGCTTATCTCCTGTGATTGGGAGGGATCACGCACACATACATGGTGCTGAATGTCACATGGAGGGTATGGCGAGTTTCTGCGCCAGCTGCCTAACCGGATTCCGCGGCGCGGCCCCGAGTCGTTACCTATACTTACTTACGGTCGTGAGTCACCACCCCCCCAACCCCGCTCACTAAATTATGCAGGCGATGTGAAATCAAGCACATCCACCTTCGAAAACATCATACTTCCACACTTTTTCACCAGGAAGCATGGAGCACTCGGCCCCCAACAGCTCTAAGGCGTTTATCCATATGCAACAGGAAGAAATTAAGAACAACAAATGTCAGCTCAGGGGAAAACAGGCTGAAAGATGACAGGAGATGGACAGTAAAATCAGGCTGTCAGACCCGTTTATTACCCAGTTACTCCCAGCATTCCCTGTGCCGATCACTTTGTTTAACGGAATTGTGCTAAACACATGATAGCATTGATTGAACAGTAAACTGCACAGTCAATAACTCTTATCGGTTACTACACAACTCAGCTAATTCTTGTCAAATGCACTTGAATGTTCTTCGGAAAAATGCTTCCACACTCGGAGCTTTTTACATCAAGTTATTGATATATTGACAACACAACAACAGAAAAATATCCTGTACATTTATTGCTGCACAGCAGCGAGGGGCGGGTGGGGGTGGGGGGGGCACACACTGCCCGTTGGAGCGGGCGAGGCTGTTCACGGGAAAACTACGAACGTAAGCATCTGCTCAGGTGTGGCTTTGTGTCGAAGCGTTTAGCGCCAGCGAGCCACACGGGCAGCAGAGGGGAAAGAAGGAAGTTCAAGCCCTGAGAAATCAAAGCCCACGTCAATTATGTACACAAGAAAGACAATTAACCACAAGGCCAATAAATATGACAGCAAATAGGCTGTGCCAATACCAAGCTAATTATTAAATCTATCATGCTATGCAGTCTGCTTTACATTAAAATGTCTGCTAGGAATACAAGTGACCATTTGTTTGAAAAAAAAAAAACAGAAATATGCAACCATCCATCCATTCATTTTTTGAACTGCTTGTCCTATTCAGGATCATGGAGGGTCCGGAGCCTATCCTGGAGGCTATGGGCCAAGGCAGGTAAAAACCCAGGATGGGGCGACAACCCATGACAGGGCACACTTACATACTGTTCACACCTACGGGCAACTGGGTAACTGCAATCAACATCAGCATGTTTTTGGACTGTGGGGGGAAACCGGAATGCATTTGTCACTAACGAACAAGAATAAAGCTGTGAGACTCCCCCAATTTGGTGAGGTTGGTGTCCAGGGCCAACGGCAGTGTGAATTATCATCCCAGGGAACACGGGGCTGAAGGCCGATCACATGACAGCCAGTCGGATGGGAGAACGCGCTATGGAGCAGGTCTGGGAGGACAGTGAAGTGTAGAGGAAGCCGACAGACTGATGGGTATGTTTGCCCACATTCTGCTCTGCATCCCAGGAAACCAGGCCTCTCGACAGGCCATGAGAAGAGTACCATTCGAACACCCAAAACTGCACATAAGTGGTGGTAACTTTTTATTATATGCCAGCATCTCCCCAAGACATTCTGTCATTTTTTTATACACGAATGACTATGTAACTCTTACACAGAAAACCTCCATATACAACTCAGCATGCAGTTAGTGGCCGCTTAGTGAGGTATCCCTGTTCGTTAAAGCTAACAGCCAGCTCCTCCAAACAGCCAATCACAAGGTTGCGAAATATGGATGGGATGCTCCATTCAAAAGGTTCAGATATGAAGCAGCTAAGCATCGAGTGACGTGAGTGATATTAAACGTGGTGTGATCCATGCCAGCGTGGCAGTTTAGTCCTGGATCTCCACATACTACTGCGTCTACGGTTTACAAAAAAATAATGCGACAACCAAAAAAAAAAAAAAAAACATCCAATGAGCGGCAGTTCTGTTTCTGAAAACATTTAACGTTAACGAGAGAGGTTAGAGGAGAATGGCCAGGCTCGTTAAAGCTGACAGGAAGGACACTTGCAGAAATAACAGCTCAGTACAACCACGGTGTACAGAAAGGCATCTCTGGATATACAAGTTGTTAACCATTATAAATCCAGAGAGAAAAGGGGGCCCTACATGGCTATACTTAAGGATACTGAATAGAGTGGGCCGGAGTGTAAGTATGAATAAGAAAGTGGCAGCGTGAGTCATGCCCATAGCCATTGCGTGCTACGGACCCCTGTGTATATACAGATGCAGAAATTTTCGAAGGCCCACAACAAAGCGATCGATCGGCAAGTCCATTTCACAATTCGGCAGGAGCTGTTCGAAAACGGCTCTCTCAGTTTATCTCAAAAATGACTAACGTTTACATTTCTTTCCAGCCAACATAATTTCACCTCATTTCACGGCGCTGTCACGTTGACGACCCCTGCGAGTGACCGCCCCCCTGCTGACCCCTCCCGCTGCTGCTTCATTTCATTTTTCCGGAAAGATATATGAGGGAGGCCAGTGGCCGCGGCGGCCGGCGGGCGTGGCGCGCGCATTTAATTCCATTCGGGGTCCCTGCATCTCCAAGCAGGACAGATCGATACATTTACTCCTCATTTGCTGTGAGTGGTGCTACTCGGTGATTAAAGGCAGGCAAACGGTAATTAACAAAAGGTCATCCAGGGCCCAAGAGCAGAAAGCCAGGAGCAAACGAGGGTGCCAGATACGACGAAAACGCGGCCTTTCAAATAATCAAACGGGTGACGCTCGGGGGTCACGATCTTACTCCATTCTTAAATGGGACTTCACGGTCGAAATTAATTATTGCAATTAAACCCTAAAAAAAAATAAACATTTAAAATAATACATGCAAATTTCCTAAATGATTATGCCGATTATGTCTTTTCTGACAATGTTATACATGCAAGAGTTGATTTCCCTATGTAAGTCTTTTTTTCCCCTTATGTCTGAGACCCCCTGCACTTCTGCCAAATGCTCTGCCTGGGGATTCAGACAGAAACAAGAGTGGCTGCATCCTATGCACCACCGACATTTACTAAGCGGTGTGCAGAGATGCAGACTTACCCATAGGTGGCACCCTACACAAGCGCCGAGCGCACAGAGAGGAGCAGACTGGCAGAGCCGCGCACACATGCACGCACACAGGTCTGAGGCACTCTTAAAAATTTACAACAATAATAAAATCAGGCTGAAGCTGAGGAATTCTGCTGGAACCTTCCAATGAAGAATGCTCAAGCACGAGACACAAACTCCTTATCCCCCATTGACAACGTTTCATTAACACAACAATAATGAAAATCATAATAAACAGAGACAAACCAGTAAATAAATAATTGATGGCAAGCATCGGCTTCCAGAAGAGACCTCCTTAAAAGGCGGCAGGAGAGAATTCCACAAACATTTTCGCAGCTTCCTCCGTTGATCTATAATCCGGCTAAACTGACGACCAGAAGCTGGAGCAGATCAGCAGGGCTGTTCCTCCCTCCGTAACGAGCACCTTCCGTGCAGCCTGTTCCCAGGCCCCGACGCCAGGCGGGGAGACACCGGCAGCCTGTGCGTGTGCGGCTGCCCCTGATGCTTGCGCTCAGACATGATTATTATTATAAGTATTGTTTTCATGAGAACCAGGAGACTCGATACAAACTGTTATTCTGTGGCTCACTTCCCTGTTTAATGCTAGACTGTACAGCTTCTGTTTTCTGTTTCTGATCACCATACTGTCCTGCAAATGCAACTTTGTGACACCTCGCAGCCCCTTCACATCATTCTGCGTGGAACATATCCATCGTCCCCCAGATTTTTGGTACCTGAAAACTACCCCCCCCCCCCACCCCCAACATCAAAGAAAGCTTGACCCTGGACATTGTGCTGCAAAATGAAATCGACAGGAGCGTACCAGGGAACAATGGCGCACAGACCCCAAGCAGGGGGATGCGGGGGGGGGGGTGGGATTGGGGCTTAATGCATCGTCTGCTCTTACTATCAGCAGCTCTGCGCCCACCCTCCCCCCAAAATCCCTGCAACGGGGGGGGGGGGAAGACTCATGCCCACTTCAAATGACCAACCCCTCCTCAAGGAGATGCAGGGAACCTCGCTCACACTAAAGAGGGACACCCAGATTCAACCAAGCCATCAGCAATTTAAAAAAATATTTTAAAACATTAAATTTATTTTATAAAAGAAATGAATAAAATGCTTGTAATCTTCTAATCTTCAGCAGATGATGTTTATGTTGAATTTACAAAGAGGACCACTGTATTCCAGACACTAGAGAATGTGGAAATATGTGTCTCTTGTGACACAGGACTGAGTTACGCTTCCTGACCAGTGGCACATACCTCTGCTCCCCCCACCCCCCCACCGTGGCCTTAACATGACCCCACAAGCAGCTGGAGGCGTGTAAATTTTAATTGACAATTCAGATGTCTGAAGCACGGTAATGCATGGCGTTAAAAGTTGGGTGAGTTAATAACAAACTATAAATTTAACTGTGCAAGCAGGTGTTCGCTATATTATTTTTAATTGTTGATACGCACCTGCACCGACACCCACACTAACAAGGAGATACTCATCTTCTGAGGGAATCCCCTTGACCTAGCATAGAGTCACCTCATTCAGATATATATTTAGCAACAAAGACTCACCTTGTTCAGATATATATATTCAGACACAGAGGGTCACCTCTTTCAGATATATATTCAGACGTCAGACATTCACCTCGTTCAGATACAAATTCGGATGCCAGAGAGTCACGTCATTCAAAAATATATTCGGACACAGAGGGTCGCCTCATTCACATCTATATTCAGACACAGGGAATCACCGCATCCAGATATATAACTGACCATTAAGAGGAATAAAACATTAGACCAAAATGCACAAAGTGCCTGTCATTTGAGTGCATGGTGTATCAGGAGTAACTCTGGGGTCAGTAGGGCCTGGTATTCAGGGCTTTCTCCAGCTCAGCCCTAAACGCAACAAAGGAAAGCCATTGGGCGCGGTAACAGGCTCACGCAGCCATGCACACACACAATGCCGGCCAAAAGGACAGGCTTGGCTGTGCATCTCGCAGCCCGTCGGCCGCGGACCAGGCCCGGGACCTAAGCGAATGTCGCTCCAACATGCCTGGAAGTCATCTCCATGAGCCCAGTCGTTTCATGTCCATCTTTCCTGCGTTCTTCCCCACCCCATCCTGGGGGGGGTGTTGGTGCTGCCGGTGCCCAGGGTCGAATAGAACAGAGAGGAGGGGGCAAACGGAGAGGAATAAATAAATAAAAGTCAACACCATCCCAAAGGGCAATCAGATCAGGTCTGAAATATTCACCAGTGGCTCGGAAAATGTGATGGGTGCAGAGCGCAGCGGAGAGCAGGGCTGCATGCGTTTTGGTGGCACGGCGGAGGCGTGGCAGGTCCTCCATATGCATAAGCCACAGGAAGTATTGATCTTTCATTTGGCAAAAACGGAAAGAAGGGGGGGGAACACTTACATAACCTGAACCTGTCAAAGCCTTGCTGTTCGTAGCTCATCCATCCTGCTGGCTACTGCTGCAAATGCATTTTAACAGCTAAGTGCAGCAGACAACAATGATATACAGATACGTAGCATGTAAACATATAAATATGTCACGTTTAAGATGCATAATTGAAGCTTTGCTGAGGTTTACTTTAATTGCTGTTGATTAAATCTCTACATGCACCACATCCTACTGCATATTTTGCTTGGGATGTTTCTGATAAGGTCACTGAAAATGGAAAAAAGGATCTCTGCCTTATTCCCAGATGTGTACCTGTGTGCCAGATGATCAGCCTGCACAGGGACAGGCGACGGAAAAATCATAAATCAATACGCATGAATACGGCGCATTTTATACGATGTTCAGACAAATGTCAGTGTTCCCACAGTCATGCATCTAAATACACACAGCAGTAAAACCACATCTTTATTACCTGAAATGTGCTAAGAAGACTCCAAATTACAGGAAGCAAATGGTCTATGGGCCATAGGAATGACTGGGAAATATTTAATTCATTCAGATTATCTTTTACATAAAATCGCCAGCACTGTGTTATAAAGACATGCCGTCATCTCTCGGGATGCACACAGGTACTGGTGCCCATGGCCAAGGTCTGCGCGGCCCACAGATCGCCAGGTGATCTTCCTTTTGAGTCCAGCCCAGGCAGGAGTGAGCGCTGATGACAGAACAGAGCTGTATCATAGCAACCGAACCTGAGCGCCTGCCCCAGACGACACGGATGCCGGCTGCTGCCAATCAGAAGCCTGCACCCAGATTCACGCCTGACCTGTATTGCACAGCAGGCTGCACATGCTTCAGACTGTGGGGTGACGTCATGACAACAAAAAAAGGGTGAGATATATTAATACGGCCGTGTAGGTCCCAGCTGCCTGCGAATGGATCCTGCGGCTGAGAAGAAATAGTCAAACCTTCAAGCTCCGTCAAACCGAGAGATTTTATTTAAAAATCACTCACAGTGAGGCGCTGCTCTCATCTCCCCCGACTTCCCTCACAGATCCCTCCATTATTTGGTAGGAAAAAAAAATGAAATGGCAGCATCGTCTCTGTATTTGGATTTGGCATAATGCGATTGTGTTGTCATTTATATGAAATAATCACAAACCTCTCTTTCATTTTCCAGTTCAAATAACCATGAAAAATGATCCTACAACAGCAGGGGGATGACAAAGGGACAGAATGCTGCAGTAGTACCATGTCTGACTTTTCCCCTTAATAGGAAAACTGTTTGTTCCCAACGTCATTTTATTATTCAATATCTCTAGGTAAATGTGAATGAACCAGAATCAACTGTTTGAAGTTGGCAACATGGAACACACAAGCACCCTGGAATCCCCCCCCCCCCAATCTCCTGTCTGTATTCTTCTCCAGACTTTTAGTGTTTCAGGACTAGTCGGGGAATTGAATGTCCAATTGACTGTCCAGTACCTAAAGAGAGCACTGCCCGGCACCTAGCACAGGACCTGTGGATGTGCCACTGCTGCTGTGCAGAGAGAATTGATAATTTAGCAGCTATCAGCCTACCAGGTCACACAACAAGCCCACACAGCACACACTTAAGATGTCCAGGTCCATTTCAAGCAAGGGCTGTGACTGATGGCAAAAGGAAAACTACCTACAAGAGCGTCAATGGCAGCGGCTATGCCTGTACTAATTGTAAATCGTTCGTCAGAAATCGTAATTTCCGACGTGAGACACAAGACCCCTGATAATCTGATTGCTTCCATTCTTACTTAGACTTAATAGATTAATATTTTTGCCACAGTAATTTGTACATTATAAACCCAGTTCTGCAGTCTAATTATAATTGATATGTACTAAACTGCTATTCCTGATCTGATAGAGTACATTTGTATGTACGACTAAAACAGAATATTCCATCAAACCCACGAAAAAGATGAAATATTGAAATAAATCAAGTACAGCAGCAAATGCATTGAGATTAAATGATAAGTCGCAGAGTTATCACACTAAAAAATCCCGCAGACATGCTTCCTGGGGGGGCCCGCTTTTGGGCACCCTTGGGGGGCCTTTCCATCCTCTGTAAATACCGCTTACAGCTACAAATACATGAGCAAGCGCTTCTGACAGGATGAAGCATAATATTGATGTCGCATAATAGCATGATGTTTGTTCAGGATAAACCATTTGTAATTACTTCACCACCCTTTGACTCATTAAGAAAAATGCTACATAAGACTTATTATTATTACTAGTACTAAGCAAAGTTACCTGAATTGTTTTTGAAAGAAATTATTTAAAAAGTAGGCACCTTAAAACTTGAATATTAAAAATTATGCAGGACTCAGTACATTACAATACAGTATTTACATGTCAGCTCACCTAATTGTGTTTAGTCTCAGAAGTCTGCCCCTTCAGCCTATAATAGTGTTTCTCAATCCAGTCCTCAGGGACCCACATACAGTTCACATTTTTGCTCCTTCCCAGCCCAGCCAAACCAAGCATTCAAGAACACCAAAACCAGGTACTGCTGTGCTGGAAAGTTCACAAAAATGTGGGCTCTTTGGGGGTCCCCATAGACTGGGTTGAGAAAAATTGGCGTATAAGAATCAAAAGTCTTATCGGTTTGCTAATTTATGCGAGGACACCAACCCGTCCCGGTGGACGCTGTGAAAATGCAGATCTTTCAGGCTCCCCGTGTTCTCCCAGTTCACTCCTCCAGCTGCCCAGCCACGCTCTCTTTTCCCTGCCGTCCCCAGTAATGCAAACAGACGGTGTTTCCTCAGCCAGGTCTCCCGTCCTAAACTGCACCAGCATAGGTCAGCCATGTGAAGTGACAACACTTCATTTCTGTTCAGTTCACTATTTGGGGTCTTTAAATGGAGCCCAACAGAGACAGACATTCAATTCCCAGGCCAGTCTTGAAACATGCGCACTTTAGAGCTCTTTACTGTTGTGATTTTCTCTTCCCACAAGCCCCTCCCTCCATCTTCCCCTCTTCCCAGGCACTGTTCTTTAGTCTGAAACATGAATATAAGGAGTCCAAATTCCACATCATCAGGCTATTTTTAACTTCACGTTACAAAGTTTTACATACTCGCAAAACTACACTTTCAAAACACGCATACCACATGTAACTTTCAGCAGAAACGGTTAGCGTAACGTCTCGAGATCACATCAGCAGCATTTATGAAATGAAAGGTTAGCCCAAATAGCTGCGCTGACTCCACATATAAGTGTGGAAATTAACAGGTCAGCAGAACTCTGCGGCCCTGGTCTCATTTGGGCATTACGTGGGATTAAGGATCACAACGAATAGCTGGTGCCCTCTGTGACTGTGCCTGTCAGAGACTGCCCCTCTGGTAAACAGGAACCCCATATTCCTGTTTCTGTGCTAAATGCCAGCCAGTGAACAGCCCAGAGCTTTTTCTGATCTTTTTACAAGCTAAAAATATGCATGACACGAAATGCGTCATTAAAATTACGGGTAAATAATCTGAAATGCTGATACGTGGGATTACAGTGTCCCCCTTTACACTTGCTTTAATTGCTAATAAAAACTAAAGATGTTATGAATTATTTATGACGATATATACATGCCAGGACAGCACTGCAAGGTCCACCTTCAGAAGGTTACAGCATTATGCAGAGTGAACCCCCTTCTACAGCTCTCCGGAATAGAGGAGCCATCTGGATATTCCTCTGTATACACAGTCCTTCCCTCCCTGGTACACCCTAAAGCTCTTCAAGCTAATCAGCTGCCTGCCAGTCCAGCTCTAAACTGACTCCGTTCTGCTGGTCTCCCTTTCATCCAAGCCTGATCCTATAGGAGACCTAGCTGTGATAAGAATTGCTCTCCACCAATTACGTGCCCTTGTCCACAGCCCCAGTTCATCAGTTTGCAGCGGAAAAGTCAATGAAGGGCCCTATAATGAGGTAATCAGATGCTCCCCTGGTCTGGCTAGCGGCTCATGGAGGGTGGCATGCGATGGGAAGGCGGACATGTTCAGCTGCATTAATTCATAGCTCTGCTTCGCTGGACTGGCACTTCCCGTGTCTCTTATGCCTTCATTTACTCCAGTTTCACTGTTGCACACCAGGTGTCAGCCAGCCAGACAGACAGGCGTGGTGTTACCGTAACCCAAAACGGTCCATTTACCGTATTTGTTCTCGTTTCCCCTGGAACGTTTACTCACTCGTGAAATGCTGGGGTCGTGTGCAACGCAGGCGTGAAAGGGACAAAAAGAACAATGGCAGCTGAACATTAAAAAGCTCACACAAGCGGGCCACACTGTCACTTCATTACACAGAGACAACTTTTTAATCATAGCATGCACATTTGTCAGGTTTGCACCCTTCAGCACTGTGATGAGTGATCTACGCCCCTGATGAGTGATCCACAGCCGCATTAATGGGCCTACACCTGTCGAGGACACATTTAAGGATTTAATATTAGGAAATAAAATTCCCCATAATGGATAGATTAAACTACAGGAGCTTATAGATCACATCAGATTTAATTCAAAGGCCGTGTTTTAACTTTCAGAAGTGATGCAACAGTGAATTGTAATAAGTAATAACAACAGGGCCCTAAGCACGGATTTCCAGAGCTAGCCTGGTGTTTATGCTGTGTCCCAAAGGATTCACACCCCCTGCTTTATAAACACCGTTATCCAGTTATTGCCAGGTAGCGTGCTTCCAGCGTTATCACGGAAAATTATAACAGGCGATTCGGCCCGTCGCGTGCTCTCTAGAGCAGACATCTAGAGCAGCTTGGTGCTGATTAAAACGTCCAGCAAAACATTACCTCTAACATTAAGAGACGACGTGTGGCTTACAGACTGGGCTCGCGTCCCTAATCCTAATCCTTCTTAGGAAGCCTGACGCTCACAAACAAGCCTGCTACCTCGTTAGATAAACACGACCTCCATTCAGGAAGCAGCCCCCTGTTCCTATGGCCCGGAACTCCGTGGCTGACGGCGAGGGCCTTCACAAGTGACAGCGATTGACCTCCGGAGTGGGTCTGTCATGCAATACAATCCAGGGGCAGGAAAGCCCTATTGATCCCACATGAAGGCGTACGGTGCCGGCCTAGTCGTTTATGATCAATATGTAAATGGGCCGCACCATCGATTCCATATTAATTTTCAATTAGGAGATCCCTCCTGGGGTCTTGCAGGGTCATTACAAAACCATTCAAAGTGAAGGCTCCAACGAGTGCCAGGCCCTGACGCCTCCCTGGCCGAGACAGCTTACTCACTGTTTATTTAGCCCACCTTGCTGTAAATACTGATTAGGCTTCTCAGACTCAGCTATCAGGAACTCGAACGATTTCTGTCTCTCCTCCTCAACTTCAGCTGCAGCCCCAGGTACGTGTTAGATGTGGACCGTGTCCCTCCCTACATACACGTACACTTACACAGACCAGAACTGACTTGATACACCGAAAATAAGTGTACTTCACTGCCCGTCTGACAGCCAGTCAACAAGGGACCGGCACTGACCTGTATCTGAAACAGGTTGAGCAGGAATTCTGCATTTATTCGGGTAAATGGCCTGTTTTTAAACTTTATTACATTGACACACAGTCAAAATTCCCATTTTCACATTACCACCTAAAACCGCTCAGGTACCTAGGGATCTGTGTTCATCTCCATAATGTTGTGAGTTCAAATCCATTCATGGATCCCAAATTAAATCACTGCTGGGCTCTTGAGTAATGCCCCTAAACCTGATAGCACCAGAAACCCTGGCTGAGCCTCTTCTGTATATATGTCACTATTGAAAAAAGTTTCCACTAAATAACTAAATGCAAATTTAGAGCACATTTGCAAGAAAGTCCTAGTCCTAGCATGTTATACTTGGTAATTTGTCTTTTCTTTAGAACAAGGAGCTGAGGTATTCCTGTGTAGTCTGTCAGGTGTCAACATGTGCTCCCCATCTACAGCCGAAAGAACAACGGATGTACAGCCCAACCTCCAAACAATTTACAGGAAACAAAAATGCAGGGACAAATTATGCTATTCAATAACTTGGCTAATGTATTCCAGTCAAGACACGACTTCTCCTTCAATTTGAAAACTATTGCATTGATTGATGAGTGCTGCACTCTCTGTGCTGCCCACACGTCCATCAGAGGCCATTTTATTAAGAGTAGAGGTTTTGCCCCATTTCGATCCAGCTGCTCAGAGGAACGGCGTCTCACAGCTGCGGTCTATTATCGGCTGAAAAACAGCAACCACTTCCAAACAGGTGAGCAGGATGATGTCACGCACCGGGAATGGCACTCGGTCTTTGGCAGAAACGGGCGGGCGTCTCAAACACAATGCATGCTAACACTGGGGACTGCGATGTCCATGAGCCTTAATAGCAAAGGCGGAGCGAAGGCCTGCTTTTCATTCTGCAGTAAGAACAGCTCACATTTCTGACCCAGCCGAGGTGAGAGCGCTCTAGCCAAGGTAAATAATATTATCTACAACCCATTACCAATTCACTTAAACATGCATAACGTACTGTACAATTCAACTAAATTGCCACTGAATAAGGTGACCCTACAAAACACATTCTTAAACTTTTGGATACACGGTTTGGGGCTGGCTTTAAAAACTGAGCAGCACTCTCCGAGACATAAGCACACACGAACAGGTAGCACTGAGGCTCTCGAAAATGTTTTCACATCCGAAAAGGGGTGCATGTGGAAGAGAGGGGTGATGGGCTTGATGAGCAACATGACAGCAGTGCCAGCTGCATTGCTGACCAGCAGATGTGTGACATGCCCTAATTGGTTTAGGGATAACATTAATTACCACGTTTCTCATTAATGAAGGTGGTCTTCACTGGGGCCATTGATCAGGGGGACTTGTTAGCGATCATCCTAAGCACCAGTGGATGTAACAGGCTTACATATTGGCATATCAATTAATTCAATCAATGGCTGGCTAGCAGCTGCCAGTCCCTCCCGGCCAGGTTTCCCCTGCTCCCCGGGCTGGCGGGAAGCGTCCAAAATAAAGCCCTTCTGTCAGATGGGCTCCGTAGCCAAGAAACTGCTAATTCTGGGTTAAGATGACATGTCGGCAATGCTAGGGGAGAGCCGTGATTTACGCCTTCGTGGGGGCGGCAGGGCAAAGTGGCGATAAAAGTCTTGTTTAAAAATGAGGAATTGTTCACTGATATTAAACGCGAACCCCAGCCTTAGCAAAACCGCTAATGTCGTCGATCACGATTACCTGGTGTGGGCTCGATGGTGAGTGGAAGATTCCAGATCAAACCCCTGCCATCCCAACACCCCTCCCGGGTCCTGCTAAATCAGCTGCGGATAACCCAGCTACTCCGTTTTAAACTTCTGGATTCCGATCAATGCGGGTTCTTAAGACTCATTGATTAACACTTAGAATCCCCTCTCAGTCACCCGCATTTCAAAGACGAGGCCGATTCGAAATATTTTACCTACACAGTCTGGAAAATGTGAGGAGTCAGGAGGGTGTAAGTGATGAATAAGAGAAAGGGGGCGTGATAACTTAAAGCGAGCCATGACAAAGTGGAGGGATTTAATAGTGGCCTGGAGCACTTCATTTGCTTAATAACAGATCATGTCTGCAAAAGCTCAGGCTGTGAGTGTGTGTGTGTGTGTGTGTTGGGGGGGGGTCTATCACTCTGGGAAAATGTGTCACTTCAAGAAATCCTGTTTTAAGACAACAGCTTATGAGTGCCTGTCACCCAGCACGCCCACGGCGGCCGCCGTGCGAGATGTGCAATATCGGCATGACAGACGGCATGTCTCCATGAAGGAAGACAATGATCAAGGAGGAGCCGAATGTCATTCCTGGTCGAAAAATGGATAGAATTCCTCAAAAGCTTTTTTACTTCTGCATATTACAGTACAATCTTCTCTGAATGTGGGTCACGGTTTGGAGAGAAGAAAGGATGGCTGCATGAGACTGGAGGCTAGATGCCTAAATGAAGAGCACATGCAGGGAGGCGCTAACCTAAACTCCTGTCAGTACTTCTCTGGTCAATTCAGCCAAGCTCTGCACTTTTTATTGGGTTCTACTGCATTGTAACACGTGTGAAAAAGAGAGCAGGGCATGAAGAGGGAGAACGCCAGCAGAGGCGTGAACCGAGTAGAGAATTAACCGGAGAGTAAGGTGTGAACAGGGAGAGAGTAAAGCAGAGAGTAAGGTGTGAGCAGGGGGGAATAAGGCTAAGAGTAAGGAATGAGGAGGGAGAGAGTAAAGCATGAGCAGGGAGAGAGTAAAGCAGAGAGTAATGCGTGAGCAGGGAGAGAGTAAATCAGAGAGTAAGATGTGAGCAGGGGAGAAATAAGGCTGAGAGTAAGGTATGAGCAGGGAGAGAGTAAAGCATGAGCAGGGATAGAGTAAAGCAGAGAGTAAGGCGTGAGCAGTGAGAGAGTAAAACAGAGTAAGGCATGAGCAGGGAGAGAGTAAAACAGAGAATAAAGTGTAAGCAGGGAGAAAGTAGAGCACAGAGTAGAGAGTGAGCAAGGAAGGAGTAAAGCAAGGGGTGAGCAGAGAGAAAGCAGGTAAAGAGTAGGGCGTGATACAGCAGGAAGAGTTCTTAAGTGTTTTCCACTAAGCTTGGCTTTGTTAAAAGGCTTTGCTGTCTGACCAGTAACAGGTTTTGGGTGTCACACCAATGCAAATAAATGAAGTTTGATCACCCAGAAGAGCCCAGACATGTTGATGCGGTCATGGTGTGGCATTTCCGCAGAGCTAGTCTGCTTGTCAACTCTGCTTCCTTCAGATTTGGCCTCTCACGCAGCCAGCCCGTCCCCTGAGCAATGAACAAGTGGGCTGCTCAATTAACAGCTGCACAGACACACACACACACACACTCACACAGACTGAGAGGACCACATGGCACCCACACAGACACATAGAGAACCACAGAACACATGCACAGACACAGCCTGAAATTCGCCTGCATTTCCCCTTTGTTTCAGTTCTGTTAAATCTGAACCTCATCCTGGATATTACTGGACATTTCACAGGTTAGCGCCAGACACCCCCCATTTACAAGGTGCATTCCAAAAGGATGTATAAACATCTGCCTGAAATAGAGAATAACCATTAGAGAACAATCCCACCGTCTCTGCTTTTTAAAGTCCAGTCTGGCAACCGCACAGCAGAAGAGGATGTAGACAGAATAAACAGAAAGACAGGACTCAGAATGGGGGAGTATTTCTGTCCGTTTGTGACGTGACATGTTCACAGATAAGTAAAAGGAGGATCTGGCTGCTAATCAACTTCTTTCTGCTTAAGCGGTACACATCAAAGGATGAGAAAGAGTCACAGCACAGTCGAGATTCCCCCAGGGCTATACTGAAGTGTATAGAAAGAGTCACAGCCCAGCTGAGATTCCCCCAGGGCTATACTGAAGTGTAGAGAAAGAGTCACAGCACAGCTGAGATTCCCCCAGGGCTATACTGAAGTGTAGAGAAAGAGGCACAGCCCAGCTGAGATTCCCCCAGGGCTATACTGAAGTGTAGAGAAAGAGTCACAGCACAGCTGAGATTCCCCCAGGGCTATACTGAAGTGTAGAGAAAGAGGCACAGCCCAGCTGAGATTCCCCCAGGGCTATACTGAAGTGTAGAGAAAGAGTCACAGCACAGCTGAGATTCCCCCAG
>JAAGVU020000019.1:1913268-1945555 GCA_011763525.2 Mormyrus iriodes
TTCCCCCATGGCTATACTGAAGTGTAGAGAAAGAGTCACAGCACAGCTGAGATTCCCCATGACTATACTGAAGTATACAGAAAGAGTCACAGCACAGCTGAGATTCCCCCATGGCTATGCTGAAGTGTAGAGAAAGAGTCACAGCACAGCCGAAATTCCCCCATGACTATGCTGAAGTGTAGAGAAAGAGTCACGGCACAGCTGAGATTCCCCCATGGCTATACTGAAGTGTAGAGAAAGAGTCACAGCACAGCTGAGATTCCGCCATGGCTATACTGAAGTCTACAGAAAGAGTCACAGCACAGCTGAGATTCCCCATGACTATACTGAAGTGTAGAGAAAGAGTCACAGCACAGCTGAGATTCCCCCATGACTATGCTGAAGTGTAGAAAACAAGCATGCATCAAAGCACCTCCCCAAAGCTCACCCCTTTACATGTTTATACATGGTCTGATCCATGTGTAACCTATCCACAAGCCACCATGCACTAATGGTGTCCCACAAACACATACACACTACCACATTACCCGATCACATAACCTAAACAGAGTACACTGGTGTTGTAATTGCTTATTGCTAATGGTCTTTCTTTCGCTAATGGCTGCAAACAGCATTCCTGGCATACGGAGGGTGTATTTATTCATGTTTAATGTTACAACCAAGAGGGAGAAATCAATCGTTTGGGAGAGTTTTATATTTAGAACAAAGCTCTGGTGAGGTATAAACATCACCCCCCCTCCAAGACTGCCCCCAAATTCCACTAGGACCTAGAATAAAGTAGTAAGATGTTTTACATACTCTATCTAAGAATCTAAGAAATAAATAATTTCATAGTGATTTAACGAACTATAACACTTCACAGGCACTGAAAATAAGAGCATTAAACTTTATTGTTTGCCTTTTTCCTCTGGAGGATTGACATGAATGTTCATTTTGATTCCGCCTGTCTAAAAATGGATAAAACTCAGGGAAAATGGACAAAAGCAGCCTCACTGTAGCTCCTGAACACACCATCGAACTGACTATCTGTCCATCCATCTGAGCATTAGACAACTCAGGTTGGTCTCACTTCTTCTGTGGCCACATTTCTTACATGATGAGGTCTGTTCTTCTGCGCAGGGCCTGGTGAGGGTTGTGGGGTCAGCATGCCCAGCAGGTCAGACCAGGCCTCTAGTGGGACGTGCTTTGAACAGCTCCCTTCGGACCCGATCAGGCGGACCCTACTTACAGCTCATGACCCTGTGTGAGTTTTGGGATATATTCTGACATTGCTAAACCAGAAGCATCCTCATGGCTCCAGCTTCACCACCTCAGACCCGCTCAGTGACGCAGTCACTGGAGAGATCCACCTGTCAATCTCACAAAATGCTCCTTCACTGCCGTCTGGTCACAGTTCCTTGTAGCCAGTGTGGCAGCTAAGGCCTTCAACATGGTATATGCAGTCCACGGTCAGTCTCACTCGTCATTCACCATGGGGAACTAACTCCACAGTGGGAAACAGACTCCCTCTAACTGAGAGGCCTGGTTCCAGAGCCTGTACTGTGTGTGGACATAAGGCTGACCATATCAAGCCCAGACCATTCTAGCTTGAGCTCTTGCCTCACCAGAGAAGTAACAACCAACATTCCCAAAGCCGGTGCCCATTCCCAAGGTTTAATCCACCTGGCTCCTCTTCTTACTGCTGCTTGCCACCTAAAAAGCGCTGCACCTGACGCCAGCTATTTATATTTCAGATGGTAAACCCACAAGATAACGATAAAGTCATCAGAATAATAATTATAATAAAAAATAAATAACACTCAGCCGGCTCTAATACGTAACGCTTGCTCGTAAACCTCACTTTCCACGTCCAAACGCTCGGCACATATAAATGACAGACGCATCCATCCGTGAGCGCACAGGCTGGTGATAATTGCAGACGGCCAATGAATTACCACTGCCTCCACATCAATTATAAGCATCACGTCTGGCAACGGGGAAAATGAGATCCCGTGACAAATTTCACGAGGCCTGGCCGGCCAACAGCCTTTCTTAACCTGTTATAGATAGTGACGCCTTATCTGTCCTCTGTAATGGGGAGCTATGGATGAAGAGATGGAGCTGCAGTCATTTAATTACAAACCTGGGGAGGAGGGGCGGCTCGAACAGGAGAGGCCCAGACAAGAGACAAAGCCTTTGTCTTCACCACATATTTTGCTCCACATTGTAACTCACTGGAGAAAGACCTTGCTAGTCTGCTTGGGCACCCCCCCACCCCCGTTTTTTTATTGTCCCTTCGTTTTTCACCCACCCCAGCACAGCTTCTCTTTATTTATTTTTTTTATAACCACATTATTTCCCCAGAGGCTATAGTGCTCTTCCTTTGCCCCGGTTGGTCGGGCTCATTTCAGTGGAGCCATGCGGAGCCCGTGAGGACGAATGGGAGAGGCCCTTCACCTAATTGTATTCCCACCTGGGGATTCTGGGAAGGGTGGCGACTTCCACTGGGCTGTCATGAAAATGTATGATGGGGGGGGGGGGGGGGGGCACAAACAACGTTGTACAAAAAGGAAAAAGACAAAGCCCTCGAGTTGAATTCAAAAAAAGACCAACTCTCAAAGCATTTCCAATCACTGTGTTGATAGAGTGATGACAAAATAAATAAAATATTAGCTATACTTTATACTAATATTTGACATAATTAGAACATTACAAAACCACCATAAAACCTGGGATTATTACTTTGGCATTAAGTGGAATAATTATTCTGTGTGTACATTTGCCTCTTTGCCTTGCATATGAGATTTGCTCCATCAAAAACGGGAGTGGTGTCCCACATCACATTTGGAAAACACTGACCTTGTGGTTTAGAGCTGAAGTACGCCAGTGTTTCTTCATGCCCTGTATTTCTGCGGTGTTAATGCATTCTCTGCACTCCCCCTCCACACACACACACACACACACACACACACGCACGCACGCACGCACGCACGCACACAGTCTTATCAAATTCCATAAAGGCAGTTCTGGTGGAACAGTGCGGCATGTGTATTGGCGCCGCCCTTCTGGAGATGAATGGCACTCATAAAGCGGCAGTACAGGGCATGCGGCCGTGTCAGCCCACAGCACAGTACACAGTGCTAACGAGTACTCAGAGTGGTGAGAAGGAAGAACCTACATCTCCTCCCAGGGGACTACATCTTTCCTGGATATATATTCAAACATAAACAGCAGCCAGGCCTGATTATGGTCTGCACGCCTCCATTAAATCTCTGCTACCCTCCCCCGTGGCAGCCATTTTACCCTCTCGGGGCTTTTGTCCCATGACACCATCCCCAAGTGAGTTCCCTCAGCAGCGATATTAAATGTGCTTGAGAAAGCTATCACATGACTTTGCACTCTCATTTTTAATTATGCCTCACATCAGCGGTCTTTCAATGGCGAACTACTTTAAAGTCTTGTACAAAGATATGAACAAAATAAATAAAGAAAAATGATAAACATTAGCATTCCAGAGTTGTCTTAGACACATGGAAAATCACACTGCAAGCACCGCCACAGGAGACTGTTGCTGTACCCGTCTTCTGTTTTGGGTCCATCAGCCAAGCCCTCCTGAGCAGCATGGTTTCTCTCTCACCTGGCTCTGTACATTTTCCGCATGTGCACTTGCCAGCAATTACAAAGAACAACAGACACACTGTATAGTAACCCAAAAATCAGGCACCACTGCATGCGTAGAGGCAAAGAAAAGTCTGCCGGAAGATTGGGCATCATAATGAAAAGAAGAGAAAACTTTTCAGATAAGAGAGGACAGTCCAGGCCTCCACGAGTTAGTGTGAGAAGGGGAGAAAAAAAACATCCAGACAGTTAAAATAAGAGCAACTCCTTGTCAGTCCTTTGTGGTTAATTGAACTGACACTAATGAGTTATTTTAAATACACTGCCTGGCAGAAACCTGTTTTTAGTGTCTCAAAACGGGGAGATTGTGAACAATGCCCTTTGAACAGGGAGCGAGAGGCTGGAGTGAGGCAGGAAGAGAGCAAGAAACAGGCAAATGGGTCCCCAGAGCCACACGCATCAGTCAATCAATATCCCTCACTGTACATCAGCGATGTGACCAAGTTATGAATGACCTTTCAAGCCAGGAAGGGACAGCTAATGTGCACAGTGCTGCTCATAGATTGGTAACTTTGCCTGGGCTTCATCCCGCATGACTGCACCTTCACGAGGCACTCGGCCATTAACAGAGCAGTAAATGCAGCAGGGGTGGTTGTTATTCAATTTTAACATGAAGGTTGACTATGGCCCAGATGCCCTCGCCCGGGGGTGAACTCGCGTCCTTGTGCTCCAAAGGCCCCTGTTCATCTGAGAAGAATGAACCATGATCAAATTAAGTGTACCCAGGCGGTGCTTTATTCCCAGTCTTTTGTTTTGATTTTTACATTTTATTTTATTTATTTCTGGCAGATTTTTCCTTGCCCGTTGAAGGCAGTGTGCTTGATCACTGAGTGCACACAGTCTGGGCCCAGTGAGCAAATCGCTAAAGAGTTCGGGTTTTCAGCAATGCTCGTTTAGCCCTATGTATATGAAAAGGCTAATGTGCTTAAAGGACAGGATACCAGAGGCTGGCATTTCAGTCATACTGGGGAGGAGTCAATGTTAGCATATCTATGCTATCCAGTGTCTGTTGCCAGATAGTCATGTACAATGTCACAGAACCGCTTTGCAGCATTACGACAATATGGTCAAGACCTGTAAGTCTGAAAACTAATCAACAACAGACGGAAGTACGAGCATTTCAATTACATCTCAGCCTCTTTGCCTGCCTGCCTTTCTTTCTGCATCAGCAATAATGCGTGCCCACACAGGAGTAATCCTATTTTACTGCACCACTGCTACATTAAATACAAGCTTTACAGATATAAGAACCTCCTAATGTGCACAAACAATCAATCAGCCAGTCTTGTGGAACACCATATAGTAGTGGTTAAGGACTCAAAGCTGTGACTGGATGGTTGCAGGTTTGAATCCCCTAAGACTAATGACTATTGCACCCTTGAGCAATGTGCACTTAACCTAAATAGCTTCTGGAAGTTTGCAACTCTATACTTAAAAGACGTAAGTGTAAGAATCACAAGCAATGTTCAGTAAGTGCCCTGAAGAGTGTCTTCAGAGTAAAGAGATATAGACAACCCAGCAAATTCTGCCACTTGAGGCCGCAGGGGTAAAAGAGAGCATGCAGGCAATGTGCAGCAGGGATGAGGTTTAAAAGACCAGGGCCTCATATTGAGAATAAAGTATATATAAATCTGTAACTGAATAAGAATCTAAGAACAATAAAAGAAGAATTTAAGAGGTTGAAATAACTTATATTCTTCAGTAATAATTCAGCAGACAAATTATGAGACAGCTGGAAATTCCAAATGCATTGCTAAGATTTGCTACGGCTAAGCCACACATAGTTACAAGGCCCAAAGTATGTGTTTTTCCATGGTAAGCGATGCTACAGTACGAGGCGCAGGCTTTACAAGCTTAACGGGGGCTTGCGTGCTTCTCCCCGTCTCTTATTTATCCTGGAGGAGGGGGGGGGGGCTTTGCTGCAGTTGGCGCACACAGCGCTCTTCTGCAGGAGAAGGAGGCAGGAGGACAAAGGAGGAGAAGAGGCGAGATGGCCAAGGCATATAATATTCCATGTAAGACAACACTCCTAATCAGCCACTGCTTTGATGCTGCACTCCTGTAAAGAACGGCACATCGCACTCTGCCCTGTCTGAGGGTCCCGCTCAGGAACCGGACAAACTCCATTTTTGCACCTCAAATGGCATCAATCGATAGGCAGATTCCCCTCTTTGGCCTATCTAAACAGGCTGTGGGGAATCTATCGGGCAACAGCTTATAAAACAGAAGTGACTGAGGGAGGCTGTTGGGACAAAGGGACCCTGTCCAGAAAGGCCACAAGCGGGAGGGGGCGACGGAAATCTGCCCCCGTCAGACAGCAGGAATGTCTCAGTTTGTCTCGGACTGTCAGTCAGACTTTTCACAATCGCTGGCCGGCAAAAGGAGCGAATCCTGCTGAGAAGACGCCCAGGTCTTTACGCTCCTAAGTTCTGCAGGAAAGATTCATAACGCTCACCAGTCCCTCACGCACACACATGATCTGACATCATCACTAGTACGTCGGCATTGGCATTACAGGTGCACCCCCAGCCTCCAGAGGATCATTCTACACTGTACAGCTAGTATCGTGCTGCCTAACAGTTATACCTATAACCCCCTTTCTCTGCCTACAGCCCAACATTACACTTGATGTCCCCATTAGCCGGTCCAGGCTTTGTTTGGTATCCAGAGTCTTCCGGTCTCCCTCATGGTGACACACATCACCTGCTTCATTTATTATTATGCTGTCATAGTTTGTTTCACTGGGACTATTGTGCCTCACACTCGCTTAACTCTACTTCTGTATAACCCAACTATGTGTCAATGCCACAGTCTCGTCTTGTGCCTCTTGCCCAGAGCCAGCAGGTCACCAGCTAGACCCAGGCGTTCAGCCTTTAGGGAACCTCACATAATTCCTGCGTCATTTCTTCACCACCTCAAATGGTCTTAGCATCATTTGCAGTTTTGGTAACACTTTACTTGCCGAGGCGGAAATACTTAGTAATAACTCCGTTACTACTTAAGTACAAATTAAGAACAAATCATGAACAAATATATCTGCTACTTAAGATAAAAGATGCATCACGATTCATTGATGATGAACAAACATGACATCAGTATTTAGCTTGTGTTATTCATTACTTGTTCCTTCAGCAGTTACTTCAATAGTTCACAAAGGTTTACAGAACAGATACAGTAACAAATATAGTAACTGCTTGAGATAAAACATTTGTCAAGATTCATTAATGATGAATTAACATAAGATCAGTATGTAACTAAGACTTAGTTTGTGGTTAATTAATACACCAGTAACAGTACAAAACTACATTATTTGTGCCCTGTCAAGTAAAGTGTTACCACAGTTTTTATTTTGTATAAGTGTTTTGGGATTATTCTGGTTTACTGATTTCTTGGAGTGATTATTGTTACAAAATACAAAGCACTTTGTAAAAACTTTAAATAAAGTTTGTTTGACTGATTGATTGATTTATGCTTCAGATTGTAGTTGCAATTCCCAGTAAACAGGCTGCAGGTGTAAATCTGTGTAAACCATGGCCACCTTAGTCACTCCAGTGAAATATCCAAAGGAAGAAACCCACTTAATTCAGCTCCTGGTTGATGCACTGCTGGTCTGCCTGAACCACAGCCTTAACCTCCACTACTCCACTAAAATATTCAGATTGGAGAGAATGGTAAATTCAGAGGTATATGCAGCCGCATTAATTCATATCCCAGGAGAGGAGCTGTTGTTTTTGTCCTTTAGGGAAGTTTTTACATATAAAATAATAATCTAAGCAAATGAATATTGTAAATAATCTATGTTGCTCCACTAGATTAGGGGTGAATGATTTCACAGGTCTTTGGTGGGGGGGTGGGGGCGTTTGTTGACCTGAGAGAAAGTCTGGAGCTTTCTGGGAGATGTGGGACTAGAATAATAAGCTCTTTCCTTCCTGAGGAGCACAAACACAGCTCCTGGTGAAAGCACCATCCATGTGTACAGAAGGGCCATATCGATCACAGGCCGCAAGTCACTCCTCACTGCATAATTAAGTCAATCAATGAGGAGATGCAGCCAACAGGGCAAAGACACTGCGGGCCCTATCATATTGCCTCGTCAGACCATCCCATCCACTGCACTGCCTGAACTGCAGGTGAGCTGGGACAAAACCTGTTTCTTTGCTGGTGGGTAAGAAGTACTGACAGACTGTGTACCAGTGCCAATTCACTCCTGTCATACAGGTTGCACGTCGAAAGAAAAAGTGTGCAGAATAATGCTACTACATTTTCTTCCTTTTACAGGATACGAGAAGCGCTTTTGACCTCTTATCGACTCAGACTTTGTGTAGGGAAAGGAGAGGGAAAGGAGAGCCCCAAAACAGCTGGGTCAGAAAGTCCCCTCTTCTGTCCCCCACCGGCAGACTTTAAACATCTGGCTGTTTTTATAGAAAAATGAAGCAACAAACTGAAACGGCATTCAGGGAAATAATGGCTGACGTTTCCAGAACATGTGAAGTGAACATACAGACAGAAGGATGGCAACGTGTGACTTGATGTGAGGGACATCTCAGACCTATAAACCAGCAGGAACCACCGTTAGTGTGAGTGAAGCTGGCTGAGATCTTCCAGCAGCTGATATAATATGTGTGAAACTAGTGGACGGCCTGAAAACACCGCAGTTTGTAGGTAAATTTAAGCTACAGCACTCAACCACTGTGGTAACGTACCTGCTTGAATCACAGATCTGCATTACACTAATTTGCCCTAAATTGGCAGAAGTGGGGCTGGCTGAACTATCACAAGTCACATCCACCTGGGAAAAACGCTGATTTGTTCCCAGCTCCAGCAATAAGCAGAAATGAAACTCAGATGGATGCTAGAGAAATTAAGTTTAAAAAGAAAAAGCCCCTGAACAAGGGATAACTACTGTTCCACATTCTGACTCAACTCCACTAAAATACACTCTGCTGTATGAATTAAACTAACCTTCAGTGATTCAAAAAGACATTGGGTGCAGATGGTAGGAAATCAGCAAACATTTCCCATGTTTTCTCGCAACTAATTCCTGCCGTTTTACATTTCTAATTTGGCTTGGTGGTGCAGCACTGCTAAAGACCACGTTGGTCCGATTCCCCCCAACTGTCATCAGTGTTCCTGTCTTTTTCTGTTGATATTCTGGAGCAGCTGGCAAGCTGGGGGAAGATGCATAGAGCTGCCTGCTTTTAAATTTTACCATTACGGCTTCCCAGCCTCTAAATAGAACTCGTTAGCACGTTTGGGAAGTACAAATGAGAAGATTCCTCACAGGCTGTCCATCTCCAGGATCAGCTTTCAGCAGGGTGTCCTGTAACGGGCAGGAGAAGGAAAGCAATATCATAATGCACTCCCTGTGTGCCAGCAGTGGTTGGCGGTGGAGGGGGCGCGGGGCTCACGTAGCAGAGCCAATTGCACGTTCATGCCAACTTTCACAGCAAACTGCACAAACTTATAGAACAAATGGGCCTCACTGTCAGCCCCATTCCGTACACCAGCTCCTGTGCGGCCGCCTTTTCTCAAACCTGAGCCAGCAGTCTGGCTCTGCACCCCGCCTTCCCGCACGCAGCCCACCCCCTGCTGGTAATACAGTGCCTTTCAGTTCCTGTACCAGGCATAGCGTAAAAACTGAGCTGCTCCCGCAATGACTGACATGCAGTCTTTTGTGCCTGTGGGATGCATTAAAAAGCCAGGAGGGAGTTGGTGTCAGAGTGTGAGTTTAATACGACGACTATCCCAGGACAGAAGTGGAAGCTTTCTGGTCAATTTACCAAGAAGGCATAAGCTGGAAAAGGAATTCCTAAAGCCTCTGTCCAAAAAAAAACCCCACCTTTTTGCGTGAGGGCACAGCAATATGAATCCACAACAAATTCCATAAAGCTGCCATTTCAACTTTTTAATAAAAGACTATTTTTAATATTTGAAAGGTAATATATTTATGAAATTCCTGCTACACTGCTTAACTCTGCTTCTAGAACAATTTCCTCTTCTACCCCCTGCCCCCTGGCTAAGGATTATGGGATGGCACACTGATAAAGCAGCATCCCTCCCCGCCCCAGCCCCCCACCCACGTGTGTTCCTGGGTCCCAGGTGGGTACTGGTGCAATAACAAACCGTATTAAAATTATATAAAAAGCTGTGTGCATTTCATTGGCCAGATACATGCGGTGCGCGAGCGAGCGAGGAGTATAGGCAGCACTTTCTCATTCTGTTCACTTCAGGTTATAACTAGCATGGACGGCATTCCTAGCATTGTTGCTGCCTCGGCGGTAATGCTCCTGACCGGCTGGCCCTGTTTTTGTGCAGGATGCCAGGCCACATTCCCATAAAGAGCCTCCCCCACCGGGAGCGGAGCCCTTTTCGCAGACAACCGTCTCATCCCTGGCTGGCAACCGAGCCGTCGTGGCACGGCGGCCAAGGTCCCAGGCCCGGCATACATCTATCGCAGCACTTGATCCAGAGCGTTTTCCCTCCTCAATTTCCTGAAGCCCCTTGCCTTCCAGGCTGACTCTTACCTTTAAATAGCCTCAGAAAACCTGGAGCCACCTCACCACACGTATGCTGGCCAAATGTGACTGATCCATCTAACTGCTCTGCGAGAGGGGTGGCCCCTGCTCTTGAAGCAAGATGGGCTTCTTTCGATGGCGCCCTGCACTGCAGCCTGACATATTATGGCCACCAGCGGCCTGTGTTTGCTTTCATACACAGGCTTCTTGGGCCAGATCTGCGGGAATACAGCGCTGTGGCCAGCCAGGGCTTCCTGGAAGCCTCCTTTGTTTTCCCTGGGAGGATTGAGGAATGAAAAGTTAAAGAAAAACATGCTTGGGCAGCACATTTTTTTTGGGGGGTGGGGGTCTTAAAAAACAACGAGTCCCTTTTATTGCCTTATTGGTCTAATTGGATGGGAAATTCATCACACTGTCCTCCAGTGTCATGGTGGGGGTTAACGTGTAGGATTGCACCCAGCCCTGCTGATTTTTCCACTGAGTCTGGCTTTGTATTTGACCCCTCCCCCAGTACAGTCCTGGTCCATAGCTGGTCCAAGAGACCTATGATGTCGCTGTGATGTCCTTCACCTATGCCATCAATGAAGCAGACCCCCAGAGCCAAAAGCAACGGGGCCTTGAACCCCCCCAAGCTGGTATGGGTGACCCGAGTTGAGTGTGTGGTGGGTTATGATGCGATTAACCAGGCATTTCCAATTGGGTGAGAATTAGGGGAGGAGATTTAACAAAAATGTGTGCATGCATGACACTTGATATTTATAATTCATGGCAATTCTTTCATAAATAACTGCTGAAAGTCACACTTCATTTTTGTCACAAGCCTCACCCTTTAACTTCTACAAAAATATCCACTGTGCAAAACTCTTCACACCTAAGTGGGAAATGCACTGTTCCCAAACGTGAGGTTGACACAGCCATCCAGGACAAATTGTGATTTAACACACAGTGGATTTTCTCTAATCTTTTAGCAACTGGATATGGGGTGGGTGCGGGGGGAGGGGGCACTGCCAAGGGCTGTGTACGTTGGCGATGAAGAGACCGGAAGGAACGACAAGAGAACCTTTGCAATAAAAGTCTATTTTTTTTTTTTTTTTACATGATGAGGAAGAATGATGATTATCAGCCAAATTTAATCAACATGCTCTGGGGACACAAATAAGAGTCACAGAGCTCCTTTTAAATAATCCGACTGCTGCGTAATCTGGCTATGCTACATTTTAATGCCAGGCCTGATATGAGGAAATGATGAGATGTGTCTGTGACCTTTGTGGCTCAATGTATCTTTAAACGCAAGAAGTTAACAAATTTGCTCTCCGAGTTGAGAGCTTGTAGATAACTCAACTTGGCCTTCAGACTCCAGTTCAGGTATAATTCCTAATTCCCCTTTTTTCACTCAAAGAATCAAACACGTGACAACAATGAAGAGGTATGACAAACACAAATTATACATGAGGTATGTATGTAATACAAGTTAATAGCTACCATTAACAGAAGGATACCACTTCAATACTAGGAGTGTGTGTGGGTTATGTATTATTACACAATGTTAACCTATTATTCTGATGCCATGGTGACCAATTTTTCAGTCCCCACAAGGGAAAACTCAATTTTCTAAAAATCTGTGACTGCAAACAAAAAACTAAAAAATATCAAAAGTCTTGTATTTTGTTTGGTTACTTATGGTTAAGGTTAGGGCTGGGTAGCGGTTAGGGTTGTCATGGTTGGGATTAGGGTTTTAGCCAATAGAAATGAATGGACGGTCCCCACAAAGACAAACATATGTGTGTGTGTGTGTGTGTGTGTGTGTGTGTGTGTGTGTGTGTGTGTGTGTGTGTGTGGGAAAGACCGGTTCGACAAACACAGTCTGACTTCCGCTGTCAGGCTTGATGTGAACCTACATGTAAACAGAGACATTAAGATGCACGTAGGGCTGACAGCGAAAATAGATGCATCAGGGTGAAATGAGAGCGAGTAAACAGGTTTGCTGGTAATCCACACTAATATCCCTGATGCTCTGTTAGCCTAAGTGAGTTCGACCCACACTTCCGTACATTCATTTGTTTGCTGCACTACAGTCATTAACATATTTGGAGTCCAGCGAGCAGAAAGCTTAATTGTCCTTAATTACTAGGCTAAATTCATTCGCTAATGATTTACGTCAGATCAGTGACTGGCGTTTGCGTAATTCTCCAGCCCCTGGCTTCATTAGCCCAGCCGCTCTAGAACAGGCTGTGTTTTTTTTTTTTAACGTAACAACACAATAGGCCAGTGTGAGCGGGGGCCCTCTGGTGCACAGCGGCTTTTTGTCAGGGATCCCAGGCAGGGGGCAGGAGTCAAAGTGATTAAGGCCCGGGGAGACGGCGCATTAACGGACCACAGCTCCCTTTTTCACGCTCGCCTGTGGACAAGCGGCAAGCTTTGCTGCTCTTCATCAGATGCCATTTCCCCCAGTTCACGTGAGCAGCGGCCCAAAGGCTGCGCTTTATTGTACAGTGGCAGGGGTCGGCAGCCATGATGAATCGAGGTCTACAGAGCGGAGTCGCAGGGGCACAAGAATCCCATCCAACAGTTTATCAGGGACCGGTAGAATCCCTTTAAAGCTACACCTCTGATTGACAAAATGATTGGAAAAGTAGCCCCACCTGTTTTATGAAGAGCACAATTCACAATTTACCCACAATTCATAGCTTAAAATGTCTTCCCTGATGTATGCATGTTTACTTTTGGGACAATGCACTGAGGAGCAAAACAAATGATTACACTCCGGGTGTCCTGAGCTGTGAGAGCAGGTTCAGTGGTTGGTACCTCCCACTCGCACCCGACACGGTGAAACTCGACCAGGGAGCAGGACCGCACAACCACACGGTGAGGCATATCTGTGGATCTCTCTCACTCCAGGCCATGAAGAAGGTTGGCCAATCAGCAGCCATGTTCTGGGGACACGTGACCCACTGTGCTCGGGGTTAACAGCAGGTGAACCGCAGGGGTAACAGGAAAACAAACTGCGCTCTTACTTTCATCATTTAGACAAAGGAGTTTGTGGCACTGTGTGTCAGGGTCAGAATGGAGGCTGCGCTGGGGCCCTGGCTGTTTTCTCAGGCACAGCTGTCTGGAGCTTGTGCCTTTAAACACCACACACAGTGTAATAAATGGCTGCGCCATCAAGACAAGCTAGTAATGTTTTCCTCTGGAATAAAAGAAAACCTTAAATAAAAACAGACAACGGCCCAGAATGATAATTAACATTTCTGATATGTTCTCTGTCTTTAAAGGTGCAGAAGGTAGTTAGCATACAGGCCTCATCCACACGCCTAGGCCGAACAGCACTGGCTTTGGCGGTGAGGCCCATGGGCACGCCCTCTGGTGATTTGGCTGCCATCGGCACGGCGCCTGTGGGACTGGCTCTGCTCTTACCCGTGTCAGCGGACGGGCACTTCACGATGGTGAAGATGGTGGCCAGCTCCTCCTCCTCAGGCAGGCCCTTCTGCAGCCGCTGCAGCTTGTGCAGGCTCTCGCAGCGCTGGTGCTTCATGGAGCGCACGTGCTGGATGAGGTTCAGCTTGGCCCTGGTGGAGTAGTTGCACAGCGCACAGTGGTAGTAGCCGGCCTCGCCCTCCACTGCACTCTCGTGCTGCTGCAGGTGCTGGGGGGCGGGGGGGAGAGAGAGAGTGAGAGTGAGTGACTGACGGACGGGACAGCGGGACACCACTGGCTCACTTTCACTCGCACAGCTTACAAATGAACAAATCAATGGCCAATCACGGCCCCGTTGTTTAACACATAACCTTTTTCTTTCCCTGACGTGCCTCACTTTACACAAATTCCACCACAGCCACCTCCTCCGGCCTCACAAATACCGAATGGGCACCTCTCAAGGTGGTTTGCAGGGCCCCTGGGGTCCATGTGGAGGGGTTCCATAGTCCCCCTTCACTCCAGAGAGGCCGCCTGTCTCCCCCCTAGAGAGGAAACTCCAAACACCAGCCAGTTTCATTAAAAGAATGCCAAATATTGATCTGGGTGGGGGGGAGGGGCTCAAATCCTACACTACAGTGTAAGAAAGCAAGGAGTGGATGACAGGACATTCTCCTGCACATCACATCATTCCCAAGCAGCCTCCACCACAGACAGACAGGGCTACATGCAGAGGAGCAGACCTGGCAGCTAGGGGACACGGGGGGGCATCTTCTCACCCTGCGGTATGCTGTGAATCCACCCCCCCCCCCCGAAATCTGACGGCCTTCTGCTGGTTCGTGAGACATTTAAAGGTTGAGTAGTATTACACTGGCTTTGATTTTAATTTCATCAAAGCTGGGAGAAAACAAATGTCTCCGTGAAAGCAAAACCTGCGCTGAATATCAAACGCAACAAATCTGCAACAGGTATTTATAGAAAAAAATACATATTTACGTGCATCCTCTGAAAGGCTATTCCCCCCTCTTCAATTGCTCATTTTTCTGGTAATATCAATAAAGGTATCCCGGGTATCTTCGCCCTATTGGCCCTGCAGTATCGTGTTTCTCCCCTGTACTCTGAAAACACCTAAAGCATACATTAATATACCTCTTCCAGGAACAGGGGTTTCTGCCAGCCTGCTGTCCGGGCCTAATGGAGTTATAAGGTGATTTAAAAGGATCGACCTTTTCCGCGTGCTCTCACTCGGCTCCTTCCGTTTGAAGCTCTCCATGACGTCATTGAAGAGGTGCGGCTGAAGCGAATGCAGCAGCACCTCCTCCACTGCGTCCACCTACACCCACACTGCGCCGCGGGGCCAGCTGCACCGAAACGGCCAGCCCGCTGATTTACGCTCAGAGAGCATCAGACACATCATTTGGTTTCCAAGTGAAAAACAGCACAATGCTTTTAGTGGTACCAGATGAGGCCTGTTTGCTAGCAAAAAAAAAGGGGGGGCCACATTTGGTCTAAAGATTCAACACTCCTCCCAAGCTTGAGAAAGACCTTTGGGTGGAAAAAAAAAGGATCACCACCTGACCTAGACATCAAAGCCACATTGGGGAGTTTATAAAACCACAGGCAGCCCAGTGCTTCCCGTAAATGGTAATGATTTAACCAGAAGTGAACCTGAGGTGGATTTCACTCCAGTGTTCCAATATCACGGGCGAAGCTGGCCGGCCTACAGCTCCTGAGGTCCTCGTGACCCATCACCTGCTGTCCCTGACCTGCACCTACAGAACATCACGGTGACACCTTGGCCCTTCATGGCCCTTCATGGACCTTCATGGACCACAGAAGAACTCAGTTTGAAAGAAAGCTTGAAACTGGAATGGATGTACAAATGCGGGGTCTCACGCAGTACAGTAGGAGCCATACTGTATAATATGAAAATTATAAATTGTTCCACAGTACTGAAGAGCCAGGAACAGACTCTGCAGAGAATATCTTCAAAGATGTCATTTCCTGCATTAAACAATAACAAACAATAAGGTCCCTAACCTGATTGAAACAAAGTGAAGCAGGAGACGGCCAACGCCCGCCGGCCCCGCCTTCCTGTGATCCGGTGACTCCACACTGATAAATCACCTCCAGCTGATGGACAGGAATTCAGCAGCCTAATGAAAAACTCATGCTAGGAGGAGCTCACTGGCTCCGTGCTGTGGGGCCCATCTTACCCTGGGCCCCAAAGCAGCTGCAGCGAGGCCCCTGGATGGGGGGCTGGGGTGTTGCTAACAACGCGGATCATGGGGCCTGGTGTGGCCCCGCCCTGACCTGCTTGCTGTGGCAACACTCTGGAGCAACTCCTTTGAATTATGCTCCTGCTCGATGAGTAAAGAAAGGACATGGAGGTGGGGGTGGAGCAGGATTACCCCTCCACCCCCCAAAAACACAGCACTCTGATTTCTGAACGGACATATAATGAGTATAATGAGAGACAGAGTATAAGAAGTCAGAGTCACCGAAAGCTCATCTGGTTGGTTGAAACAAAATCTTGGTCTGGATTTGTAGCTTCAGGACCTGAACTTTCCCCCTCTGCTGGCAACCATCCTAACTGTGACAGGACTGACACTTCCAGTCACTAAGGAAATGAACGTCCCCATGCCACTATGTGGAGGCCAGCAAAGGGAGACTCTACACTTTTCTCCCTATTGTTGTTCTGAGAAATGAAGGCTGTTCCAGGGGAAATTCGTAAGTGAGCCCAAACTGTTGAACGGTTGTGTACATTTACTGTAAATTAGTTATACACTGATATGACTAACACAAACCACATTTTTAAATATAACTTTACGATATAATTTAACTTTGTTGAACTTGACAAGGTCAAGTAGTATTTTCATCTGGCGAGTCAAGGGTGCTCCCGGTAAAATCGCCGATGGAGGCCAGCATGCAATGGAAAGCCACCCGTGAAAGTGCAGTGAGCCTGCCAGGTGCCCGCTGTCTCCCGGTGCCGGGTGCGGGGCGGCCTCGTACACATGCACATGCTGTACCAGCAGGAAAAATGCTGTCAGTTCTCAGAAGGCTGCCAGATTCTCCCCATGAATGTGTCAGGCTCTGCACTGCTTAGCGATTCCGCCATCAGCGGTAAAGCTGACGGCTTCCTGGCAGTCAGCTCCACGAAAACACAACACCGATAGCGGCCGAGTGACAAACAGAGCGACGAGTATTTACTACGCGGTGGGCGGGTGTCTGGCCCACCCAACCACTATACATTCTCATTTTAAAAAGCATAACAGAAAAGACACACATTTCTCTCCGTAGCCATATGACGTCATATAAAACAGCTCTGCTGTGAATGTTCTCAAGTGCTAACCTTCATGCCTGGTCACTATACAGAGCAATAATTATGGAATTTCCAGTAACTACTTGGATGCAAAAGTACATAATTGCAGAAAGACAACAATCAATAATGCAGCCAGTTGACCCTATTTAATTGCAGTTAGTGTGCAGAGGAGTGTCTGTAACCGCACATCTATGCTCTCTCTCGGATATCAGTGAGTGCAGGTAGTCTCTGTATGCACACGTGCAGCCATGCATCTGAGTGTGTGTCCCACTGTCACGAGGTCCTCTGAAGAGGTTCGTTATTCGCCTCACCCCATGGAAAAGCCAGAATTGACTCCTCATGATAATATCCACACTGTCCGAAGATGGGCTTGTAAGCCGTTCCAATCAATGTATCTGTGCAAAATGAATGAATGTCGCTTTCATGCACAGGGCGAGTAGCTTGTGGACCCGGCGTGCGGGGATGTGCCGGTCCTGTAGCAAATGGGGGAACCCAGGATCAATGCCCTGAGCGCCGATAACAAGACTCTGTAAATGCCCTCAGGAGCTTGTGCTGGAGCTCCAGGTCCAACTCATTACGAATATTTGGATAAACACGCGCATACATACATTATGCGAGCTTTTAAAGGCAGCCGGATAAACACATTTCCCTTTAATGAGCTGAACTGCAGCTTATGCGATGCATAGCAAATTACCCTGAATTGAGCAGGAAATGATGTCAAGCCCCAACAAAATTAATCGCTTGACGTTGCCCTCCTCTCTGGGTGCCTAATTAACAGCTTAGCCGCCTAGTGTTTTTATGAACGTCAACCAAGCGGCCAAGCGCACCACGGACAAGGCAGTGTCGCAACTCGGCCAGCAGGAGGCAGCAGACATGGTGGAGGGGAACAGGCTGTCTTGTAATCTGTAGTGTGCAGTTTCTGAAGTCCGTGTTGATGTGAATTGTAGTTATGGAGGACAGGGAAGACAACTCAAAGGAAATGAGAACTACTACTACGTGTCTATTCTCCACAGCTTATGGAACATCTACATGTACAGTCAAGTACCGTGTAGCGAAGTTCCGGTCAGTGATGGACCGCTTATACAACGGTGGTCCCATAAGACTATAATGGAGCTAAAAACCGTCGTAACATCATAGTGCAACGAATCACTTGGGTGTTTGTGGCGAGGCTGGTGTAAATAAAGCTACTGTCCTGCTAGTTGTATAAAAATATAGCATTTACAATGATAAGTACATAATACAGTGCATACAGTGCATGACCGTACATAATACTTGATAATGATAATCAACAATTGTGTTACTGAGACTGAGACAGAATATGGGTGGATGGACACAGAGCATAAAAATATCTCCATCATACATTTTCCATAACCACTAATCTAGTTCAGGTTCAGAATGTATAAATCATATATATTGATAAAAGTATTTCCTGTTATAGGATAAACTTTTCTCTATATCTACAGGGAACTGGCAGCAGATCGGATAATGGCTGCCATCTGCAGATCCAGTACAGAAACGCCGGGAGCCTGAGGCCGCTGCCTCGCACAGCTGTGGGACGGCCGCCATGCCCCCACTCTGTTTGCTTGTGGAAACATTGTCTTCCAGCATGTCCGCTCACGGCACGAAGGTGACAGAAACTGTGGCACCTGTCAGCCTCCCATTTGTCACATGCCATCCAGACAACTGCGGGGGTCATCTAGTGCCGTTGACCAGAAGTCCTCAGAGGGGGGCGGGGGGATGATTAATATGGTCACTGCAAATGGAATTCGGCACACGGATATTAACAAAAAAAGCCATCAGTCTCTGACAACAAACATCTCGCTCCTCCCCGGAGGAACCCCATTGTCATAGGACAGATGTGACCCGATAGGGTTACAGATCGCGGTGTTCCTGAACGCTCCACACCGGCCCGCACTGCACTGCCTGTGTCGCATGCGTCTGAATATGGGCCCAATGACTAATTAACATGCAGATGATTAATATCACTATTCTTTACACTCCATGTCAACCACCATGGACTGCACAAAAACAACATCAAGTTCCACCACCTGGCCCTTTGTTCATGCAGTCTTGGTGAAATGTGAAAAAATAGCTACTTATTTGTTTTACAGGTACATTCAGTGTTTAGTCGTGACTAAGCACTGAATTTAAGACTAAGACTAGATTTTTTTCTCCATGGTTGCTCTGTTGCCAACTTTGATCAGCTGGCTAGAGTGAGATTTTCAGTTTAAGACAAGTCTGCACACGCATTTACATGTATGTAACGGTTCTATTAACTTGTAAATAGTCTGCACTGTTTGCAAACTACCCCAATACTTTCTATGTAGCTGATTGTAGGTCTATAATGCAATGATATAGATTTGCCATAAGATTTCTTGCATGAGTGTGAGTGTCTGAAAGCGTGAGTGTCACGCCGGATGGAAGCTGGAAACCCTGGTTGCATCTCGACAACAAGGAGTATAAGCTCCATGCTGATGGCTGGTTGTAGCTGTCGGTCTTTTTGATAGACACCTGCAGTCACACATAGCTAAGCGAAGACGTCCTTGGGCCTTATTAGGAGAAAAAGTAAGAAATGCTAATTATCCAGGGTCATGTTAGCAATTGGCAGTCTCTTTTTCTGAAAGCATAGGGCACAAGGCAGGGAGGACCTTAGACAGGATGCCAGTCCATCGCAGATAAAATTAATTTATTATTTGCTATTTGTAGAGAATTATAGCGAGGGACAGAGATGCACTAATGGCTAATCGGAGGCTGTCGCTCGGTGGCCTAACCGTAGACGCAGCGGTCTGTGCGGGGAGTCAGGTCCGTGAGCGGCGCTGCCACCATGCCCAGCTGAAAGCAGCACGCGCGATGCGGATGGGACTCGGAGCACTATCCTGTCAGCAGAGTATTACCCGGCCGGCACCTCTGGCGTTTATACTTTGGCTGCGTAAATATTTCATTACAACATAATTGGTTGCTGCTTCAGGCTAAGCAACAAGGCAGTAAAAATAATGTTTGCTCTTCCTACTTCCCCTATCCGCCAAGTTCAAAGAAGCAGGTCTGTGGAGCGTGACTGAACCCTGCTCAGGGGACGAGGCCTCAGATGCCAGCTCTTGCCGCACCTCGCCAGACTCACCTACTAGGTGCGGTGCCAATGTAAATATTGACGAGGTCATCGAAAGGCCAGTCCTTTGAGAACATCAAGAGTGCCAACAAAGACGAAAAAAGGGCCTTCGGGAACAGTCAGCTCTGGAAAAAGTGACACGTTAAGCTCAGATACTCCTGTCCCTGTTTCGGGATGTATGAAGCTGAATGGGCCCAGTTTTATTTTATTTATTATTGATATAATGGTGCAGTACAACCTATATCGTTAACCAGCGGCCTGCTTTATTCAGCACTGGATGCATTTGCAATCTAAGAAATTTCCATGCAATTTTTTTTTGTTACTACGTTGTTCTTCCTTTCATGTTTATTGGGGCAATCACTGCATCCTCGAAACAAAAGATATATCTGTTCTGGCAACAGGAGGATCAATACTGTAAGTGTGCCAGTGAATTTTACAGACCCATTTGGAAGACCTGATTTGGTCCAGGTCCAAAGGGACTCATGCTGAAAAGTGGGACCTATGGCAGAAGGTGACCCCCCCCCCCATTCAGCCAATATACCTCAGCCCACAAACATAACCCTGTTATGAGGTCGCTCTGAAAGGCCCCCTCATTACGCTCAAAAAAATTCCATGAAAAATGAAGAGAAGCGCTCATTGATCATGGCGATCGATGGTGAATCAATATTGCAAAACCTCATCATTCCAGCCGCAGTATAATTACAGCAGAGGCATGATTGTCATCTCACACACACACACACACACACACACACACACACACACACACACACAGAGAAAATCAAACGCAGGCTCAGCTAATTGGAGGCAGTCTACGGCTTGAGGCATCTCAGACCTTGTGTGAATCCCAGACAGACAGCAGGAGCTCCTCAGAATAGCCGCTCCATTAGCTGGCATGTCGTCACTGCTCTGGATGCTCATCTGGGGTCGCTTGCTGGAGGGCGTGTGGACCCCCGCACCTGAATGACTCGCGTCCATTTTAATGCGAGTTACACAAGCAGGTTATGAGATCGCTCTAAACACGATGATAGAACAGCCTGTGATTTTAATTTATTCATGTTTCGGGGAGTGCCACGCTTACGCAACTTGTACTGTTAAAAATGCACACACCCTGCTGTTTATGTCAGACAGCATTACAGAGGAAGATGAGGAAGATGAGGGGGGACCTGAACCGTGAGAGGACCCCTATGCAATGTGTTTACTTTCAGTAGGGTGCCAGTTACACCACTGCATCACCCCAACATCCAAAATGGCAAACAGCTCTTCTTACACATGCA
This sequence comes from Mormyrus iriodes, assembly GCA_011763525.2. NCBI lineage: Eukaryota > Metazoa > Chordata > Actinopteri > Osteoglossiformes > Mormyridae > Mormyrus > Mormyrus iriodes. The sequence continues at coordinate 1,934,554 of JAAGVU020000019.1, forward strand.
CACTATTTAACCCCCCACCCCCCGCCCTGATATGTGCTCTCCACCAAATTCCCGGAGGCACCAGGATTGGGAGGTAACCACATCACTCTGAAAGCTGCTTGTAGTTAAAGACACAGATATGTTGAAATCAAAGTCATTAAGCCACAACATGACTAACGATGAAGAGCTGGCAAACAGAAATGTTATTTACTAAGGGCAGAGAAAACACTGTACTAGTTCCATTATTAAAACAGCTTTCACTGTTTTTATTAAACTTTGCTGCCTTCCTAGCCAACACCAGAACGCACCTGACACTATGTGCATGGGCCTTCCTAATGGGCTTTTTGAATAGTGTAAGTGATCTACTCAGCTGCTTTCCATGACCTTTAGGGTACGGTCACTGCTTTAAGATTCAGGTGACATCTTCGCTTAGACTCTTTCTTGTTGACCCTACCCAATGCTCTCTATTCCATCCAATCATTACCCTGTTTCCTTAAGCAGCAAGCTGAAAGAGATGATATGGAATGTGATATTCGTAAACTATATCTGTTTTCAAGGGCAGATGATAAGGTAACTAATCTTGGACATTATCTCAGCCCTGACCACAGTCGCTGTTCCGGGGTCTGGCCCAGTTGGAATGGTTTAAACGATTTTGTGGACTTTTGAAGTGTCTATTTAATCCTCATGTGTAGCAAGGTCTTCAATACAGCACCGAGGAAACTCGAGGGAGCTCGCAGGACCTGGAGAGGAATACACACACATCCACAGAAACAAAAATCTGTACCCTACCACACATGGACAGTCCAAGCACCATAGTACCACTGCATATGTATAGAGAAGGCCTCCCAAACTCACGTTGTGAGTTTGTAACAATTCTACACCGGCTGAAAATGCTCTGACAAGGTGAACAGCTACAAGTTAGCCGTTGAACTAGACCAAACTGATTGAACTACAGTTCCCAGCATGCACGTGCTATGCAGTTGGTCAAATCAAAAAGAATGAAAGTGGTGATAACCAGCGCTCTCCCCCACCAAGTGACCTGTCCTTTTGCAAACAGCCTGTCCTTATGATGGATCTCTTGTGTATTCAGCCATATTTACGACAAAAGCAGAAATCTCCTCCCCCACACAGGGGTCCCTCTCACAGGGGTCAGCAAACGGCAGCCGCCTAGGCCGCGCCTGCTCACATTAAAGGGGAGGGAGGTGGGCAGACGGCATCCCAGGCACAGAGCGGAGAGCACAGCAAACCCACAGCTAGAAAAGCAGTGCAATGGAGCCAGTACCTAAAGACTGGTGCAGGCCACACTGTAAAGCACATGCCCCCCCCCCCCCCGTCCCCGCCCTCTCCCCTTTCAGCCGGCCTGTCCAGCTGTCCTCCCAATCATCCAGGAAACAGGAGGTCATCTCGGAGTGCTGGAAAATTCTGGAAAATTCTCCAAGGACATGGTTCGGTTACTTTAAGAAACTGCACACAAGGGTTTGCACCAGCACACTGCTGTTCTGCATAGGTCACTGCCGTTTAGCCCTGCTCAGCTGTCAGTTATGTGCTAATTACCCAACAGCACCTAATAGATAGATAGATAGATAGATAAAACCAGTATATTCATATTACTGCAATACACACGTCATTGGGTTAGATGAAACAAAAGGGTCACACAGCTATTAAGATGATGCATTTTACACATTTTACATTCATCTACCAGAGGAATTAACACTGGCTACAGATCCCCCCCCCCCCCACCAACACGACACCACTGAACAGACCTAAATACTCTCACAAAGTCTAAACAATCTATCAACCTGCCCTGTGTCCTTCCTACTGTGCAGCCCGGCGGAAGCACAGTGTGAGATGTCGGGGTATATGAAGGCAGAAGTGAAGCCCAGTTCTGCAGCTCCCCCGCAGCACCAGTGGAGCCTGCTCATCTCGCATTCAGTATCAGTGTTACAGATACTGTCGCTCAGCACCTGTCTGAAAGCTGCCATCTAAACTCTTTCAGTGTCATTACACTCCCAGTCTTGAAAGTCCTTCCAGTATTGTGAGCCAGCCCACCGGACATATTTACATTTTATTTACTAAGCAGATGCTTTTATCCAAAGTGACTTACATTTTTTAGAAAGTAACGTCAAACAGCCCCTGGACCATTCGGGCCCGAAATGTTGCCAACAGCCTGCTGAACCTGGGCTTTGAACCACCAACCTTCCAATCACAAGCACTGAGCCACACCCCGCCCCCCCCCCACCTGCACACATGGACTTTCTGTACATGGAAATAGCGCTTCCACGTGCAGCCTCGTTCTCATGGTGTGCGTTTAGAGGAAAGGTCCTTCTTAGTTTGTCAGTATATGGTTTTGTACGGTACGGTTGGCAGTACATCCTTATATCTTCCAGGACGATAAATCCTAAAACCTAACCTAACATCTAAAGCTTAAGAATGCTGCAGTGGAGGAATCAGAGGAGTGCTTGGCAATGGGGGGGGGGGGGGGGGTTGGGGGCGATCGATGCTGTGATTGGCACTTAATGGCTTTTCCCATTCACCCTTCCTAACCACGGCCTGATGACTGTTTCGGCTAATCAGAGATGTCAGATTCTGCTTGGAACATAAAACTCCTACTTCATCATGGCTTCATCATGTTTAATGATTTAAAAGTTAAGTCGTATATTGGTTAACATGTTGCATTCTACAATAGAGAGACGGGGCGAGCCCCCTACCCGGTTTTTAACAACACTTCGGAATGTGACAAATAATCAAAACACTTAGGAGGGATGAGCAGTTAAAAGAAAACATTCAGAGAAACACATGCGATATAATCAAAAAATTACAGCACCAAACGTTCCATTAATACAGATTTCAGAATAGTTCACTTCTCATGGGGACTGGAACGCTGCCTATTGCTGTGTTCTGATTTGTCCCCCCTCCCCCGAAAGTGTATTGGTCAAGGCAGAGGCATCTTCAAAGAGAACTGGGAATAAAGCAGAAAGGCCCGAATCGACAACTTAATAATCAAAAATCAGACTCAAAAGAGAGAGATAAAATGAAAAGTGGCATTTCCAACAGGAAATTGAAGTGCTGAATGAATCTCTTTATACGATCGATTTTTGGGATATGTAATGTACACAGACATATGCTATAACTCAGCTCATAATCCTTACTGTGCCTTATTCCATTTGATATTCCATAAACTGCAGTCTTCTGACATTTCATTATTTCGTCAATTTCAAAGCTACTATTCCAACAACACGGAATGAAAGAACTCCACAGAATGGGCCAAGCTTGCATATGAAAATTAAAGGCCAGTATATCTTACTCACAAAAGGAAATAAACATGACATAAGGTTCCTGTTCAGAGCACTCAGGAACAAAAGACTTTACAGTCAAGACTAAGAGAAACATAATAGGGTCCTAATTGAAGATGGTGGATAAAGTCTGTTGAATATTAGCCGGCAACGTGCAGAGACCATTTCATGTGATGCTACATTCAAAGGTACTCCATAATTTATCTGCACGGTGATGTCAGAGACAACGACTGCAGACATCAGAGCACTAGCAGCACTGATAAAGAACAAGGCTTCCTTCTGAGAACATGGAGATCCAGAGCCCTAGGGAAGATCTGCTTATGAATTCATATGGAGATGCTCCTCTGTACCCCCAGCCAATATCCTTTACAGCTCAGTCTAGAGACTTGGATTGGTTAATTTAGCATAATGATAATTTAAATTAACATTTGCATACTAGACGTGAGAGCCTCTCCTACAGTAGAAATTTGATGACCAAAGAATATAGAGGAGCGGAGACTGTTCCTGTGGTTGAGTTTTCCTAAGAAGAAAAAAAAACAGGACTAGTCCACAGTGATATAAATCATGAGAATTCCTATGTCACGACTTAGATAACCTTCCTGAAAGGAAGGTCCAAGGTCCAATTCCAAACCATTTATCAAACTGAGTATCTCTGCCGTTTGTTGCTACTTACTGAATGTGATGTTGTCATGAAAGGGCTTTGAAAATTCAAGGAGAAGCGCATAAAAATGTAGGAGATATTATCAGCAATAGGACTTAAACAGACGGAGTGTTTATTAGTGCTTGAGAAAATACACAGTCTAGGTACATCTACAGCCTGGGCACAGTGACGGTTAGTGTAACAGGGCACTGTGGTTCTATAAATCATACACACCATCTGGAAAGTGCCGATATAACTACTTAGATCAAATTGTAATTCCCCATAGTACCAAAAAATTACCACAAACATCAAAAAAGAGATATATTCTATGTTGATTCAGATGCGTTGGTGCGTTGCTAACGATATTGGTTGCAGTGCCTCTATACCGTATGCATCAGCTTGTGAAAGTTGTGTTACAAGTTGTCAGAAGCTCTCCCAGGCAGCTATAAAGCGAATACTGGGGCCTCATTTCTGTTGTAACGCACTGCGGTAAACATATGATGGGCTGGAGTGGAACACAGGTACAGAGAATGATGGAGGGATGGAACTTGTCCAAGCACTGATCCGGAAAACAGGCCAGGAGACCAACTGAAGGCCGATTTGGGGAACATATCAGGAATCTGACTAAAACCTTTTTATTCGCTCTCTCTTCTTAACCAGGTTGCTTTGATTACCTGTGAATATAATGAGCCTCTTTCCTTCACAATCAATAAGCGTGTGTCTCTGTGCAGGAGTTCACACAGAGTTCTTTTCTGCCTTCTTTATTTTATCCCCTTTTTTTAGTTCAGATTTTTTTTCATGCACCAGAATAAGGCCATGATGAGAAAACACAGTGTAAAATGATTTTTCCCCCCCCCCCCAAAGTCCCCCCAATAAAAACCAGATGACACCCTGGGCTTCACTGGGTAATTACAAAAGGATGAAATCTGCAGACTGCATCTGGAGAAAACATCGCTGCTCAGAACACGTCCTGATTTACTGCTCCCAGTCCTCGCCACTGGGCTGCAGCAGATGGCAATTAGGCAAAAAATAAGATGATCTGACAACTTTCCATTGCTGTGGGATGGGGGGGGGTCCTTCCCCCCCAGAGACGAGGCCCTGAAAACTACCCCTACTGGGAGTTCAAACTATTCAAGGTATGGCATTGGAGTAGTCTGCCAGTTTTAGAGCTGCCTGGGTTTAAGAGAGAAGGCACCCGAATGCCAAAAGACGAACATGACCTTCGATACTTTCACCTGCCCTGTACTCTGTGGACCCACAACAGAAGGAAAATGGTAGACAATACCTACTTTTTCCCCTCAATAAAAGCACCCGATGCACTATGACCTCCTACCGTAAGGGGATCGAATCAGCATTAAAAACTGCCGCGTAATGTATGCAGAGACGAGTTGAAATGGCGATTCTTTACACCCCTGCGTCTTAAGGAACAGCATTGGCTATCACACGCAGATCCCGCAGTCGCATGCGGTATGTGCTGCGCCGTGAAACCTCCATAATTACGGCCGCATTCCATTTGCCTGCCGGGATTTATCGCTCTCAGGACTCTCTTCAGTGGCCCTAACGCAAACACGAGCGCTCGGCCCCGCGCTCACCTCCCAGCAGGAGACCCAGAGCCCCACGCTCTTGTCCCCCACCCCCAACCCCGCACTGCCACCCCAGGAGAGCCGAGCGCAGCCCTCCCGCTGCTCTGCCTATTTTCAGGCCGTTAATCTGCCCTGCTGATAGAGAGATAGCAAGCCACCCTGCTTTGCCCTGGATCCCCCAGGGCTTAGGCTTGCAGGGATCCAGGGAGCCTGGGAGATGGATCACCAAAGGGCAGACACCTACCAACAGGCAGCCCTACGTCTCCAGGGAGGCCTTATGGTCCTGCTCCAACGATAAATCAATAAATCAAATTTGATTTAGTGTAGTACATTTTCAACATTTTCACAGGCAAGTTTGCCACAAAGAGCTTCATAGTTGATTTTTCCAGAGGGAATTTATATTTAAAAAGAAAAAAAAACAACCGAAATAGGAAAACCCAAATTGGCCATGTGGGAAAAACTGGAAATGAAAATGCTTCAACTCTAACGAGCCTGTAGGAGACAGGAGCACGGATCCCAGATTACAGAGGAACGCAGAAAATGGGACGTGCGGCAGGGGTGTGTGCCATATCTTTACGAGACAGGCACGGCTTCCGCATGGAAGCACCGTCTCTTTGCCTATGCACGTGCAGCATTGAGGTCGATTTACCTTCTTATCAAGCCAAAGGAGAAACCTTTCGGTTGCATGGGAGCGACAGCGATAAGATACGCCAGCATGCTCATCCTACCTTGCACTGCCGGGCTTATCTCTCATTAAGGTCTTTATGACCTAAAGCCACATGGGTGAACCAGAGCACCAGCTGTGAAGTGTGACGATTAAAAAGAGAGGAAGGGCGAGAGAAAGGAGGAAGATGAAAAGGAGGCAAGGAAGGGTCATACGCCTAGGCCGGCTGATACACACAGACTCTGCCTCAACACCAAACCACCATGATGGCCTCCGATGGCCGTGCTTCCTGTTTGTTATTTTAAAGGAGTATAGGACAGTGGAGAATAAGTCAAAGAAATAAAGAGAAAGACAAAGACTAATAGGGCGTCAGCATGTGAGGTTCCCTCCCTGACGGTCCCCCACACGAGCGGCAGTCAGTGTGCGGGCCCCACCCCCCCTCAGCCAGCATTTGCCTCCTTTCTGCTGATCAGGCAGCAGATAATAGGATCAGCGCCATGCTGACCCACCTCCAGGAGCAGGCTCGCTCTGTGCTGGCTGCCTGCTGGCTGCGGGAACATCCAAACAAATAGTCATTAGCACAATGAACCGCGGGACACCAAACCCATCCCAAAGAAGTGCCGGGACACTCAGCTGGCCTGTGGGGTGCTGGTTAGCCTGGCAGACAGCAGACTGACCAGCAGTGCAGGCTGAGAAAAACAGCCAGTGGACAGTCCTGAAAACGGCACACAGGAAGCAGCCTTAAACTCTGCCTTCACCTGCTGACTGACAGCGGTCATGACCAATCATGCGGCAGACGACTGTCATGCCCCTAGTATTCCCCACCCATCACCACGGTCGCCAATCTGCGGGGCTGATTCCGAGGGCGTCCTCCTCACGGTGGTGGAGCCTGCTATCGAGGACGGGCGCACAGCTGGGTCACAGCCGGGTCACAGCGGCGCTGAGCTTATCCAGAGTGAATGGGGATAACATTGTGTGCAGAGAGCGATTAAACGCACGCCGGAGTGATGGCTATGGGCCGTAAAGGGCAGTGCTGTGGCACTGAGGAGAGCGCAGGCTGTCTGAGTGGCAGCACCGGTGAGTCTGCAGCGAGCACTTCATTAGCCCAGCGTGCCCGTAAATCACAGGCTAGCTCTTCCTGGAAATGAAGCACCTACTTTTTTTTCCCACTGAACACTATTACCGAACAATCGCAGGCCAGCCATGATAATTAGTCTGGTATCTTTGTCCTCTGTCGGAACAAGCAGTCTCTCCCTCAGATCCCCCGCCACCCCCCTCCCATCCCTCACTTTCCTAATTGATGTCTGGTGGGTGTGTCATTGTGGTGTGGGCGGGGCTCTGGCTCCTCGCCTCCTCAGTTTGAGGATGATGTAAGGGCACACCGGAAAGGAACCGGCTGAGGAATCCACACCGCAGCTTAAATGTTCCCCCATGACTATAACCTGAAATTACACTCAGATTTTATTTGATAATAAAAACGAGCTTATTGGAGGCATCAGCGAAGCTATTTATTTGTTATGCTCAAGTATCATTAGCCTTTGCAATGATGAGCAGCAGAAGGAAATGGTATCAGCAGTAATCATCTCAGTCAGTAACAGAATGGCTCGCCACAGCAGTTTGTCGACACTTGAAACAATGAAAAGAAAGTTTATTCCTGAGCTGTGTTTAAAAAAAAATATTCATTCTGAATAACGGTCGTAAAGGAGACAGGGCTGCAAGTGGGGAACCGAACTGGGGGCAGTGGGCTGCTTCAGCAGAGAGTTCAGCTGCTTCCCAGCATGCACTTCACTCACTAGGATGGTGTTTAGTGGGCTGTTTCAGTAGAGAGATCAGCTGCTTCCCAGCATGCACTTCACTGGCGCAGATGGCATTTTGGGGTCATATTGTGGCTATACTGTTGACAGTCTGCATTGTACAGTTAGGCGGGCCCGATTTGCTAAGTGCGGTGAGCGGCCTCCTTGCGGAGGCCCGGACGGCGCATGCGATTCTCTGGATACGTGTTATGGAGGCCCGTAGTCTCGGCACTCGCTCACCGGCCTGCGCCAGCCTGCATCTGGAGAGGATTTAGCGCGAGCAGACACCGAAGACCATGATTACATTCAGTTAACTGCACTTTAAACTGATTATGCATGTGCCAAGCTAATGGAGTACATTTGCAAGAAGAAAAATAACATCCAATCAATCTCAATTACTGCAGACCGCACCGGTCCCAAAGACACAGAAGGTAGGCGGCCGGCCTTTGGAGTTTCTCCTCCTGCTGCCCTGCCTGGGATCAGAGGCCTGGCCCACTGCCCTCAACCTCATTCCTGGCCAGAGCAGTTAAGACCAAATCTATTCCCGCCCTCCAAAAAGGTTGAGCGAAGGTTACAGGAGAGTGGGCCACCCATCTACAGCACGCATGGTCTGCTTCGAGAACCAATATTACCAGTAAAATTATCCCATCAGGAAGAGCCCTGACAAAATCACAAACAATAACAAAGCTGACCTACATATACATGTGGGATGGCTCAGTGGGTTAGGATGCTCTACTTGTAATCAGAAGGTTGTAGGCCCTAATCCTAAGGGTCAGCAGAATGATTTCACCTTAACCCCCCAACTGCTCTACGGACCATCTGACTCTGCTTTCTCAAAAATGTATGCCACTGAGGATGAAAGTGTAGGCTTAATAAATAAATATATCAAGTGATGTGTGTATTGTTGTGAGGTGAGCATTACTACACATAGGTCTGAAGGCATCAGTCCTTCAGGAAGAGGAAAGGTCAACAATGATCCATCGGGTGATGCGCTGGAAGGTACATGGGACAGGCTGAGTGGCACCCCCAGGTCACCACAGCCATGTAGAGACACTCTGCCTTGGCATGGAAATGGATCTGGGGGCAGGCTCATTCTCAGCCCACTGCGGGTCAGCCTACTGCTCATGCTTTTATTTTGACATACAGCGGGGATATTTTTAGAGAACCCTAACATGAGCTCTCAAATTATACTACCCAGCTTAACCCCCTAGTTTAAACCCGCTTTTAATTCCAGTAATTAGAGGCAGCGTCTGGTCCGCAGGCCAGCACGCAGAGGCTCTGCTTAATGAAAACCAGTGTGATTGGGGTGAAACCTCCCTGAGTTCCCACATCTTACGCGTTACTCATACTGACCTCACCATATAATCCCTTCCCCAAAGGTTAAAAAGTAGCAATTTGCATCAAATTTCTTTTCGGTTAGAATAAATAAATATATTCTGAGTGAGGCAAAGTATATCATCAATCTGTATCTCGCGGACATCGTGTTCCGTCAGGCCTCCCATGCCATCCCATAAATCCAGCGTGACAACAGGCCCATTAAGTTGTTCAGTGGTGGGCTAGCGCTGTAGTAGGTCTGAGGACCATGTACTTATCATCCATTAATCACACTTGCGGATCGTCATGTTGTGAGAATTTTTGTTTGGTACATGCCTGCCTGATGCTGCTTAAACGGTTTCCTCGTGACAGGACTGCAATCCCTCCAAACGCATCGCTCCCAAACTTTTTGCTTTTCTATGGCTCCCTTAGCTGCCCTTTCAGGCTCGTCCAAGCAGTAAGTACACAGGGGACCAGAAGCCCTGATAAGGAATCAGTCATCCTGCTTCACTGGCATGGCTGCCTAACATAGACTGAGACTAAACCATATCTTTTTCAGGGGGTGACCAGGTGAACAGACAGGATGACAGCGGAACGTATCTAGGTCTGAGATGAAATGGAGCGATGTGTCGCGCAGGTGGTACTGTCGAGAGGGCGGGACCACCGCCGTTCCCAGGCAGGCACCTTGGGCCCCCAGATGGACGGCGAGCGCAACCCCCCAGGCACTCGGAGGATGTCAACCACGCTGCAGGAATTGTCTTACATATTTTAAACCTTGTGGTATTTGTAAATATCCTGGCTGCGTGTCTGGGCTTGAGTCGCTGTGATGATTACAGCGTTCTCCTTCGCGAGAAGGAGGCGAGAGGCTGACCTGACCAAAGTCATTCTGCTCGTGTTTAATGGATGGAACTGCTGCTGGAGTCTCACACCTAGAATAGGTCTCAGAGGAGGAGCCCAGGCCTCAGAGGAGTACGGCACTGAATTAGCATGTTTCAGATGAGCTCCTGCACTAATTGACGGGGTGTTTCCTTTGTGGCGCTTTATTCAATTTCTGCAGGACAAATAGGGATAAGGCCTATAACCTCGGGATGGTTATCACATGAAGAATCAGCACTGAGCTGTGATGTTTGCTTTGTGTAGATCGAGTTAGTGCCATTAAGACCCTCTGCAAGGCTTCGAGCCAGCCAGCCAGCCAGCGAGACTCGCGGGTGTGACCCGTGGCTTCGCCCAAGCGCCAGCAGGGAAATGGATGTGGAGACGAGCGGAATTGCAGCTTGTAGAATCACAGACTGTTCATCCAGCGGCCATCAAGGAACGGCACAATGGAAAGACGAAAGATCAAGCCCAGCACGGATCGACACGACTGTGCCACACAATTCTGCGCTTTTCTCCACATTCAGAGAAAATCAGTGTCTGAGTTCTTCGTATAGAGATTCACCCCTACAGTCAATCTTAAAGTAATGATTAGCATGTCACTGCAATGTGATGCACTCCGTCATCTGCAGTATCGAAAGCCATGTCGCTCTTTGGAGCAGAACCTGCAAGATTCAACTGGGAGACTGATTGCTTTGGTTCAGATCGTCACAGTTGTGTAACTCCTGGGGAGAAAGCAGCCGGTGATATTAGTGTGCACTGCCTCAAAGAAGACTCACCTTGTAGAGCTTGAGGCTGGCCTCGTGCCGGGAGCTGACGGTGTGCAGCCGCAGCTTCTCCAGGCTGTTGGTGTAGTAGTCACA
>JAAGVU020000019.1:1946418-1966406 GCA_011763525.2 Mormyrus iriodes
CCCACCGTGGCGCGCCACTCGTCTTCGGGCAGCGAGCGCTCGGCGCCCATGTGCAGCCCCAGCACGTCCAGGTTGTCCGTGGTGAAGCGGTTACACACGGCGCACTGGAAGAGCTTGAGGGAGGGGTCGCTGGTCTGCGACAGACTCTCCCCTAGGGTCATCAGCTCCTCAGACACCAGGGGGCCGGCGGTCAACCGCATGTCCATGGGTATGTCCCCACCTATTGACGGAGAGACTTCATTATTTTCACATAAAATACCGAATTCAGCTACCGGTCTTATCTGTCCCACTCGCTTTTCTTTGCTCCCTTAATATAACAGAAAGAAGTTGTTGTTGAATGAGTACTATAAGTACTGTACTACACTCTAAGGAGGCACACTTCCACAGCCCTGCCCTAAATCATCTCCAGGAGCCCTGAGCTCCAGTGACCAGCAGCCCCAGCAAACGGAGAGAATAATCCCAAATTAAACTCATCTCAATCAGCTGCCTTGTAAGGAAAAACAACTACTTCATCCTTCTGGACGCTTCCGTTAAATCACCCCAGACAGAGCGAGTTGGGCTGCAGCAAGTGGCTCTCCAAAGCCAAAAAACAAGTAAAGAAAATATTACTTAATTCCAAATCAGAAAAGCGCGGCTCAAATAAAAGTCTATGAAATGATTTTGGAGAAATGCCTTTAGAGTTTGTCTTTCGTTGTTGCTAACCCTTAGCTTCCTGATATTTAATCTATTAGTCCCCAGACTGTGAGCAGCGACTGACCCAGGCCATCTTTACATTAAATTAACTCCACCAGCCATTTCTTTACTGCCATCATATGGAAGCTGTAGTCATACTTTTCCCCATTACCCAGGTTATTAGAGCCGGGAGGACCTCTCCGAGATCAGAAAACGTCCTGCTGTACAAATGAACTTCGTAAAGATGTAAACTTGAATAGGGGCTAGGCTAATAAAAGTGAACAATAAAGAATAGTAACAAAAAAAAAAACATTTAAAAAACGCTTGTGGATCTGTTTCCACTCTGCGGAGCTCTTTGCTCATGTTTTGCCAGTAAGTTTAAGGATCGTCATTACATTCAGGTCAGTCGGGCTTAATCTAAAAGAAAACCCATAAAAAAACTATAAAACACAAACGCAAGTGAATGGAGAGCAAGGGCAGGCGGACAGAGAGATTTACGTACTGTATTTAAAGAGTTTAACAGCAGTGAGCCTCACTGAGCCCGTCCTTTGAAGCCCAGGCTATTCTAATCATTATTTTAACACAAATGATTAACACTGCCATTATATTCTAAACAAGCAAAGTGCATGATCTTAATTTGGGTAGTTATCAGAGGACTGTGGGTGGTTAAAGAAAACCTTTGCTTTTCTATCAGGGTATGGCCAGTATAGTCTAAGGCAGTGTTTATCAACCCGGTTCTCAAGGACCCACATACGGTCCATGTTTTTGCTCCCTCCCAGCTCCCTACCGCGTAAGGTGACCAGATAATCCATGTCAGAGAGGACACTGAGCTAGGACAGGATCTGTAAACTATCGTTTCAATTAAAAGGACCTGGATTTCACATTAGCACTGAGTTCTTGCTGTGTGCTGATTGGTCAGACTCCTATAATCATGAATGTGTCACTAATGTTAATGTGAAACAGCTGGATGAGTCTTTCAATCAAGGAAACAAACCAGTCAAAGCACAAGATGACCTTCACTAATTTAGCTGAGCACAGGAGCCTTTCAGATTTAAAGTAGTTTACAAGACTTGAAGTAGCTCAAAGTGTCCCCCCCGAGATAGATTATCTGGTCATCCAACTAACCGGGAGCTGGGAGGGAGCAAAAATATAGACTGTCTGTGGGTCTCTGAGGACCAGACTGGGAACTGATCTAAAAAAGGAAAGTGAGATGTATATTATTACTGAACGTGACAAAATAGTTACTAATGCCAGGGCCTCTATACGCGCCAAGAGACAAGCTGACATATGGGCGCTTCAACAGCTTGTACCCCTGCAGTCCCGGACAAAGACAGAACTGCATTTGGACCGAGGAAGGTCTACGGTGACTTGTCACACAGTCAAAGAAGCTGAATGAACAGATTCTGTTAAAGGGAGGATTGACCTATCCGCTTTGTGAAGACACCGGGTCGGGGGGGTGGCTCATTTACTGCGCCCATCCCTCTCTCTCTCTCTCTCTCTCTCTCTCTCTCTCTTTCTGCCTGCCCACTGCTGGTTACAAAAGAAAACTGTGCTGGGTTCAGCAGGGCAGGTGTGCCCCGAGGCAGCACACAGACAGAGGCCTGAGACTCAGACCGAGAGGCAGGGAAGGGGGCGGAGCAACAGAAAGGGGGGGCGGATGCCCATGTGTTCCTGACTCATTAACCTTTTACCTCCTAACGCCCTCTGAGCGAAACGGGCCATGGAGTGGGGGAGGGAAGGCGTAACCCAGCTGATCCTTCTAACACAGGGCTGGGAAAAGTCATTAATGTCACTCCTATAGCAGCAGGCGACATGACCCACCGCACCAGACGAGGAGGTGGTAAATCCCACTTTCACTGCGAACGCAGTTTACCATTTTAGCCCTTTTGTTAATCTAAATCTTACATAGTTGAGCCCTGTTTGAATACATAGGGCTGACGGTGGTGTGAACTCCCCCTGAACTGTTGTCAGGCTTTTCTGGGGCAGCAGGAGTGTGGGAGAATGTGGGATTCCTCTGGCGGCAGCTTGGAGAGACGGCGGCTCACCGAGTGAGGGGCCCAGGGCCACCATGCTGGGGTCCAGATGGAAGCCACTGAGCAGGAACTGGGCGTCGGCAGCTGAGGATGGGTCCATCTTGAGGCCGGGGGGTAGGTTCATGTTCTGGGACAGGTAGTACTGGTAAAGCTCTGCCTCGGAGGGGGAGGGCAGCCCCCCCAAGCCCAGGCGGCCGTGCTGCATCTGTGCCACGTTCTGCTGCAGCAGCATGACGTTATGCATGTGCTTCTCGCTGGTCATGTGGATGCGCAGGTTGCGCGCCACGTTGGTCTCGTAGTCGCACACCTCGCAGCGCCACATGGGCTTGCTTTTTGGCTTGGTGGGGGAGGGCGCACCACAGGCCCCGCCCACGTGCCCGGCCGATTGGGCCGGGTGGTGTTGATGGACGGGAGGCTGAGCAGCCGGGGGCACAGGCACCACGCCCCCGGGGGCATGGCCGAACACCTGCTCCCCGGCGGGGGCAATGGAGCCGCCGTTTTGCAGCGTCTGCATGTTGTTGAGGTGCTTGTCCGACTGCATGTGGATGCTCAGGTTGCCCTTGGTGGTGGTGGAGTAGTTGCAGACCTCGCAGCGGAAGGGCTTGTAGCCACAGGTGTAACTCTCGCCCCGCGCCAGCCGCGGGTGACTCTGCCCGGTGCTGCAGTACATGCAGGAGCCCCCCGAGTCTGGGTGCTTCTCCTTCATGTGCGCCTCCAGCGTCTGCTGGTACTTGTAGTGCCAGTTGCACTTGGGACATTTGAGCGTCTTGCAGGAGTTCCTGGAGTGCATCATGGTCATGTGACCGCCCAGAGAGCGGGAGGAGCCCAGCACTGTGTCGCACTTGGGGCACTCAACCCCGCTGCCCCCAGTCCCATGGTTCTGAGGGCACTCACCTACCCCAGTCAGGTCGCATAGCGTCCCGGGGTGAGGGTGCGAGTGGCCGTGTCCATGGGGGGAGGGGTGGAGGTGGTGGTGATGGTGGTGGTGGTGGTGATGGTGCAGCAGAGCCCCGCTGTCCTCCTCCCCCTCAGCCGGGCTATGATTTGGTTCAGGAGCTGTGGCACTGTCTTGATTGGCACTTTCGTCTGAGGCAGCGTGGGGGGGGGGAGGAGGGGTGGCGGTACCTGGTGAGCACGCCGGCATGTCGTCTTTGCCTCCTCGGCTGGCTGGAAGAGAGGCCCCCTGGCAGTTAAAGCTGAAGGGCGGCTCGGAGATCCTCCCCCCGGAGTCTGCTGAAGCCCCGCCTTCCGATATCCTGCTGGAGGAAGAGGAAGCGGAGGCAGCGGCTCTGCCCGCATGCGTGGGGCTGGCTGTAGGACAGCGGCCGGAAGGCTGGAGAGAGCTACTAGGCATTAATAAAAGAGATTTGGAAACGCTTTGGTTTGACACAGCTGGTCTCCCCCCTTCTCCACCAACGCTGCCACTACTACCACAGGCCTTGAGAGTGCCTTCCTCCCCTTCCTCATCCTCTCCCTCTTCTAATGACACATCCTCCCCCCCTGAGACTGCCTCTGCACTCCTCAAGAGTCCTCTGCCCTCCCCAGGGTTCCTCTCCCTGTCCCCGCCCCTGGGTGTGCCTTCCCTCCCAGCAAGCCCGTCTGCTCTCCCTGACTGTGGGGGCTGTGCACTGGACTCTTTGGCAGGGTCTGAAGATGAAGTGAGAGAAGACGACTTTGGGCTTCCCAGTGCTCCCAGTGTCAGGAGAGGGCCCAACGGGGACTGCTTTAGGCCTAAATCAGAGTCCTTGCTGAGGAGAGCCTCCCTCCCCCCACCGTTACTCCCTGTGTCTAAGTGGACCCCACTGAACGTGCCGTAGAAGCTCTGTCCTGAGCTAAGGGGCATCAGCGTGGGCGGTGAGGGCGAGCTTCTGTTTTTTGGTTCCAGGAAACTAATGAGGGGCTCCTTGTCCTTCCCGATGCCCTGGATGATGGCTGAGGTGTGCTTGTGGCCCAGGAGCCGCCGCTCGTCCTTGTTGAGCGTCATGCGGTGGTCGTGCACGGCGTGCGTGACGAAGGAGCGCGCATAGCCGAAAGACAGCTTGCAGAGGAAACACATGAGGATGGGCTTCCCTTTGCCGTACAGGGTCAGCCCGTCGAATTTGGAGAAATCCACGTTGTTGGGAACATCTTTGGACACGCAGGACTTCTTGGCCGACCCGTCGCTGTTCAGGTAATCCTTGTTGCTTTTGTGCCGCACGTCAAAGACGCGGAAACTGTGCAGGACGGGGCTCAGGCCGGCCAGGGTTGAGGTACTGGGGAATCCTTGGTCTGGGGTGCCGAACCACTTAGCGAAAGATGAGGCTATGTGGAACGTGTTGATGATCTGCGGGTAGACCAAGGGAGAGGTCCCAGTGGCCTCCCCCAGCTTCCCCGTCCCAGGCATGTAACTCGTGGGGAGCAGATTGGACACCGCGCCCCCATCACTTTGGATCAGCTGACTGAGACTCTCCACGACGTAGGCCGAGCCGTCAGGCTGGTAGACAATCTCCCCAGCAAGTTTCTCCACGTCGCTGTTCTCCTCTCGCTCCTCCTCCTCGCTCCCACTATCTGCCACGTCTCTACGTTGCACCTGCCGTTGGCGCACGAGGGTCGGCATGGCCCCTTCCTCAGGATCGATGGGCAGCAGACTCGGGAAACAGCCATCTATCTCCATTTCATCCAAGTCATCCAGCTCCTCATCCTCCTCTTCTCCACAGCCAACCCCTTCGTCCTCCTCTTGCAGCCCCACGTTTCCAGACTGCTGATGCCTTATCGCTGAAACTATGCCGGAGGCTGAGAGCACAGGTGGACTCTGGGACTGCTGCTCCTTCAGACTCTTGTGGGGTATACTGAGACCCTGGACCTTGGAGGGGTAGGGGGCAGAGAGGGACAGGGGCTCCAGGGAAGGGGTCTGGCTGCCGGGAGGGACCTGCACGTTAGAGAGACTGTTCCAAGGCTGCGAAGGGCACTGCTGCTGCTGGGAGGCGGAGAGGGCGAGCCCATCGTCTGTCCCAGAAATCACAGGAGACTCACAGCTTTCCATGCTGACGCCTACATGAGGTGTTCATCGCACCCAGGCCTATGAGAACAAAGCAGAAGAGAGAGAATGTTACAAGGTTAAGCACTGCTTCATAAGATATGGGAGCTGGCTTCACGATTCAAAGCACTCAGGAGCATCTCAGCAACGTGACTCGTTTTACGAAGAACGCGCTTTATGCATGTGTAAGATTGAATTAGTCAGACAACACACATCAAATTAGGTACTTAAGTGCAATACTTATTAAGCAATAAAATATCATCTGCTGTTAGTATTCTATATGTTGCCATCCATCACCTTCCACTTCCAATCTTGTTTTGCAGACCCATCATGAGCTTCTTTTAAATAAACATCCAGTGAAAAACAAATTATGTTCATGCATTAATAAAGCGGACTGACTGTGATTACGGTGAAGTCTTGGGAACGGCGTACCTTTGTATGATCCATTTACATAATTGTGCAAAACATTAGTGCTGTTAAACACAGTTGCTATAATGTTCCTTCACACAGCACTTAAGTCACATAAAAAGGCTCACAGAATACGCGGCACAACAAATGACTGCGCATCCCCTTTAACATCCCCTTTAATTCCGGTCACCTGCCTGTTGCTTTGCTCTACACTTTCATGACTACCGTCATCCCATTGGCTGTTAGAAATATAAGCTGTATGAGAAAAAACGTGATCATAAACACACAAAAATACCAGTGCCTTTCAAGAATCTCTTTGAAACTAATCTGAAACATCATATCTAAATCTGCCGTAGAGAAACCTTGGAAATTAGCTAGATTCCAGTTTCCCAGTGAGCTTCCGAGTGTGACTCCAAAACAGGAGGCCTATGTTCGTGGGCGATATGCTGAGCCAATAGTTTTATTAAAGGGATGCAGGCAGCATTGATTAAGGGAGGTGACTGGACGGAAAGCAATAACTCTGCTCTGGTGTTTAACCTTGAATGGTGAATATTAAATGCAAAGTTTCCCAGAACAGCACAATACAGAGGCTTAGCCTATTAGCGCATTGGCCGCCTCCAGCCCATTGATTTTCTTACAATGAAACTGTACACCTCCTGCAATAAAAGAACATAAATAAAAAAACATTAAACAAAAATTTGCACACTACTAAAAATAAGCCAAAGAGCCATTATTGAGGAATTTCTAAGCTCCCGCACGTGTAGCTAAATTAGCTTGATGGACTTTTAATGCAGATTGAGCATGACAGGATAGCCAGTCACATGACTCTTTCTGGCTGAAGCCCTGTTTCCTCAGCAGTAACAGAAACACTCTGACATGTACAGCACCTGTGTTTTTCCTGGGGAAGGGGGGGAGGGCTTCCTGCATGGGACAAATGCACTGCATACATGAGGCCGACCTCAATAAGGAACAGCTTTCAAATATAATACTTCCTGCCAATGTAAGCTTGGTCATCACCGTTTCCCCCAAGAGGATGGCCAAGGCAAGCGTGGGGGTGGTGTGTGGCTCAGCAGGTTAGGATCCAGGGTTTCAGATTGGAAGGTCGCTGGTTCAAATCAGAGTGTTGAGCCCTTGCCCAAAAGACTGTGGGACCCTGCTTCCTCAAAAATGTGTAGCTTCGGATAAAAACATCAGCTATATTTAAAAAAGTATGTAAGTGAGCACTTCTTAAAAGAGCACAACCAACACAGACCAGCCAGAAAAAGTCTCCATCCTCTTGAGCCTGTATTGTACATCCTCACGCTCTCTCAACATAATCATGGAGTCCACCCAAACAGAAACAGTAAGCCTTTGTGATGGAGACTTGAAAACATTTCCCAGCTTGTGCTTTTAATGACTAATAACAGAAAATGATCCTGTTCCTAAAACAAAAAAAGGAAAAAAAGAAAATCTGAAAAACAAACACTGACAACTTTTAGTACCAGGGGTCTCACAGTCATTCAAAGCAGATGAAGTGATTTTATTATTATTTAAAAAGTCAACATATTGAGACAAATGAAGGCCCAGAATCCTTCTCTGTATAAACATGAGAAGCTTTGCAGCTGGCAGCTGGGCGCTCGCGGGATGCCTGGCGGTTTGCATCGTCTGCGGAATGAATTGTGTGAAACTTGGGCTTAGCGCCACTCGAGGCGTGAACTCTCGCCTTGCCCCTAAAGAGAGTTGGAAAGACACTAAGGCTACGTCTGCACTAATTTGTTAAAAAAAAAAATTACGGGGGTTTCCGTAGGAAAAGATCGGCATCCGCACTACCGTTATCGCTAGCGCCGAAAAGCACTTCTGCATCCAATCTGCACTGTGTAAAAGGCATATGACGTAGCTTATGACGCATATTAGCCTACACTGGCCTTGTGCCAACTGTATTTCTTAATAATTTATTAATTTGTTTGTTGCAGCTTGAGCACAACGTATCATTTGTCTGTGTTTTATAATTCTCGAAGTGGCGAAGTATATATTTTGAATTATTTATTTTGACTTTGATTTGTAATAAAGTTCCGTTTTTGATTGGTGATTACTCTCACGCCACCGTGTGTTTAAAATAAATGCACGTTTTTTTATTTAGCAAAAGCGAAAAATCACAGTACTGTAGCGTCACATTGCAGCAAACACAAAGCTGTAAATAAAAGGAACCATGTGTGTTATTAAAATCAGTAAAATACACTATGAATCACTCTCTTCCCTTCAGTTTCACTGCAATCTTGTCTTACTCTTATTTATCTGCAATAAGCAGCGATCGGTAAATTCGTAGTTTTCTTTTATTGCTGACAGCATACAATGTACACAAAACAAGATTTAGCTGCATATCAGTAAGCAAATGAACATTTGCCAGGTAGCGAAAGTCCTGCAGGTCCTGTCCTCCATGTGAAAACTAAGAAAAAACATTCTTCATTCCCGTGAAGAATAACCAATCAGGAAGAGAGACATGGAAACGGAGAGCCAATCAGGAAAGGGTCATGAGCTGAGTACGAACCAATCGGAGCTCACTGATGTAGGTGTAAAAATTTTATTACGTGCATGACCGTCTGCATTGATGCGATGACAGAAACATTAGTTATCGGACAAATTAAAATTTCCTGCGCTTCTGTGAGATAAAGATCTGCGGTAGTATGGATGGAAGGCTAAATAAGAAGAAATACGTTTTTGTTTAGAAACGCAAAAGTTTAGTGCGGATGTAGCCTGAGACAAGCTCAGCACCCCCTAGACAACACTGAGCATGCCCCCTTTCCCATGTCAGTAAAAAGTCCTTGCAATGCAAGCCAAAGGAATAGGAGTCCAGGTAAGGATGCAATTTATAGGGTAGCGGACATTTGATGTTACAAAGACAGGCGCACATACCAACCAACAAACAAACCACTGTGCTTAGTGGACAAAATGATTACAGCTTGTCTACCAAGCTATTTCTATGAATTGTGAATGAATTTGTGTATTTTCTTTCTACATTAAGCTATTTTTACTGCACAATAATACTACCTTTTTCAAATGACCATCAATACTTTTTTCCTTTCAGTTTCACCCATCAGTTATTACTCCAAGATCTTTCATCAGTGGACCACCAATCACCATCCCCTCCTTGGCCCTGATCACTTCTTTTGCCCAAATAGCCACCAGATCAAACTGCACCAGAGCCTCCACAGAGAACATGAGGGTTTTTTTTGGCAAAAATCCAGATTTCGGAAAATATTAAAATAATTAAATTTAAACATATTAGTTCGCACTAATTCATTCATAATTCAAAACAACAGTAAACTACCTGCTCTTCCAGTAAGTATGCCGCCCCCCCCCCCTTTTCAATTCTGAAAAATGGAAAAAATAAAGAATCTGTGTGTCTAGAAGCTATGTGTGTCTGTCTCAGCCCTTAATATAACAGCAGGGGAACCATGCTTCCTCTCCTACTTAAGGCAAAAAAAAGTCAGCTCAGGTCGATGGCACTCAGTCAGCAGACACTGCTTCCCGTAAAATCAATGATGTTCAGGTCTAGCTATCAGTCTAAGGAGCAACGATTACTGTGGATCTGACAGGACTGCAGGTGGGGCACTGCTGCAGTACAGAGAGTAGGAATTCCGGAATACTTCAAGTAGCTATGACCCACCCCCCCGTCGCACTGAAGTACTGTGTATATAACATTATATAACAACATTATGGAACCCAACAGAACCTTCAAGGGAACTGAAATAGTTTATTTCTTTTTTAAGATTAATAAGATGCAAATATGGAATGTTACTATTTTTTTGAGAAGAATAGGCTGGAAATATAAAACATAAAACAGCCATAATGAGAGGTAACCTGCCAAACCACTGTGTGAGACAATAAGAACATTCACAGAGCGAAGCGACCCAGATATCGCGAGCTTCGGCGCCAATGCTGTCCGCCACATTTCACACGTGTTAAAAAAAGCCTGTGAGGTAATTAGAAAGAGTTAATAAGCTGGGGGTTAATTACTTAATTCTGAAGGAAGTTAGTTAAAAATATAGTGTGTAGGGAGACATGGTGAGGTATGGGCAACACGTGGCATGCAGGGGGCCCTGGCAGAGCTGGAAACAAGCCACGGAAGCAGAGCAGAGGTGCTGACCCACACAGACCAGGCAGAATCAGGAGTCAGGAAGGCACATTCTGGTTTAAACTACATTGCCAGCACTTCAGCTCTCAATCACTGTGTCACAAAGCAGCCGATTTTACACAGTCTCCACAATGCAAATCAATCACAGGTGACAGTCATCAAGAAAATACTGCTGCTAAATTCTCTATTAAAGTGAAGTAAAGAAGTAAGGTTCAAAGTGGTGGGTTACCGCTTTCATGGAACGAGCCCAAGGGCACCACGCAGCCACAGGCCGCACAGTGAGCCACCCCCAGCGGACCATCTGTGCTCTCTAAATGCATTACTTATCTGCGGGATAAAGGTATCGATGTATAATCAGAGATGAGCAATTGCACTCCTACCGCAAAACCTTCATTTGGCCCCAGGCAACCAGGCTGACACTGTGCAGAATTAGACAAGGACCCGGGGGAGGGGTGAGACTGTGTGTGTGAGACAGAGAGAGAGAGGGAAGGAACACGTCATACTGTGTGTGTATGCATGCGTGTGTCACTGTGCATGTGCAGGAATAACCCGAAAGGGGATGCCATTTCTCTGTGACCAGACCCCAGGACTGCTGTGTCATGTTAACCTGGGAAGATGAGCTCTGCACTGAGGCCTCTGAAGCAGGCCGGACTCCCAGGGCTCACGGTCAGCCCGGTGTCCCCCCGGTGCTGATCACGGCAAAACTGATGGCATGGGCTCCGCGTACGGGGATAGCAGTACAAACTCGCTCACCAGCAGCTCCTCCGAACATCAGTTGATCCCCCAACTCAAGCTGCCCCCCCCCCACACACACACACATCAGCTTTCCCATGAAAGGTCACCAGGCTGTGAGGAGCAGAGATTAAAGGCAGCCAGGCCTCACACTTTCAATGTCATTAATTATTCAACCGCCACTATTTCTGTCTCTGAAAAGATCCCTTTTTTCGGCCAAAGACGGAGATGAAATCTGCTGACCGCAAACATTTTTTTTGGCTGTAATTTTATTAATGTATGTATTTTACCACAGCACTGGGGTATGGGAGTAAGACAAACAAGTTGACTGCAGGATGCAGCTGCCCTCTTGTTACGAGGTCCTCCCTGATTGGCAGCAATTGGCAGTTGCGTGCGCCCAAGACAAGGCTGCAGGCAGTGAGAAACAAAATGGGGTGAGGCACAGGTACACATAACCTTATTTTCTCCTCTGTGCGACCCTCACCTTCTGCATGAAAAGTTCATTTTGCTAAACATCTGTGAGTCTTTACGCTCAAATAACCGTAAAAAAATCCAATCGATGTGGAGAATGAGTTCATGGCGTCGAGGGGGCGTCACCACGATGCTCGCGTTGCCAATTAGGGCAGCGACATGAGGGGCCAGCCCTCACAACACAGAGACGCTAAACAGCTAGCGCCGCTAGCCAGCAACACTAACGGAGGAATTATTTCTTGAGTGGGATCTCACTGGCCATTTCTAGGGTGATGTCCAATAGACCCTGTTAGTGCAGCTGGGGGCAACAGCTGACCTCTATCCACAATATTAAGCTGCGATTTAATCTTCATCCTTTATATTCACTCTCAGCACTAGAAAGACACTGAAAAATTGTCCATGTTTCTGTAATGCTTATGAAGTGAACTTTCTGTCTAGGGCTGCAGACTATTGTACCTTCTTGTGGACAGAGGCGTATACAAGGGCGGGGCCACAGGGACACTGGTCCCACCTGAAAGCTGACTGCCCCCTGGATTGTCCCTTCCCCTATCATTCACCAATTCAAAAACATATCACTGGTCAATGATAAAGTTGGCCCTTCTCCATAACTGATGACCCCTCTTACAGTATGCCCTCCCACCTTAAAAAAAACATCCTAGAATCTCCCCTGCTTATGGGCAGGTAAAACAGTGAGCAGTGCGCGACTCCTGCATTCTGTCCTGCCAAGCAGAGGATGACAAACTGATGCGGATTATCTTTCCAATCCCAGATCTTTTTAAGGTGAGCCGTCACGACAGAAGCTCAGATCTGATAAAGCGGCACACCTGATAAAACATCACTGAGTAATCTCAGGAACTTTAAATTAGCAGTGCTGTTCTTTGAGCTGGGCTTTTACAGCAGCAGACAGCTGAGCAAAGCAGCCGAACAGCTAATCAATGTAAGTTAGGGGGCTACATGTAAAAGACAGGATAAGAATAGGGTAAAAGTAGGTGCAAGGGCAGAGCTACACATTCCCTGGGCCTATAGACGCCCTAGAGTGCTGATACACCTTTAACTGCATGAAACTCTGAGGAAAAAGTTCAACAAAAAGCAAATTATGGGTGCACTGGTATTCACTGGAATAATAATAATAATAATAATAATCTGTTCAAATTAGAAAAGACTACACAAAATATTAAGTTAGAGTTTCTGCAGAGTGGGATATGCTGTATAAATAAAGAGAAGGCTCTTTAAAGGCCACAGACTTTACTTTCCAAAACACTGTATGCTAAAGTCAACAACAAGAAATGCAGTAGCAGCAGGGGAAAGAGGAATAGGAGGCGCAGAAGAAGAAAGGGAGGAGTTGGAGGAAGAGAAGAAGGAGGAGGAGGAGAGAGTAGTATGAGTAGGAGATGGTCGTGGAGTTGGAAAAGGAGGAGAAGAAGAAGAGGGAGGAGCATGAATAGGAGAAGGAGAAGGAGGAGCTAGAGGAGAAGAAGAGGAAGGACTTGGAGGAGGAGAAGAAAAAGAGGGAAGAGAAGGAGAGGGAGGAGTTGGAGCAGAAGAAGAGGAAGGAGGAGGTGAAAGAAGGGGAGAAGAGGGAGGAGTATGAGTAGAAGGGGAAGGTGAGGGAGGAGTTGGAGGAGAAGAAGCTGGCAAAATATGAGTAGTAGGAGGAGGAGAGCAGCTGTCTTGTGCTTTACAGCACAGCCTGTTCTGCTGAAGCATCATGGAGGCAGAGAGCTGCAGCCACATCAAACAATAAAAGCTCAGAGGAGAGCTGATTCTCACAGCTTTTCAAAAGCTTTTTCTTGTTTATTAAGGAGCATTAATAAAGGAACTGAATAATGTCCTGCTTATAGAGCACAAAGGGAGAGCACTGTGGGATTAGCGCTGCGAATGCTGACACATTTATGAGAAATAATAGGCCCAAATGTATGTTTTTCTTTGGGAATGCTTTTAAAAGGAGTCAGGAGAGGTCAGCCTTAGCTGAGCTGCCAGTGAGAACAAAAAACGAATCCCGACGATGGCCCCGAACCCAAAACGGATCCTGTACAGCGCCAGGGTTCAAAGCCAATTAGCTTCCGATGCTCTCACATGCTTAGTTGCCAAAGCCTTTTTAAAGAATGCATTATAGCCATGCAGCCTCATTTTCAATGGCAAGGTAAACAGAAGGGAGCTGACAGCTGTAATCAAGTCAGCTATATCCTGTTCTGCTTTGTTTTGTTTTGAATAACAGTGCTTGTCTTATAATCAGACATTTCTTTGACCTGGTTCACCTTGACTTCTCAGCCCTGTGAGACAGCACAGGCAATTGATGGCTTTTTGCAAGAAAAACAACAACAAAAGAGATAAGATCTCTCCATGGTATTGCAGTCCTTCTTCCTCCTGGAGCAGTAGTGCAGTTTGTTATCTGGGGCCCCGAGGGCCAGACTCACGTGTTCTGTGTAGAATCACAAAAAAAAATAATGGGGAATACAGGAGTTCTAAACACCAACCAGAAGCCCTTCCCAGATCATGTGACCTGGCTGCACATTTTTAAATGTATTCAAGATTTATATTTAAACCACATTCCTGCAAAGAATACTTGGAATTTTTAGCATGAAATCCTTACGTTAATTTGCGAACATAAGGCCCACACAAAGACACCACAAATGTTTGAGTGAGGCAGAACAGCAAACAGGCAGGCTGATTTCAGTGGTGTAAGTTAAGAGTTATCCCCGTGGTAATAGTTGTAATGCACATTACCTACATGCATTGACAGAATGAATCTTGGTGCACGGAAATGTCATTCAGAAGGAGAGCATGGCAATAATGAATCATTTAAGGCCCTCCTTACTTTGATGGAGCACACGGGGTTATTTTACACTGGCTGATTCCTTCCCAACAGCTGTGTCAGAGCAATAACCACAAATTACACTCATTCTTTTCATGAGACCAAGCAGCAACATAACTTACAGGTTTAAAAGATGCCAACGATTAAAAAAAACAACAGAACTGTTTACTTTGGATGCAGCTGTCTATGCCCTAGAGTTTATTAGGATGGATGCTAATGCAGACTTGAACTTGTTGAAGTAAAAGTCCCTTAACTGAAATAAGAGTCTGTCAGCAAAGAGAAAAGCAGAAAAAGCGGCTTAGCACGCACCTTTGAAGGAAACCCCACCCACTGTCCAGCTCCACAGAACACGACATCAAAGACATCACTGTCCTCACATCTGAGTAAAGGAAGCACTAAAGCCAGGGCCGGAAGACATCAGCAGTTCTTCAAAAAAGAAAAACAATGTATGTTTAGAAAATGGAGTGTGTGGCGCTTAACTGGTGACTGCTCTTCAGGACCGTAGCAGGGCACAGAACGAGCGGATGTCAAGGCAGCGATTTCAAAACGCGATACGACCACATCCTAACCTTTCCTTCCCCTGGCCGCTTTGGAATCTGCACGGATTGTCTGGCGAGATTTTAGCAGCCGGCTGACTGTCAATAGGTACTACAGGAAATGGCAGCTGAGATGCGGGGATTCCTGGAGGGATTGCGAGGGCGGGGAGGGGGTGAGAGAGCCGGCCTTCAGCTGAGTGGAATAAGGCGACCATGGGGCCATGTCAGGACTGCCGAGGAAACCTGATACCGAACCGGGACTGCAAACACGAGATGATCAAAGTTGCTGCCACGTCAAATCTGAGACAATGGCGGCATTGTTGAGCGGCCAGTAGCGAGGGCTGAAGAGGGTTACGAGACTGAGGAGAAACTTCAGATGGAAATGCAGTTACAGGCCTCGAGCTCTAGTGTGTGAAAGAACGAAGGAAACCACAGTCGAACAGAGAAGCCAAGATGGTCTTTTTGTGTTCTTTATTTACTGGAGTTCGACAGAGGACATGATGCCTAATTGAGTAAATCGATGCTCTGCTCATTCAGACCAGCACATCCTCACCCCCCCCCCCCCTCCCCCACCATGCCGTCTTTAAGCTGCTCATCTGTTACTTATAAATCATGCCACAGAGCCGCATGTGGGAAGTGAGGCATTAGGTATGACACGGGCTGTGAAAGTTTACATCATGCCAACCACAGCAGTCTTAACACGACCCCGCGGTCCCTTCGTTCGACTCTGCGGAGCGCGGCTTCAACCACCGTGAGCCAGATCCTGACTAAACAGGCCTTCCTTCTCTTATCTCCTGCCTCCCAGCAGTAGGCTTCAGACATCTGGCCAACAGCTGGGTAGGTGAAAAAGCTGGGAGCTGAACTACCCAGACTGCTCTGCAGCGATACACTGTCACAGGGCCTGCGGTTAGGAGGAGAGGCAGAAGGGGTTAGGGATGTTTTCCATCTCATGGCAAGCCTGACACTGTCATGGATCTCAATTGTGGTCTCGGCGAATCAGAGCGGAGAAAAGGGGGAAGCGAGAAAGCATGTGACTAGAGGAACACAGTGTAATGTTTTCCAGTTTCAACCAGGTTATTTAGGACGGTCATGATACGTCCCAGTTTTCTGTAGACCTCTGTCCTCTGGGGTGAAACTCAACCAAAGATGCTTTCAAACTGAAGGGACTGAGATGCTCCAATGTAATGGAAATAAAAATGACTAATTTGCAAGGATTTTTCCAGGGGATACCTCAGACAGCGTAAAAGGTAGAATTAGGGGCAGCAGGACATCATGCTGGGACCAGGGGAGGAGAGGTTACCCACTGCTGCTGAGCGCAGCCTTTCTGGGGTTTGCATGGCGGGTAATGATCGCCAGGACCAGGGGTTTCGGTGGGGATAACACAAACTCCACAGAGTACTGCTCAGCTCCTACCCAGCACTGCTGTTTCTCCCCACAGTCTCTGTCCTGGGGCTCCATTTTCCAAGGTCTTACATGGGCACCCAGATCAGATAAGAAGGAAATGGCGAGAAATGAACCACTGTATATCAGTGCAATGTTTTAATTATAAGGCAGAATTACACTCATATAGGGATGCGTGCCAGTTCTATGTGAATGGTGAGTAATACCTGGGATTCTGCATTACTGTACTGTTATTTTATTAATATCAAATGCTGTACTATATGAATTCTGGAGTCAGAAATGTAAGGGAACAGCACAGAGCAGGCACCATTACGGACAAGTAGGCGTGGATGACAGCCTGGCTCATGGCAGAAACCATGGCAAGTAGCCAGAAAATACAAACAAGGTCTATCTTTATCAAGGTTCATTATATTTGTGGAGACATTTAACCCATAAATGTCCGTAGAAAGTTCAGGAAACTGTAAACACAGTCTTTAAGATTCTTCCATTATTGCTCTCAGAAATCAACATGCCCCTTGTTTGGCTTGAGACAGGTTCATTGGTCCGTCTCCCCATCAGCATTCTGCTGGGCTGTAATCCCATCGACTTTGAAGAAAACACTGCTGACATCTGGATTTTCACCGAACACAGATTTGGATGTAACAGCCCCTGTCGGCTCTGTCGTCCCAAAAATACACAGGTAAAAAGGTCAATGTAATGCAAATGCTCCAGTCTGCCCACAGCTTGGCCACTTCCTTCTGCAGGTGGGTGACGCTCTGGAACATCGCCGCCATATCTCTCAGAACAGCCCTGCCCTGACAGATGCCGCATTGCATGGCCCATGTAAGCTGAGAGGGCGACTAATTAGCCCAGGACCCATAATCGGGATGCTTAATTGCACAGGAGTCCACAATGCCAGGCATATTGTGAGATGATTCTGCCAGGGGTCCAGGTATTTGCCCCCCCAGGGTATAACCAACAATCCCAGGGGAGAAAGAGGAGCCTGACACAGCCCGTCTGACACAGTGGCCAAAGGGAGCCTGATCCTCCGGGACTCACTGCCCAGAGACCTCTCACCCCATGGGCACCACACTCACATAAAGCAAAGCATCTGTTTTGTGATGTATTTCTGACATACCGCGGGCGAGAACAGCGACAGAGAGTCATACGAGGCCAGAGCTCACAGGTGCTCCATCAGTGCCACTTAGAATGGGCATCAATCAGGGCCGTGAGAAGCAAATTAAATCGCACATCAAGGCCAAGACCCCGGCTGAACAGCAGTGCCAGAGTTTCTAATTATGCTATTTTATGTAATCACTCACAAGTCTAACGTTAACTAAGCGATAGTTCTACATGTGAGAAAAGTCACTCAGCTGTCCCTCGTGAGGCTGGACCTGGCACAGGCGAGTCTCATCACCTTCCAGAAAATCGCCCCTCCAGCACACGTCCCATGTGAGCGGACATATCGCACCGTCACACGTCAGCACATGCAGGGTTCTCTCGCAAACCATACTAAGGTCTTGGTGCACTTCTGCAAACGACTATCGCAGTGTCTGCCATCTTTCATGCGGTGTAGGCGGGAGCAGTAAACACTGAGGGCACCAGGAACACCTGTTTGCGCTGCTGTCACCATCTGGTTATTCACAGTTGGCAGCGACGCCTGGGGCGATGCTCGGCAGACATGTGCGATCCCGTCTCCCGGCAGGTATGCGTGCGGTTTGTCAAACATCCTGCGCGTGGCAATCATCTGGCCCCCACCTCTTCCCACGGGAGCCATGGCGATAACCCAGCGACCCTTTCTAGAAAGAAATTAGTGGGATTATTGAAATGTATATAACACAACGGACTTCTGAAACAGATTATTACTGAGCGCGTAAGCAGATTTCGTCTCTCCTCTCGGCATCTGCTCATTGGGAAGCGGCAGAGTGCATTTTATGACCCACTAGCAAACAAACCCCCCCAGGCAGATTCTGAGAAGGCCTTGAGACCTAGACGAGCTCCGCTTTCAAGCCCCTTTGAAGACGACTAGAGCATCCGCTTCAAACAGTGGACACATCAAATCCCATGGGCGTCCTCTCCATTCTCCCGTGTTTATCAAAAAAGACGCTTAACATAATATCAAATAAAATGCTCTGAAGAGCGGCATGTAGACGGGGCTGCAAGGGCAGGTACTTAAACATGATTCTCTGACAGATCATTTAAAAGAGATTTATTCAAACTGGAGCATCTGATGGTTTTTTTAAGGTATTAATTAACAGAAAACTAGGAAGCCACCATTAAAGATACAGAGAAGTTAAACAGTAAGAATGGGAATCAGTGCACAGGCCACCTATTTGTCTACACCCTAGAGACAGGAACTGAAAGCTGAATTGTAAGCAGGGGCTACTACGGCTACATTGCATTATGAGGATTATTCAATATTTCCCCTCCTCTTCCTCTTGCTGGGATTGGTGCACCTCTTGAATGGGGCTCATGTTTGGTCCTTATTAGGACCTGATCGAAAGAACAAGTCTTTGCGGAGTGTCGTGCCATCAACTGCAACTTCTTGGCAACAGTGTCAGTCACTGAGGCCTATTCCAAGGTGAGGATGAGTGTGATCCTATGGATCCCTTCGGAGATCAGCTTGCGATCTTTGGATATTCGGCTTCATGGCAACACAAAAACTAAATAAAAACAGGCCTGTTCAGACCCACAAGCTACTAGGCACACAGCCCTCTGCAGAAATGTCCCATCTGTGAAGGTGTTTTATGTGAGAAAAGATCACAAGGTCCCTGCATGTTTACACACGTAACAGCAGTTACGGTTTTATTATGTAACTCTGTCAGTTCGTGGAAAAATGCAACAAATTTGTCATTTCATTCCAGCTGGAGAAATGGCAGACATTTTCAGCGCTGAGCCTGATTTCATCGTTATTCATTTCCTCTCCGTTACCCTCCACACAAAGTCCAGCATCCCACAAGTGATCCGGCAGCACCGATGAATGTCTACTGATAGGCGTCAGATCTGCTTTGACTTTGCGTAGGGCCACTTGACAGAATGTTCGCTTAATTCATTTGGGCTGGGCGCACAACACTGTCCAGCCCAGCGCTGGAACTGGCTGACATTCAGTTTCTATATTTCCAGTTCCTTTGCTAATGGGTTTTCAATAAAAATTAGTGTTTGTTCTTTGGAAACTATTGGGGTTCAATACAGATACAAACACCCAGTTCCCCCCCTGCACAACCTACAACGGGCTGTATGAGCACGGCTGTGAACAGAGGCAGCAGCTGAGGGAGGCAGCCAGCCAGCACTGAGAAATGGTTCATTCTTGGCCACCATCCCTCTCTGCCTAAAGGCAGATATAATGTATCTAACAGCTTTGGCTGACTGGATACAACTGAGATCTCAGGCAGGTGAGACACAGACACACACAGACACACAGACACACAGACACACAGACAGTCCTGTACTCATATCTTAGTGGGACCATCCATTCATTCGTATGGGCGAAACCCTAATCCCAACAATGGCAACCTTAACCCCTACCCAGCCCTAACCTTAACCATAAGTAACCAAACAAAATACAAGATTTTGGGCATTTTTAGTTTTTTATTGCAGTCACAGATTTTTATAAAACTGAGTTTCCCCGTGTGGGGGCCAAAAAAATGGTCACCACAATGTCAAAACAAGCGGTTTTTATTATGTTGTGGGGAGTAAATGTCCCAACAAAATAAGGTATACCTGGACACCCCCCCCACACACACACACACACACACACACACACACACGCACGCACGCACGCACGCACGCACGCACGCACGCACGCACGCAC
>JAAGVU020000019.1:1979936-1997300 GCA_011763525.2 Mormyrus iriodes
GTAGAAGGAGATGCCATCAGTGTAGACTAACCCAGGAAGAGTAGAAGGAGATGCCATCAGTGTAGACTAACCCAGGAAGAGTAGAAGGAGATGCCATCAGTGTAGACTAACCCAGGAGGAGAAGGGGGAGATGCCCTTAGTGTGGACTAGCCCAGAAGAAGCAGAACATGCTGTTAGTGTAGCATAACCCAGGAGCAGGAGGAGATGCCCTCGATGCAGGCAGATCGAAGAGGAGTGAGGTATCATGCTAGTCAGAAAGGTCAGTGCTCCTTCACAGCTGACCTGAGTACCCTGACTCAGAGCCAGCCCTGTAATTTGCCAGGGGCAGAGATAAGATTTATCTCAGGACCTGATTAAGTTTTTAAATTTACACTCCAATCAATAACAGGGGTCTATTGGCAATGTGTCTAAAACTCTATTTACGAAAGGATTCCCTGCTATCAATTGATCAAGGATCTAACAGGTATAAATTATGGGCAAACATAAGTCCCTGCGCCAGGGAGTGTGTGACTTTACAATTAAAAATATTATCTGAAGGGTGCAAAAGAGATGAGAGAAAGTTTTCACTACATGACAAAAATCGATATCCCCAGCAGGCCTGATGTTTGTGTACGGCACCCCTCAAGCGGCAGAGATAACAGCCGCCCTGGGAGTGGAGAAGACAGGGAGAGCTGGGTGAGTAGCTTTCGGGGGGGGGGGAGTGAAGTATATCACAGAATGTGACCTGCTCAGATCTCTCCTTCTGCTGCTGATGAAGGATAAAAGATAACATTGAGTTGTCCTTCTGCTTCTACGTTCTCAGCGGAGACAAAGCAAAGGTGGACTAAACGCCGTTTCTACTGGCCTGAAGAGCCCGAAAAGAAAACTGAAGATTCAGTCACACTGGTCTTCCTGTTCTGCTTCCAGGGTGGAGAAATTCCATCGATTCCCCTCCACCTCACCGAGCCTCTATAGCTTTTCGACTGCAGACCTGAGTCATCTTTTTGGAAATCCCTAATGGATTGTACAAGTATTCGAATAAAAACTTTGTGTAAATGTTCACCAAACTTTACCAGAAGTAAAACAATTAACTGTGACAAAGCAAACACCTGAAGTTGCTTTTCTTGACTTCATTCCCACAGTAGCCTTGACATTTCTATAAGAGGGTCTCTGTTCTCAGACTGAGTACTCTCCACACTATGTCCGTTTCATTTTATTCTTCCACTGCGGAAACACTGTCAGGGGAAAAGTGCCGATTTGATTAATAGTTAACCAAACAGTAAGGTGTCTGTGCTGTTTTTTTTAACAGCAACAGAATTTATGAATGCCTGGAAAAATCTGGATCACAGAAGCAACAGAATTTGTATACATATAAATATACAAGGTATATAGGCCTATAAATAAATCAAATCCGTCATAAGACATGAACTAAGTAGAAGTTTTGTAGCTTAACTCTGCACCACTGGAGATATGCCCAACCTTTGTGCAAAATGACACAGGTGCTATCAGGCTGTGAGGAACCCGGTTCCAGTCTTCATCGGCAGGATCCCAGATCACTCTGAACCGAGCCGAATATTCATTCCTGACTGTCAATCATCACAGCTGGACCATTCCACGATTTGTGGGAAATAAATTAATATTCTATTTATAGATCATGAACAAACAAAGAAACATGCAAACAAACAAACAAATACATACTACCATTGTTCTACATCAGCTGCCATGGAATTTCTTTCCAGACGGTCCCAAATGTCCTGCCACATTCTCTGGACGTGGTTTGTGTTTCCAAGACCTCCCTGAGGCATCCTTTCTCTTGTTTTTGGGTGATTTGGCTCAGGCAATTAGTTTGAAGTTCAAAGATATATGTATAATGGGAAACATTTGACTGTCTTGCTCAGGATTCTAATAGCAACTATAATTAGCCAACTTAATTTCTCATTGAATATCAAAACAAGTTCATTTCCATATCAAGATCTTATTCTGCGCCACAGAAAAGCAATTCCTTTGAAACCATTTAGAAAACTCTACTTTTAATACATCTAATAAACAAGCTGGCACTGTAAATCTAAACAGTTGATAAACACACATGAGCATGTTAGCGTGCACACGCACCCACGCTCAGGCTTTACAACCTGTCCGTAAGCATTTCGCCGTTCTCCAAGGCTGCGTCACAATAAATAAAAACGGCCCCTGCCATATGGATGCTAATGAGCCTGATGCCCACTATTAACACTCCAGATCTGGAACTGAAGTGGATGGTGGCGGTGTCTCCAGAAAGGCACTTTACTACACGAGTGCTTGTAGGGCCTGGATAAGGCTGTGCTCGCTCCAGGCTGCCTTCAGGATTAAAACATGTTCCTCTATTTCAGGCTATCAGCAGCAAATGACAGGATTTCATAAATATGGCAAGGATACACACTCCATCGATAAAATAACAGCTTGGCCATTGAAAAATCGAAGAGAACGTACTCTGCTGGATGAAAAGAGGGTCTTTTCACTCGAGATATTATAATAAAGAGTAATGACAGTAATAAAAAATGCGAAGTAAATAGCCGTGTTCTTTAACCAGTAGTAAATTTACCCAAACTTTTTGTTCTGATTCTTTTCAAGTACAAACAGCCCTTCAGAGCCATTCGATGACCCCCTTTGTTCGGAGGTCCAGTAAACGGGGGGTGCTGAGTGCCGGCAGAAGGCTGGGGAGCAGGGTGAGGCCTGTTCCAGCGTCCCCCTCGCCGGTGGAACAGCCTCGCCCAGCCCAGGCCTCATGCCTCCAGCTCACTCCCTGCAAACTTTTCTGTTGATATGCAAAGCAGAGCGAACCATTCCAGTCACCATGGCGAAAAAAGCCCCTCCCTCACACAAATGTAATGATTAATCGCAGCTTTGATGACAATGGCCAGCGTTGTGGTTCCTACAAGGAGGCCGGGGGGACACAGCAGCAGGGGGACCGTCCTACGGCTGATCCCCTGCCGTCCGTTTTCCTTCTGCTCATTATGAGATAGTCCCTGGATGGGGGACACAAGCACCATGTGTCCCCGAAAAAACGCCTTTAAAGTCACACAAGACTAGAAGAACTACATGCTAATCAACCAAACCATCTAGACACGAAGCACTAGCTATTTCTTGGGTTTATTGTCAGCACTCTGCCCCATGCAAAACTTTTATTGCACTGCAGCCCAGAAAAAAGCCTCAGGGCAAAAAAAGGCAAGCTACAACTGCAGGAAAGTCAGGAGGTCTGGTTTCTCAGACGTTGAAGGCTAATACAGTACAGCTCATGAAACATTACAGACAAAAATTATGTCCTTAAAAAAAAATCACAATTATTAATCACTTTCTGCTGCCTGGCATTGTGCAGGAAGACAACCAGTACTGTGGAGGCCAATAATTCAATCACCATGTTTGGGCTGCCAGCCTGGCCGTCCCATGAGCTCGCATGCATACGGGAGTAATCCAAGTGCTTGTTTACCTAATGCCCTGCACGGCAAAATTTTAATGGCAAAACTTTAATGCTAGTGTCACATGAAATATCGTTTCCTCTATGAGACTGCACTGCACGTTTAAATTAATGTGTACAAGCATAAATTGTTGCATCTCACATTCAAACATAACTGCCATTAAAAGCCATTAATGCATTATGAAAAGTCAAGGTTTCTAAACAGAGGGAAAACAATTAGTGACCAAAGAGCAGAGGGAAAGGAGGCTTAGCAGACAAATGAGCTCCGTTAGGCTCCGGACCATCTGCAGAAGGGAAAGGGTGCAGGAGGCATGCAGGGCTGGGTCCAGGCAGGACTGGGGCAGAAGCACATTGACCCGGGAAACACCACCATGATCACGACTACAGGGGCACCCATAGCAGCACCTGCCAGCCCCCCACCCCACCTCCACGTAAGCAATCACACGCATATGCATTCCTGATGGACTGAGGCAGGATTAAGGCCTAAACTGCCTCTTCGCTGGTGCACATACACACCCCACATACATGCATGTATTCTTACCTTTGTGGGGACCGTCCATTCATTTCTATGGGCATAACCGTAATCCCAACT
The DNA here is from genome assembly GCA_011763525.2 of Mormyrus iriodes. Lineage (NCBI taxonomy): Eukaryota > Metazoa > Chordata > Actinopteri > Osteoglossiformes > Mormyridae > Mormyrus > Mormyrus iriodes. Next base: position 1,983,962 of record JAAGVU020000019.1, read on the forward strand.
ATGTCAACCTTAACCCCTACCCAGCCCTAACCTAACCATAAGCAGCCAAACAAAATACAATATTTTTCAGTTTTAGTTTTTTGCATTCAAAGATTTATAAAAATAAATCTGAAATAAATTCCCCTTGTGGGGACTGGAAAAATGTCCCGCAAGGTTAAAAAGTTACAGATTTTTATCACATTGTGAGGAAATCTGGGCCCGACAATGTAATAATTACAAAAACACACAGAGAGTAGTGACTTGAAGAGAGAAAGACAGAGAGAGAGAAGAATAAAGAGGACCGCAGGAGTTTGAAACAAGCTAGAAAAAAAGAAAAAAAAAGAGGATCAAACTATTTAGGAAGCAGGATGAGAGCGGAAGTAGAAATAAAACTGACAAAATGTTTTGAAATGGCTAAAAAGGGCACACAGTGAGTCTGGGAATAATTTTCCATGTCGTTTGCATCCACATGGATATCCAAGTGTATTCGGGTGTGTGTGTGTGTGTGTGTGTGTGTGTGTATGGAGTCATGTGACCTGTTGCCCTAGCCTGTTGCCCTTTCCCAGGACAGGGGTCTGGTGGGGGCTCGTATGTTTTGCTGCTGTCAGGCTGGCAGGATGGGAGGGGGTAAGAAATGGCGGAGAGCAGCTGTTTTCAAACGGGGACTGCAGACACGGACCCCGGACCCCCTGAAGGGCTCTCTGACCCAGCAGCAGTGGACGGCACAGGTGTGCGTCTGCATACGAGGAGCATATAGCACGGCAGAGAAAACAAAGGGGGGCGTGCGGCTGAGTCCCTTTCACGCACACCGCCTCCCGCTCTGCCTCGGAGTGACGGGCTGGGCGAGGCGCGGAGGCGCACTCACTTATACCTTGGCTGTTTATTCTGAGGAGCTGCCTGGAAGTGACAGGCCTCCAAGATGCCTGTAGAGCAGGGATGACTCGTCAGTCACAAACACGGGGACTCACAAGGAGCAGAGGCTAATTAGGCTCGGCCGCCGGAAGCTAACCCACACGTCTTCGCTACAAACAGCATCAGACCTGAAAGTAGATTATCTAGCGATGCTATATGAAAGGTCAGCTTTCAAAATATGCCAACACCGGTGAAAGCAGAATTCCAAAGATATCTCCTGGTTTGCACTGAAAAGGTTGTTTTATTATCATAATTGCATTACTGTTAACAACTTATAGCACCACAGTTACTCATAGGGCAACACTCAGCCAACAATGCTGATGCTGAACTTCTGCTGACCACCTAAACAGCTAGTACAGACCCGCAGGATGGCCGCTGCATGAACCCAGGGCTCTCGGTATGAGACACTTATCTCAACGCAAGGCATGTAGGTGCAAATTCATGATGTGCAGGAGTCCAAAGGGGACAAAAGGTACAGTCAGTTTGCATAACACACACCACAGAAGAGAGTACAGCCGTATGGATACTTCATCTCTACACAAATTAGTGAACCAGTTAAGCACTTAATAAACAAGCAGACAAATGTGTGCTAAGACCCTTCAATAACGAGGCCCGGTGAGGAACCTCAGATAAGGATTAGGGTTAAGGACCGAAGGCCAGAGGGTTGGAATACACACCTTTCTGAACTCAGGGATAAATTCCTCTACTGTTGATAATGCACGTTCAGAATGTATTTAACCATCATTGTGGGATATTCTTTATTTGATGTCACCATTTATGGGGAGAGGGTTGCTGTGTGGCTCAGCAGGTTAGGGCACTACACATGCGACTGGGAAGTCCTTGGTTCCAACCTCAGGGTCAGCAGAGTGATTTTGCTGTTGGCCCAATGAGCAAGACCCTTAACTAGGGACTTCTGACCCTGTATTTTGCATTTAAAAAAAAACAAATGAAATGTACATCTTTGGATATACGCAGCTGCTAAATAAACAAAATGTTTAACAGGGATGCTGTGCACTCTGAAGGCAGCTCCACTTTGTTTTAACAAAAATCATCAAATGCATCTTTATTATTCAAGTTTCACACATGAGAAACGTATACCATACAGTCTTGGTAATCGCACTGGAAGAGCCAAACAAAGGCAGAGCTATCACTGCACAAAGACACACGCTGCTGTTTCAGGAGAACAGAAAAGCACTACAGCAGCACACGACCTGAGAAGGTGGGCTATCCACGCAACAGGTACGAGGCCTGCAGCCAGCAGGAGCGGCCCTGCGCATCCCGGGTGTCAGGTGGCGGCCACAGCAGGCCTGCCTGCCTCTGGGCTCGGTGTGACGCCGTCAGGGGACGACAGGGTGGCTGTGGCTTCAGGCACCGAAAACCGCAGCATTTGTCAGTTAAGAGAGATAATGGCTGCCTGTGGCTCTACTGTTAATATTTGCCTCTGTCTGCTCATAAATTTGCATAAAATTAAAATGTGACCTAAATGCATTTTTTAACACTCACAGAGCAATTAATTTAGCATTCGTTGCAGGAGGCTGGAAGCAAAATCGACTGCCTGCCTCTGACCAGAGACAGCGGCACAAAGAGGGACGAGAGGGTGGGCAAGGAGCGGGCATGCAGGAAGGGGCCGGCGCACACACACACACGCACCCACACACACGTAGAAACACACACACACGCGCGCACAAGCGCACGTAGAAACACACATACACACGCACGCAAACATACATTCACACAGAAACACGGACACACACTCGCAAACACACAGAAACACACGCACACAAGCACATGCAGAAACACAGATATTCGGGAACATACACTCACACAGAAACACACACACGCAGCAGTATACACGAACACGCAGAAACACTCACACGCACACACAGAAACATGCATAAAGAAACACTTGCACAGAAAAATACACACACACACACACACACACACACACACACAACTGGGCTGAATGCTGCCTTTAATGTCTTGTATCTTTCTGTCTCTCTCTCTCTCTCTCTCTCTCTCTCTCTCTCTCTCTCTCTCTCTCTCTCTTTCTCACACACACACACACACACACACAGTAACAGGGGAAGAGATTATGCAAAAAAACAGCATATGCTAACAGAGAGCAGGGTCAAAGGGAAGTTAATAAGAAAAGGCAAACAAACTGGCGAGCTGGGAGAGTCCGCAGCGTGTCAGGAAAGCTGGCGCTGCTACAATAGGCCTGCTGTAATTAACCAGACAACTGCTAATTTGCATTTGCATGTAAATGTGCTGACAAGCAAGCGATAAGCCGACACAAGCCACGCTCATCAGTAACATCGGACCCAGCTCGGCCCCGGGGGATGGGGGTGGCCCCGGGGACCCCCGCTGACGAGGGAACGGGATCACCTCGCTTCCTGCGTGTGCAGAGGCCCCCAGACCCTGAGCCAGGGGAGGGTGGGGATCAGGGGTACAGGGGGATTATAGCAAAGGAACACAGATGTGAGTCACAGGCCCACGGAGGAAGCGGAGGCACTGCGCACACACGCCAGAGGGGCATTCATTTTTAGAACTGATGATGGTGCGTTTTGCACCTGCTTACACCACAAGTCAGCCTCCTTCCTGTCTCTTCCTTATATACACAGAGTACATAAATGATGCATCTTCTTAATTTACTGTGTTTCCTTAAATCCTCTACAGTTAAAACACCCCGGGGATATCAGTGTCCTCCCTGGGAAATTCTTATACATTCTTCCCTTTTCAAGCCCCACAGAATTAATGTGACAAAAGCGATTGCTAAAAGCAGAGATGAATAGGGGAAGGAAGTGATGAAAACTGACCCCTCAGCCGACGGTTCGAGGTACTCAGGCGGACCTTGGCCAGGCTCCCATTCAGGAGGCTCCGAGCAGAAACACGCCTCACGCATGCCAGCGTGGAATCTCGCAGTGTGCCTGCAGTCACATTCTGACGGGGGCATGGGAGCGATCGCTGGCCTGCACTGACTGGTCAAACAGATGAATCCCAACTATCGCAACAGAACATTTCCACATCAGCACTGGGACAGTGTCAAAAGATAATGGCTTCTCAACCGTGGTAACCTCACATTTCCAACAATCACAGACGACTAAAGTAATATCTCCAGTGGGATCTTAAGTTACCCACTGGGAGGGAGCACAGGGGCCTGGCGGTGGGGGTGCAGACACCCCCCCCATTCGGTCAGGTCTGCTGTTAGTGGACAACGTGATTCTACCCAGCTCAAGTATTGGCTAACCTAACAAGCAAAACATCACTATAATACCAATATGTAATACTATCACTAGGCTGCTTGTTATATCGTTTATTCCTTTGTTTCTTTAGACAGTTTGGGGATCACAATAACGTTTATATGCCCTGAAAGTCTCACTTTAAAAAAGAATTAAAAATTAATACTCGTAACATTCAAATGCCGTCATTTACATGGTGATATTGTATGCAGTAACAGTAATCCACAAGTGAAAAAACAGCATGCTAATTTAAGACAGACGCCCAAGTACTTGTAGCTGTTTGTATAACACCATTTGAATCATTTAAATTTGTCTAATTTATTACCTCTTGGAGAATATTCATAAACGTAATACTTGCGGAAATAAGTCCTGAATGAGCCACCCAAAATTTTTATTCAATTTCCAGCTGAAGCTTGCTGATTTTGGCACGGGGCAGCGAGTGAGTAACCAATCACGGCAGTCCACAAATCATGTTTAAATGTGAAACGTCCACGTTCCGCTTACAGTGAATGAATCAGCAGTTTTAACCTTTGCTACTGAGCCAAATGCCACTAAATTGGTTTAAAATTGCCGGGGGAGGGGGGAAAAAAAACGCTGCAGCCATCAAAGCGATAAATCGCGGTGAAAATGGAACCGGAAAGGAGAGTTACAGTCGTGCTAACGTGACGCGGGCAAGGAGGGGCACACGAGCGTCCAGGGCCTAACAGGGTTTATGCTGTTTTAAGACCGCTCTACCCCCCCCACACACACAAACACACACACACACAAACACACACACACACAAACACACACACACACACACACACACACACACACACACACACACACAATTCTCCAGTTTAGGAAGAGTGAACAATGCTTACAATACGTGTTTAGGTAGCTGTCTAAGGTGTGAGAAGCACACAGCAACGGGCGCTGTCACGCAGCCGACAGGAGCTGAGGATTTAATTGAAGGCTGGCGTAACGTTTACGGCCTGTAGGACACCTGGTATTAACAGGTTACACCTGAGAGGGTGCTGGGACAGTGGCCAATCAGAAACCTCCAGCGGGACTCCAGACAGCCAGACGCCAATCAGCACGGCCCTGCTCCCCTCCAGTCTAACAGAGCCAGAGTTAAAGGGCATGTGGATAGACAGGGTTTCCTTCTTAATTATAACGTCTGGCAGGTGAAGACACAGCAACTAGGAAGAAAAAAAATATATATATAAAAAAAAAAAACTATGAAAACACTACTCTGAATTCAAAAACAATATAATATTAAAGAATCAGAAGAAAAATTATCAGATGCAATTTAGCTGTGATAATGTTTGCTAAATATGTGCAGGTTACCCTGAGAGGTGTATAACAGGTTATTTTATCAGCACAGAATTCGCGCACAGCAGGACAGTAGTGGTGATTTGCTGGCTCAGCTACGATCAGATGAGCCTCACTGAGCTTAGGCACACAGGTATAACAGCAGGGAAAGGGCATAGGGGAACAAAGAGGGCCGCCCTTTGTCACCCGCCTGACTGACTGACTGACTGACTGACTGACTCACACACACGTTTACAGGGCCTGTGTCTGTCCCCCTCTTTTCATGGCAGCCGGCAACCACACACACATTTTCCTTAAAAAACATAATTGTTTTTCTGTATATTGTTGCTGGAAATAAAAATCTAAATGGTATTAGAATTACATTTACAGAATTCCACGACAGTGGTTCATCTATACACATCTTCATGTCATGTTCCCAAAGACAAAAGCATTAAAACAAGAGAATTTACTACGAAAATAAACCATAATGTATAAATACAAACAATATCGTGACCTGCTTAAAAAAAATAAAAAAAATAAAATAAAATCATAATAATAATGAAATAATCATCAGCAAAGCATCATGGCTTTAATTTCAAACATGAGGAGTTATTGGTGACTGACACCCACAGCGGCTAATGGCATGTCCTCCGGGGTGGGGGGACAGAGTGCAAAGGCCATGAGGAGACCAGCTGTCTGCGGGGAGGGAGGGAGGGAAGGAGAGCTCCCCCAGTAACAAGGGTCCATTCTGCCAGCTACAAGCTCACCCCGTGACCACACACACACGCACACACAGCACTGCCTTCTGTGAGGCGGAAGTGGGCTTTTCATTTGTGCCGAGGAAATACTGAAGGAGATCCTGACACCTACAGCACATTCCAATACACGGAGGGCACTTCCGGCCCTTGTCCCGAACACATCTGTGCCTCATATCACTGCTTGTTTCCCTTTTAAAATGGCTTCATTCATGCAGTTTACAGCTGCGATCCACCATTATCCACTAATAAAGGACTAAACTGGCTGTAATTCGCATAAAACAAGACAGTATGGGCAGATGCCCTTTTAATATCCTGAACTTACTGAATACTACCTCCTTATACCAGTATATCGAGTACTATATATACTGAGTACTGAATACTAACTCCTTATACCCGTGTTTTTCTTTTCCCTTATTTCATTTACAAACCAAAAAATTTGTACATTTTGCATTTTGTGCAATTAAGGAATGATGCTAATTTTTCATATTTTGTAAAGTTGAAAAAACAAAAAATACATAGAGACCAATGGAGAATTTGAAAAATCCTGCCTTCTGCAATAAAGGGGTGTGTGTGTGTGTGTGTGTGTGTGTGTGTGTATGTATGTATACACACGCACACAGATTTGTATCCATATCTTTGTGGGGACCGTCCATTCATTTCTAATCCCAATGACAACCCTAACCCCTACCCAGCCCTAACCTTGACCGTACGTAACCAAACAAAATACAAGACTTTTGGCATTTTTAGTTTTTTGCATTCACAGATTTTTTTTAAAAATTGAGTTTCCCCTTGTGGGGACCAAAAAAAATGGTCCCCACAATATAATAGATACATAACGCACACACACAGACATATACACACACGCACGCACACACAGGACCCCATGCTTTACGGAGCCATCGCAGGCCGAGAACATGTGCCGATGTCCCACCACCTTCAGCTTCAGACAGACCCAGAGAGATTAAGGCCGCACCTGCCTCGAGCAAGAAGGAGGGCCGGGGGAGAAGCGGGGGCCGCGGAGGACCAAGGAGTAAGAAAGTGCGTCGGCGTCATATGGCCAGGGCCCCACGCATTGTTCCACAGCTCAGCGGCCAAGAAAGAAAGGCGACCTGGTGGACTCGGCGTCCATGTTTAATGCATGCTGCCCTTTGTGGCAGCAGCACAAGGGCTGGGGGGCTTGGCGTGGGTGTCCTGGGGAGGGGGCCGCTCTCCGGAAGCTTCCGGCCAGCCCGACCGCCAACACACAGACGACGAGCCTTCGCTAGGCCAGGGAGAACGCGCTGGATCCCTGGCAGCCCACAGACAGAAACAGCAGGGACCATAATGCGATTAAAGCAGTGCAGTTCAAGTTAAACCACATTAACTGCAGAACTGTGAAGACACTGCTTTGAAATGTGTGATATGGGGTCTCATTTCTGCAATATGATGCCTAAAAATTATTTTCAAATGATATTCTTTATTAATATTTAGATGTTGCATAAATGAGTTTCTTTAGATTAAAGGCTATATAAATTACTACATATTGAAATCCTATAACAAATAATAAAACTGCCTGAAAAGTTAAACATGCCAGTGCACAACTGCAAATTTCATTGAAATTTTTGGCAGAAAAACGCCAACTGAAATAATGATAATTATTTTTTATATCTGATATTAGTAATGCAAGTGTGCAGATCTGATAAGCGGATTCCCACAAAGAAAAAAGGGGCAAAGGTGGAGGGTCACAGCAAAAAATGCAGTTAAGGAATTCATATCTGCTGTTCTTTAAGCTGTCAATATCAGAAACATGCACAGGCACCAGTATCTGTCACACACGCATTATAGTATGGGTGCATTTCTGTATTCAGATTCAGAATAAATATGCTTAGTTCATTTTACAGATTTAGGAGCACATTTTGTTACACAGCACGTGTGTGTGTCTCTGCATGTGTGTGCATGTACCAAACGCACTCACATCTGGAAAAATTTAAATCAAAACAGGGACAGAGAGATTGACGCTTCCGTGGCCACAGCGACGCAGCGATCATTAGCGCAATAACACACTGTGAAACGGTAAACTTCAGTGATCCCGCCAGGCTCATCCCGCTCGGCGACGGCGATAAGACACCGAGGTGGAGTGAGGACGCCACAAGACACAGAGGAGGTCGAGACGGGACAGGAGGCAGCAGCGGAGGCACAGGCCGCACCTCAGCGTGCCCATCGGTCCATCCCCCCCCCGCCCAGAGCTCACTGATGCCCTACAGATGCCGGTGACGCACTGGGGATTATCTTACGTTTCCTAACTGGAATAACTAGTCCGGGCCGCAGCGACATGCATATTGAAAAGAATATTGGGTAACCGGATACCCTGCTCCTGCTAACCTAATTTACACGCGGGCCTCGCGGAAAAACGGGGCCGCCGGCCTATTTACTCCTCCGTTGGTTTCTTTAATTTGACACCCCCCTGCCACCCCAACACCAGCCTTAACTGAGACACCGAGAGTCGTCTAAATCACAGATATAAGGAGGGATAAAAGACAAAGGACTGCAGTGTGTAATTAATGAAGACGATAGGAAGCAGGTACTAAAAAAGCAAAACCCACCTTCCTGACCAAGGTTCCTCGTAATCACACTCACTGATAAGCATTCACCAGCACAACACTGTTTAGTATTTCTACTGTATGCAACAATAATAAAATATTGACTGCACAATAAACACGCTGCTGAAAGGTACTTTCAGCCACGCACTGAAATATCCGATTCAGCGTCCGGCTCCTTCGACGAAAGCGAGCGCTGACAGGAGCGATACGCCACTTTTATGAACGCCTGCGACATGACGCCGACGGCAGCGACAGCTCCAGGTCACCCGGGCCTCCTAGCGACCCCTTTGTGGCTCGTTATGGGCCAAAGGGCCTCCGCCACAGCCAGGGACAGACCGAGGTGGTCTGGAGCGAGGTCCCTGTGGGAGAGCAGGGAGTCGCAGGGGAGCAACGGCCGCATGGAGCACCGAGCCGCCTCGCCCTGAACTCCCAACAAACGGCCGCACTGCCTACCCAGTCCAAGCTGGATCGCATGTCATTCCCGTACGAAGGAACATTCTCCGGAAATTCTCACTGCAATTCCATCAACGTTAAACTACCATTGCAGGAATGCACGGCTGCCTTTTTGCTATGTAGTGAAGACATATAGAAGAAAAAAAAAAACATTATTACATGTGACTATATACACAGAAAAAAACGCTTCTTTCTCCCTGTGACCCTGACCAAGGTACACAGATTTCATTTTTGTTAATTTTTAATACCACCAGAATTATCACCACTGTCATAAGTCCTAAGACATTTTATTTATTCTTGTCATGCAACAGTAAAAGAAAATGAGAAATTAGAAAAATGTGTATATAAAAAAATACTAGATATTAGAATATTACATATAAATTAAACACCATCAGATTTTTATTAAATTTTTCAAAAAATACATTTCTTAGCCACTAGTATAGTCATAAAATAACCACAAAAAAACATTAAATGGCAAAAACTATCATATGTATTTTTTACACTGAAATGACGGTGGAAAAAATACAAAAATAACTGTGTGGGTTATCTGCTCAGAATAAAAACCAAAGGCCTTTGTGCCTTTAACCTCCGTCCTGAGAAGGATTAAGGCAACCTGACAAGCCAAAACCTGAATAAAATCACCAGCATCCAGGACAGGCTTTGGTAATTGCGGTTTATATCTCCCGGAAAACGCAGAAACATGCTCGATATTGTGCATGTGCAATCCAGTCGGAAGACACTGCCCCAAACAGATAGCAGCAGGCTGGGGCGATGCAGGTGTGGTTAAGGATCTTTTGGCTTTTTTTGAATCCTAGACACACAGCAAAGCAGGTTTCCAATTGCACCTCCCATCCCTAAATCCAATATCAGTATCTCCAGTATGTTCCCAGCACATAAACAATCAAAATGGTCTTCATCAACACTGCATCAGGCAGTTAATCTCTGAAAAGCTCATCGAAGACATTGTTTTTTTAATGACAGCAATTTTTCATATCAATCAGAGCATGCTGAAAGGAAACAGTCAATCATGGAAAATTCACAACGTACCTCTGTGAAGGTGCAACCAAAAACTGTACGATAGGGCAGCCGGAAGCCTACGAGTGAACGACCTTTGGCTCTCAGTGTCCTTTAACACCGCATGCACTGTGAAATTTACGCACAAAACCGCTCCGTTTGGATGCCGATACGTCATTTTGTCCAAGTTACAAAAAAAGACGTGTTTTGTGGCATTGTAATGACTGTTGGCAGATTTGGACGGCCTATAATCCGAGAGTAAACACAGGTAGAGTTTGGTGCCTACTGAGTGCCGTGGCCTTCTTTGTCTGCCAAACTGAGCAGGCATGGAGGCCGGAGCAGAGCACCTACGACACACCACATCCCCGGTCCGCGTGATGCCTCTAATTGCCGCCCAGCCTTCGAGAGGCAGCATATGCGCAGACACACACAGTCCAGAAGCATCTCTTGCACAGTCTCCCACTTTCGGTATGCTCGCATGTGGATTGGGTGGGGGGGACGAGGGGTGGAGAAACTGAAAAGGTGGTGTACAAACTCTTATTAGAACCAAAATAAAGAAAACTCCTTCAACTACCCAACCTTTCAGAGAGTTAAAAACAAAAGCTAAACATAAATTAAATTTTAAATATAAAATGTTCCAGGGAGCTTGTGGGTTAAGGGCACAAACTACAACCATTTATTCTATGTTCTACTTTGAATGCACTCTGCTTTACACATATTTTTAAATACGGGCTTCCTGCTCCTTCCATTGACAGTCGTACAGCCTCCACCCTGAGGTGTTTGTGAATGGCCTTGCCCCTGGTAGACAGAACTAACAGAGAGGCCAGCATCGCCCATGTTTCCGTGACCCCCCCCCCTGTATTTTTTTCCAGATCTCACAGTGTTTTGACCCATCCTGCCTGCCCCTCGCGAGCCCAGCTGCATTCACCCTTTGGGGGATCAGACGCTTCCATCTCAGGACGCTCCAGCATCCTTCCACTGCTTTTCTCACTGACCATCTATAGATTTATTTTTGTCATTTTTCACTCTCTGACCCCCACTATCTATGCTCAGCTTTGTGTGACCCTATAACACGACCCCCACCCTCGCCTCTTTCTCAATCCTCTCAATCTTTCACTCTCTCCCCCAGGCTGTTAATTGAGGGTTTTCCCTGCACTTTCTTTTTATCTCTTACATTCAGTGACCCCTGCTCCCCTATTTCTTGCCGTCTGACCCCCAGCTTTTCAGCTTGCCTCTCTTATTCTTCCCAGACCTTGCACATCCCTGCCTCAGCACACCAAATACTTCTTCTTCGCCTGCTTGTCTCAAACGCATGCTGCTCTCCGTCTTCTCCGAATGTTCTTTTATTCAGTCTGTCTCATCTAGGCTTTATTTTGAAACTTTGCCTTGGCGTTTATGTGCGATGGGAGACGTCTCTGCTCTTTCGTGTCTATCAGTCCGTATCTCCGAGGGACTAGACTCTCACTACAACGGCGTCCCCCTTCTTGTCTCAATATCTCTCCGACTACAGCAAACTGCAACCACTCTCACTTTCCTCCAGTGTTTCTTTCATATTTTTCATTTTTTTTCCTCGCCCGACAATTTTTTCTCCTGTAATTTAATGGTAATCAGGCGCTTTCTTATTTTACTATCCTCACCGCAATTACTCTCAAGTTTCTCTGTATATAAACTATGAGTTTTAAACGTCGTATCCCACATTTTAATCGGCAATAAACGGAATTAAAATTGCGTGATATTTACAAATATTGTAACAATCGAATCATAAGTCTTTTTCTTCGTTTTATTAATACTGCATTTTTTTGCAAATCGTTCTCATCTTGATACTTTTTCCCGATAATTCAAATATCTATTCTGTTTTGTCGTCTTTGTCAAACTTCTGTCTTCAACCGCATTCACTTCCCGACTCTCCGTCGCAACTAGCGGCTCGGGGCTCAGCGCTTCCCCGTCCCCGAAGTCCTCCTGATCGGCTCTTGTCAGGGAGACTCCGGACTCCGGCTTTAAAGGCTCCACACTCACAAAACACTCACACACACACAAGCCGATCGATTTACATGTGACTCTGTTAGGGAATCGCCGAGAATCGACCTAAACAACACTCCACGACATCTAAACAGCACCTGAAAATATTATGAAAAAGATGAACAAAGTGAAGGGGAGAGAAAGAAAAGAAAAAGTAGAACTGACAAACGAAGAAGGCGGGTGGAAAGAAACGACTCGAGAAGTGAAATGATCTCAAAGCATCGGGGATCATACAGATGTGGGATTTTTGGATGAAACTGGAGATAAGAAAATACGACAAAGTGATAGATTCCTAGAAGTGCGGACAAAAGATGTTTCCATTTCGGCGCACTGAGACGGACACACGGCTGGACTACAGAGTCCCTTTCGAGGCGACGCTCTGGAGGAGCCCCCGCTACCCTCTCTCGTCTCAACGCGACCCTTCCCACCCCGCGATCGCCACTAAAACATGACATCTTGCGATCTTATTCTCTTTGCTCTTCCTGCTTCAGATATAGCGCACGAATCGGGTTCTTTTTTTTAAAAGCCGCGGCTGGCGGCGGTCTGCTGGCCGCGAGAGGAGCCGCTGTCCCCGCCGTCTCGCTTCCAGCAGTGATGAGGGGAGAGAGGACGGAGCCAGATGTAAACACAGGTAAAGATACGAGCAGAAACGGAAGACAAATAAAACAAACCGGCGTGAAATCAAACCGCGACTGCCCGTTATTTCTACGGCTTGGGCAACAGCCAGCCCTGGAAGTGAGAAGGGAAAATGCTGAAACCTTCGGGTAGTAATAAAACTGAGAAAAACCAGAAAAATTAATCGGAGGGAGAAACGGAGAAACCCAAAGTTGAAACTTACAATTTTTTTGCAGCCGCTTTGTGATCCTCGCTTTTTAATCCAGTATAGAGACGGTTTGGCTAGAGATCCCATCAAGGCAGTCCCTTTTGGTCAGTTTGCATTTAGGGTGGTAAAAGAAAGATCATTGTTGTTGCGGAGAGTAAAAAACGAAGTATTAGCTAGTTGTAAAAGCTAGCTGTATAAAAATAATTTGGATGCTAAGCAGGCGATGTGTCTTGTGTTAGAGGGAGAGAGGAAGAGGTGAAAGTGAGATCT
>JAAGVU020000019.1:1997396-2024092 GCA_011763525.2 Mormyrus iriodes
TTACACAGGCACGACGGGAAGGGCTAATTAGCCACCTTCTGGATCAATAAGATTCAGCAAAGGAGAGAGCGAGGGAGAAAGAGAGAGAGAAAGAGGGGAGGGAGGGAGAAAGCCATTGAGGGAGGGAGGTGGGAATGGATGGGTAGATAGAAAGAGAAATAGAGAAAAGTGATTATCTGTATATGAAAATAGGAAATTAAGAAGAGCGGAAAGGAAAATAGTCGAGTTTCATCGCAAAACAAAAAATAAAAGTTTACTAATTTTGGAATGAAATGACAACCGTGAAAAAATCAAAGCCGTATCATTCGCTATTTCGTTGTTTTTTTACGTTCTTTCTTTTTTGCATGGTTTACACAGATTCTTATATATTTGTGTGATAATTATTTATACATACATAATATGTAAAATTCATATATACATTCGACTTCTACAGAATTTAATAGTTTAATAATAAGTGTAAGTAGCGAGTAAGGATATTTGCTCATTTATAACAAAACGATATAATGTTTTCCGCTGTACTAGAAGATGAAAATGCTATAGCGACCTAAGGAGCATATTGGGAAATTTAAACAAAATATACGATATGTGCGTAGGCCTGTATTTGTTTTACGTACAAATGATGTTTTATATCATCTGTAGACGCGCCTTTACCGGAATATATTCAGATGAATTTTTACTATTCTTCTGCTCTGAACTATCAATGGATTGTCTACACACATTACATCGAAGAAGACCGAATATCAAAATATATTCAGCTAAATCTGCTTAATAAAAGTACGGTAAAATAAACATGTTTTTCCAATGTATACATTTGAAGTTCAAGTCTGAACAATTCCTTGAACCTGGTTTTACGCTGTAATCAAAACATAACTTTAAAAATGTAAAGATAAAAAGTTCAAAGAAGGAACATGCAGATAGAGACTATTCAATAAAAATAAAATTTTGCGGTTGTAATAAATGGGGGGTACAGGCTACCCATTAAAACATCCGTTTTGTGGGATTGTTAAAAAAACGGCGCGTCTTCTTTTTTCTTCCGTTACAGTCAAATTGATCATTAAATCGTATTTTCTCATCTCGCACGGTGAAATGCAAAGAATGTAAATGAAATTTACAAGAGTGGTAAAACTGAACTAATGTAGTGATATTTAGCACGATTTAGGATACTCCGGTGCACTACGAGTAAACTACAGACTTTACAGGCGTGATATATTATTTCAATAATAGCCGAGATAAACGACATTTAATTGCAGCCTATTGTTAAGTTGTCACAAAGGCACAGTCTAAATAATTGTAAGCTACTCTGGCACAGTTGCATAAAACGCGGATCTCTTAACTTGCTGGCGTGTATTCTTGGCAAGCCTCGCTGCCTTACTGTAGGGTCAATGCGTAGCACAAGTGACACGCCGACTGGAAGGCGTGTGAAGCCGATTTTTGTCATTGTGTAGACAACTCAGCCGTAACGACTGGGATCAAATAACCTGCAAACAATTACCAAAACGGAAATTCTTACTACTGTGAATGTGTTTCATATCTGCATATATTTATTTGATTTGCTTCTTATTCTTAAATTTCCGCATAATTGTTGTTTAATTAAAACTCAGTTTCGCAAAAAAGGACATAACGCACCACCGTTGGAGTTTGGATTTGGATGTGCGGCGTTCTATGAAATACAGACGCACAGTGAATTTAGCCCAGTACTCATTTTACATCTTCATGACTACCAACTGTCACGTCCGCTTATGCCTTTATAGGTAGACTCTGGATCGTAGCGTAAAAATGTTTTTTTTCTTCATTATAATGAATAAATACCTTGTTTTAGAACTCTGTATTAATTGCAATGTGAAGTGTTGTACAAATATTGACACTGCGATCTTTTTATTTTTCTTTACTCTGGTATGCATTACTATTTGTTTTACGTAGCATTTATTGGAAAAGATCGAGGTTCATATGCAATTTCAATACAAATAGGTGAGTCCGTCCACCACCCCTACCGCCCCCCACCCCTGGCAAAATAATACGGTTAAATTGACATTAACTTTTCCCTAAACTGGTAAGTGTACTCAAGGCTTCAGCCTTCGTGGCTATTCGGTTGTCCTTTGTCATGTTAATTCCATTGTTGGCCGCCTGTAAAGAAACGGACAATCCCAGAGAATCTGTATGCAGACTTTCCTACTCTAAGTCAAAGGGGTCCTAATCCTTACAAACAAAATTAACCAGTTCACTTTCATTAATTACATATACATAATAATTGCATTCGTTCAAGCAACACCACTATCCTCGCGAATTTTATTGTATATGATTATTATGATTATTAATAATATTATTGTTGTTGTTCTTGTTGTTGTTGAGTGAATTGTTGTGTCCCTATCACAGGTTAAAATCAAAAAATGACAAAAACTGAAACGTCAACATATTCTGGGAAATTAATTGGTTGAATGGATGGATCATATTCACGCATATATTATACATGTATTGCATAAAGCATGATTTTCATATTGTATCCCACAGCTACAGTGTTTGTTGTTATACTTTTGTAGCAGACACTTTGCCTACCTTTAGTTTTATGTGAAATTTTACCAGAACCTAAACATAAACTATAATAATTTTTATTTTTAAAAGCCCTGTATATGTATATATAATGTATCGCATTCTGCTGCTCTTTGTTCATTCAATAAATGAGATTATATTCCTTTCGATCGATAGAGTTACATTTTCGGACTAGTAATATCTGCATATTAAGTTCGTCATTATGTCAGTCTAGATTCATTTGCGTGCTGTCTTTTTAGAAAGTGCGATCGAGAGTAAAGGCAGTCATCGAAAGTGTAATTTTATTTGCATTACGCTGAATTAAATGTAAATTTTAACTAAATATTACTAAATAAACCTCGAAATGCTTAGTAGTAGCTGGATCTTTTGCAATATTCCAAAAATGGCGTGTTTATGTTTATCGTGTGTAGCTTTATGGTTAAAACCATGTATAGAAAAAGCTTTTCCAGCAATCAAATTGGATTTTGATTAGGGAGCAAAGGTTACGTGATGCATTGCTGATGCGTATACATCTAATCCTTTTAAATGTCCGGTTACAATGCATAAGGTTTAAGTATTCTGTATTTTAACGTAATGGTGCACACAGTTACAACATGCGGTAAGGTAGATTCTGGTGTCTCTAAGATTTGAGATATATTCCTTCTCTCAACAGAGTGGAAGACTGTGAAAATGAGTATGTATAAAGGAGAGCGTAAGAGGACTTCTACTGAGATAATGAAGCGCTCTGGAAAGAGGCGGTGTTGGATAGTTCTGTATGTGAAATTTACAGATACCGTGCAATATATAACGCTTAAATATATTCACCATGCACCGCTCATTATCCCACCACAAACTCCTAAAATGGCAATGTATTATTGGAAAAAAGAAAGAAAAGTTTCCATATCAAATTTTAATCGTAGGTCCTTCGTTTATTTTTAAATAGAATCTATTAATTTGCCACAGTATGTGTATATCGCTGTGCCGAAAACTACAAAACGTCTGCATACGAATTCCATTAACTGTGACTTGGAAGAAGTCCAAAGTTCTCTTACAATTGTACCCTACTGATTACTAGCTGTGCTAGTTTAACTCCGTGGAAGTTGGCTAAAATATATATTTCATAAACAGTCATGCGATACATATGATGCAAAATTTGAGTAACAGACGCTAATCACTGGTCCAGTTTCACTGTCCGTTTTTCGTGTTTGTTGTAATTATATAATTTTGGGTTAAGGCACTGAGTGTACGCGTTAACGGTGAAGCAGACACGCGCAGCCGTGTGTGCGCGCGTGTTTGTACGAGGATATGAGGGAACGGGGGCTGTCAGTCTGTCAGCACAAGCTTGGTTACTTTATCTTTGTCTCATGCAAACACAAGCCATCCCAAATTAAACGAAGTATAATTCTGTGTAAACGAAAGACGTTGAACCAATTTCATGATAAAAGCCGCAGTTTACCAATTTTTCTAAACTCTAAAATGGTAATGAAATTTCTAGTTTTAAGGAACTGGGAATTCTGTGCTTACCTACAGAATTAATGCAAGAAAGCAGTACAATTTTCAACCGAGTACGACATAAAACATTTTACAAAGCAGCAGATGCAAGTGTCTACGTATGTGTATAAGTCTTTCTCTTAACACCCCTGTGATCCAGATGTCAAACTAAACGCCTCACTCTTAATTGCAATTAATCGCGGCTCTTATTAATATTAAGTGACGTTGAAAATTTGATATTTTTACGAAACATGATGCGGCTGTGAGTTCAAGGAAGAAATTGAACGCGACACCTATTGTGTATTTTTCTTTTCTTTTTAACAGGACAATCAACACTCAGCAGACTGTTATCTGGATTAGTGCACGTTCATGATGGGGCAAAACCGTGCGATACCTCGTCACCAGGTGCACTGGTAGCGCCCTCTTATGTTCACTCTGACCACGGGGGATTAACCCATTTGGCGTATGCACCACACCCATCTGTTTTTTAAGACGCCAAGTTCTGAATACATGAAACATACATGTATACAACCGCTTATATGCTATAGTCAGTAATTTGCCTCTTCCTTAAAACTGAATACCATATAAGGCACTACGTTTTGATGCACAAAAGCTACGCCAATCCACAACATGCCTCCCGAGGCGAGCAATTAAGTAGAAACTCAACCGAAGCCCTAGTCTGCAATGTACTCTTTCAGCATCTGAAACCTCAATTAAAGTAATCCTACTATAACGTTTCAACTTAAGTCAATTGCACAGCAGAAAATGACAGAGATATCTGAGTATTGCCGCTTTATGTTACGGGGAGAACCGATGACAAATTTTGACAAGCGTTTTGTTTAGGCGTTAAATTGTGAAAAATAATATCGTTTTCATATTATGAGATGATGATAATATAGAATAATCAATCCTCGATCATCTTCAATTAAAACCGAAAATATATTAAATTTAGTCTTAATCACATATAAAATTAATTAAGTTAATCCGTTATCTAAGACACTGTTGTGATCCTTTACTTGCAACCAGTTTTGTTAACTGAATGTAACCTACTTTCTTTTACATTTTTAATATTTCCGACCTAATTAATTAATGGCAAGAATATGTTCTTTGCACCAAAGAAGGTTGTAATAATATAAAACAAAATGAAATAAGTTTCCATCAAACATTTCCGCTCCTTCCGCATACAGAGGTGGATTTTTTATACGACTGATTTTCACTATTATAAAACAGAGAAAAATACATTGAAATTAATTTCTGGGCATTCAAATAATCATTTATTTTATACCGACACACATATGCTTTCCGTTATTTACAGTTAATCGGTTATAATTATAATTTTAATACGAAAAATGTTTATCACTGATAGAGGAATTAAAATATGCAATTGACAATTTGATTTAACTGTTTCCGTGGCATTTATGTATACTATTACATAAAGTGTATAATATTTTAACATTTAATAAAATGTAATATTTCTTAGGATGAAAATATTTATCTTATAATATAATGAGGTTGTTGGTATAAAAACTCAAAACGCCTTTACAAAAGGACGCCCGGCACACATAAGGAGAGAGGGAGCCTCTAAAATATATAAGATATGTTATTCCGTTTTTTATTGTTATTGTTTTCTTTCTTTTTTTCCAGTTGAAACAACTATCCGTCCTAGAAAGGGCATTTCATATATTCTGGGTGGCACGACATAATCACATGACTCTGTTTGAAATAAAAGAAAATGAAGCTGATTAAGTTTAAAAATTATGATTTAACTACAATTTAACTAATTCTATATCTACCTAAATTCAAATACAAAAACGATTTCACATATTACTATGTAAAACAGTACCTATTCTTGCTAACTATTTAGGAATATGCGAGAGCAGAATAGCCGATTAAAATGGTCTGCATATTCGTACGTAAAGTGTTCAAAACGTGTTCAAAATATCTGTGGTCACGATAAACATATAAAATGTTTTATATCTCAAAACACTTCAGAAGTTATGAAACATTTCACGAAAACGTCAGGCAATTGAAATGCCGCGTGTAATAAAGAAATATCTCTTGAATTTTCACACACACGCGCACATACACGGATCTGGAAAAAGTTCGAGGATCTCCCCGTGGATCCGTTTTTGCGGATACACACTAGCTACACATGCTTGCGGAGAAATCCAAAGACATATCCGTCAGCTGCCCGAAATGACTCCCTATAACGACCTGTGTAACGTAAGACAGACGACCTTCTGCAATGGGATGTGTGTGTGTGCGTGTGTGTGTGACAGAGAGAGATGCCCAAATCGTTTTCCTTCTTAGAACAAATGCGCTGTGCTTACATTTTATATCAAGCGTTCGAAAGTAAACAAAAAACTTGCAAATACTGAGATGAGATTTAATTTTCTTTTTTTGTGGTTGTATCAAATCCCAGTGTGTCCTACTATAATTTGTGAGCAGAAAGCAATTTCGCGCCTGTTCAGGTAAGACCCGTTATCTTTCCGTCAATGGCAATGACAGCTGACACGTAAAGGTAGCTGAAGAAGGACAGCCGCTACGGATCCCCATCCGGAACCTACTACAGGTCACCTATACCAGATCTAATTACTCTAATTTTAAAATAATTATTAGAAGGAACACATCTTTTACAATATGAAATGTATCGTTTATATGGCTATGTATATGAAAGGCGGGAACATATGTGTAAGTGTTGATACAATCAATCTCTACCATCGAAATATTTTATAAGATGGAAAAAAATATTCACTGAATACAAGCAATAACCTACAAATAAAATTTAGAGACAACCATTTGCGTCTTCTAAAATTTGGTGCTCCACAAAGATCTTTTATAATAATGCCAATTAATAACAACTTTCTCGATCCAAAAAATCTTTTATTTTTCAAATAGACACATAAATAAACACGTTTAAATGATATTGTAAATGTATATCTGGAAAAAGAAATTGCGGAGCATTTAATACGTGCCTCGTAAATATACACATTACCTAATTTTTCACTATAAAGATTTTGCAATAGTTACAGTCAAATAATATAAACACACAACGTATGATTTAACGTTAAGGAACCACGATTCCTTGTTTTTAATTCGTTTAAGAATCGCGACAAAATTTGTAAATATATGACCGAAACAATCACGATTTTTTTTTTCTTTTTGCATTTTTTTGTAAAATATTCGGCCCTGTAATGAATAAGCAGGACGGAAGATTGGTGGATGTAAAATATTGGTTGTCAATGTACCAGAATTTATGTTCAAGGACAGTCTGGCTTATGTGAGGTTTGAAGTACTGCTTGTATATGAAATAGTTTTTACTGGAATAATGAAAATCATCCCACATTGCAATTAAAATGAGCAAAAATGAAGAACATTGCTAAATGCCATTGGACCGTCAACATACCACTGTGTCAGTATGTTAATTTATTGCAAAGTTGAAAAAAGCAAAGACCTGATTCCACATAACTGCAAAATGTACTTCTTGTACAGCCCTCCAACAGAATTATTAAAGAACAATTATTTTAATGACGCAGTACAATTACCCCATTTAGGCTGGTAAATAAATACATATAAATGAATTGTATTCTTTTTCATTGTTCATTAAAAATGAACCTGTATTTTTTACAGCGAGCCACTGATAAACTGGGTCAGGCTCAGCTCAGCACACTTTCACATGTTGGACCCTATCACCTGCTGTGTAATAAGTATTGGCACACACTGGATCAATTCCTGTCTCAGGGCCACACACACACGACTGTGTGGACTGACACCATGGCCCAGATACTACATCTGCCCACATGACTTGTGACGGCACACAGCTGGGGTCACGTCACACAGGTGACGCCCCTGGGAGGGTCACACGACTGAAAATGTTTTCTGAACGACACACTCGGTGCTCTATGCAGCAGGTACCAGTAGTTCTACTGTGCGGCGTGAGGATTTTACAAGTAACAGTGCAACTGCTGTTCTGGCTGCCAGTAGCTGGCTAAGTAGTGGCTGTCTTTTCAAGCTCACTGGCCCAGGGGCCAGTGGCTGTTTAATTAGAGCATGGGGGAAAGAGGTGCGACTTGACTGCCTTGGGGCACCGTGTGCCCATAAACCATGTGATTAGTGGGTCTGTTCCTCAGCCAGGTGTGAGCATGTTAGACAATTAACAGGGGGCATTCAGCCCAGCAGTACATTAACACTGCAGGGGGTGGGGGGGGGGGTTGCTTTCATTCCCACAAATGCATAAGGGCACACATGCAAGCCTCTGGAAAAGCAAGAGCTACCAGAACACGCATAACCCAGGGCAGATAAATCACAACTGCTTCTTTAAACCGTCAGCCATATCTGCTCTCATTGCCATACCAGTCTGATACCATCACCACAGGCAACAAGGGTCCAGCAATTTTTCACTGGGGGGCCATGATGGCGGAGAGGCTTCACACCCTGTCTGCCGCCATATTAATTATTCATGAAAAAATATCGTTGTATTATCACTCGATGAGTGGCGCTGTGTGTTTCAGTGAGGATCTAGTTAATCTCGGCACAGGTGTGACGATCATTCATGGTCCCAGAGCTTTTAGCCATTTCATCCCACCAAACAGACCACAAGGGACTGCCTGAGTACCCAAGATTAGGAGCGTGTTATCCGCATATAATTCATGCAAATAAAAACAGGAATAGTGCTACTGTATGTTTCTGTATTTTACCCCAGAGTGACTCCCCCACCCTACTAAAGGGAGCGGCATTGATTGCTCTGCATTTAGAATTTGAAATGTGCAGCAGCCATCCTGTCAAATTACACCTTTCATGTATGAAATCACACGTTGAGCCCGTACAAAGGCGTGGGGCTTGGAAATGGTGCCGCCCAGCCGATACAGAGGCCGTCCTGCTGAGCCGGCCTTCGGCCGACGTGGGCTCCAATAGCAGACGTGCGATCTGCAGCCTCTCCCACTGTGAGATGGCTGACCCTTCAGGCTGGTGATATATATCTCAAAACACATTATAATTCTAACTGAGCTCCTTCACGGGTTCCACCAAGAATCATATTTCTGCTCGTGATACTTGGAGGTCTCTGATTTGTACAAAAACGATCAAAAAAAAAACATTGGTTTTATTGTTTCAAATTTTACCAGTTTGTCCTTTATTTATTTATTTATTTATGCATTTATCTGCTTAAGTTTGCGTATATTTCTTGCTTAAAAATAAAAATATATCAAGAGAGCTAATAATCTGAAGTCATTTATTTCATAAATGTCATTCACACTAAAGTAGCATGATCTAGACAAGCCATTTCATGTTTTATTTTAAACCTGAAGGTAAAAATATATGCCTGTTTGGCACGATCTGCCCTGTCACGCCCAAGTTATCCTTTACCATCCACATCCATCATACACAACAGCCAACAGCCACCAGTCAACGACATGGAAAATTGTTTTTGACAATTAATGAGTACAGATATCACAGAAGATGCAGATTAAACAATTTCCTGCTTAATAAAAAATATTATTTACATTTCTCCATTTGGAATATTTATTTCCCCCTCAAGCTTCTCCTGCATTGGCGTAAAGAATAAGAGCTTGATAAGGAGTATCACCACAGGTGGATAATCAGTAAGTACAGAGTGGAAACGATCGCTTGTCCTTCTTATGTAAATGTCTCTCCTTATTCTATTGGACAGTTTTTGTCACATGACACACTCTTGCCCTTCAGAGTTCAGAGTATTGGCAGACAGTCACTGCATATGGAAGGCTACGTTTTGGCTGCACCTGCAGTTTTGGTTCTTCCCTCCACCTTAACGAGTGGGGACACCATCCGCAGATATACCCAGAGAGCCCTGTAGGGTTAAGGCGGATGTGGGCACGGCTGTCCCGTGTCTCACAAGACCTCAAAGTCTCCCTCTCTGGTTGTGATTAGACATACAGCCCAGAGTAAACACTTATCTACTAAACAACGTCCAGCTACTTCAAACCTCTTATCCAGTGGGAACAAACCAAGAGCTGTTTTAGACATATGGAGCCCGGGCTATGTCCCACAGCGCCATGGCCTTTGCAAAGGGTCACAAAGGATCCACAGGCTGGCAGGGGAAGGCAGGAATTCAAAGACCTACCTGATGGGGATTTGGGCTGAATCCTCACAGCTTTCTTTATGAAGTGGGACAGCTGACAGACAGGTGAGGGTGTCAGGTCGGCGTGAGGAGGGGCTGCGGTTGCTGATCAGACCTCTCTTCAATATTCATAAGTGACGCAGAGCTGATCCAGTCTATTGCAGTAAGTAAAATATCAGTGTCTGCGAGGAATCTGCTGTATTCCCCAAACGCTGGGCCCAGGGACCAGGCGGCCCGGCTGAGTGCTGGCAGTGTGTGGGGTGACAGGTGTCTGGAGACCTCCGTGGGGGCCCCAAGAGCCTCACAGCATGACAGGCACAACCTGGAAAAGAGCAGCGTTTGTGAGACACACAGAAGGCCCGTGCAGCATCAGCGAGCGAGCGCACGGCTCCATTTCCGACCGCGTCCCCCCGAGAATAATCCGGGCTCGTTTATGGAACATTATTTCCCTGATTGTGTCCTAATTGTCATTATTGTTTTGCTGTCTAGCTGGTCATGTTAACTTAATTCAATTACAATTAAAAAATGTAAGCAGCTGGATATTTCAGTTAAGTGCTCTGCTGAAGAGGACGGCTGGGAGTCCCCCATGGGACGGCAACCAGCACCCTCCCAGCTATGCGGCCTGCTCATTTCATTAGCTCCTTTTTATGGAAATAAGAGGACCAGCTCATTCCAGGTATGTCCAAATCTTTGATGCATTTTTTTGGGGGGAAATAAAAATATACATCATTTCGCAAAAATGAAATGAAATTGTAATTCAGAAGAAAATAATGACTTCCTTCAGATTAACATATTTTTTTTTGAACGCATGAACTAAAAATTGTTCTCACCCAACTTAGCTTATTGTGGGAGATGACGGGTTAATTTTATGATCAGATATACAGTGCAAAACAATAATGCCATTGCTCTGAAGAATATCCATAGGACATAAGCCTTTTGAGCAGCGCACATCTATTCAATTATCCAACATTTCCTTTCAAGACAAAACATAAGAACAGAAGCTGATGTAGTAGCGGCAGTCTACAGTCCTGCAAGCGAGGAGCGTTAGTTAAATAAATAAATGTGACTGACTGGAGACAGCTGGCATTTCTGTACAGTCCCACTGAGCCCTCTTATTTGGCAACATTTTCATGATTAGTTTTACGTCTGTGGTTAGCATAGAGTTAAGGCTGGGCTTTAATTGTTCCCAAGAGCGGTTATTAACTTGTTAATGAGAAACCCCCGGGAGCGACACTTCAAACTGCAACAAAAACAATCCAGGCCGGCCTTGGCAAAGGCATACAGTGGGTGGGCACTCTCCTACCAAGCCCTGCCCATCACAAGGAATACGGTGCAGGGAAGGTAGGTGGAGCCAGGGGAGAGGTGGGTGTTTTTTTTTACAGGCCCTGCCTATTAGAGGGAATACGGTGCAGGGGAGGTAGGTGGGGCCAGGGGAGGAGCGGCTGTTCTTTTTCCAGGCCCAGCCTATTACAGGGAATACAGTGTAGGAGGCAGGAGGAACTGGGGAGGGGGTGGAGTGTTCTCTCCGCTCCATGCCAGTCCTCATTGCTGCAGTACTGCTAATATGGAGCCATGCATATTGGTAAAATGGGAAACCCTCTATATACTGCAGGCAGTAAGATGCCTACATTTCTTTGCTAAGTAGATATATCCACCATTATTAATAAATGTGTGTGAAAGCTGCTGTTGTTTAAACCAGCGACCACAAGTAGTAAATAACTTAAGGTCTTGTTTCCTTGTTTACAGAAACATGTCATGTGCATCAATACTGACTCTAAACATATCCATACCTCACCACTTCATTTATGGCCTTTGAAAGCAATCTGGTCACAACATAAAAAAAACCTTTGCAGCTTAATTTTTATCCAAGTTAAAGTTTCCTACCAAGAGTTCTTCAGTGTATATTAGAGTATATACATACTATACTTTGAGCACTATATAAAAGTACTTTACACCTTCATGATAATTAAATCAATCCAGATTTGGTACCTTAGCACATAACAGTCCCTCTTTTCAACTAGTTGATGTGCTATTCAGAGGAAGCAGCCATTCTCCTGGTGCGTACGGGCACCACACTGGGCATCGTGCCGCACAGGGCAGCACACAGACAGGAAGCAGCCATTCTCCTGGTGCGTACGGGCACCACACTGGGCATCGTGCCGCACAGGGCAGCACACAGACAGGAAGCAGCCATTCTCCTGGTGAGTACGGGCACCACACTGGCCATCGTGCCACACAGGGCGGCACACAGACAGGAAGCAGCCATTCTTCTGGTGAGTACGGGAACCACACTGGGCATCGTGCCGCACAGGGCAGAACACAGACAGGAAGCAGCCATTCTCCCTGTGTGTACAAGCACTTGTGCCCACGAGGGAGCAGGCCCAGATCAATAAGGCGCCCCACAGCCCTGCACGCCTGTGGGCCATGTCTAACTGGGCCTATTGATCACGGGTGGCTCAGCTGCCAATAATAATGTGTTGAAAGTGACAAGATGCAGAGAGAGAAGTAAGGAATTGGGAGGCTGTATTGCCAGTGGCAGCCTTACAGCAGATTACAGATAAAAGTCAATTCCACTTAAGCAAATCACTGACAACTAAATAGCGGACAGAGGAATGCGGGGGGCCTCAGATCGCGGTGGCTGCCTGGCCGGCTGCGCAGCTGGGGGTGGGGGGGGGGGGCAGAGCAAGGCAGCCCGGCGGCAGTGCCTGCGACTCTGTGGTCTTCACAGAAGTTCTGCAGCAACCCCAAGAGCCACGGGAAGCAGCAGACAGTAAAAAACGAATGAGGATAAGAGTCTCTGGGGAAGCGATGTGGTTAAAAGTAACCACGGTAAACGACAGCAAATCAGAGGTGGGATGCTGACAGCGGAAGCCGCTTATGCTGGAACGTGGAAAAGGGAGCAGAGGGGAAACAAAGCTCCGATCATCCCGATCCTCTGGAAGGTCTGAGTGCAAAATGTCAGCCCCCAAACTCAGACCTAAAGAACCGTCCAGACAGTGTCGCTATACCCAAGTCAGCATTTTATAATAATCACATTTAAAAAGCGAATGTGTAATGAATGAAATATCGAAACATAAATGCACCGTAAACAGGTAAGAACTCTAACATCCCTGATCTCCTGGGAATTCAGTATCTGCTAGACAAAATTTGAGGGTGCGTGTATGCGCTGTCCTGGGCTACCTTCAAACTGGAAAAACTGGGCTTTTCCTGGTTGCTATTAACTGGTACAGACTCTCTAACATTTTTTTACACTTTTACACTAGCATGTAAAATACTGAGACTTTTCTGGTCTGCTTCACTGGTCAGTTCTGCTTGGAACATCTTGATGAGTTTTCCGAAGCTCACTAAACAGATGATCATATAGACCATCCAACACAGCACAATAACCCAGCAAACAAGGGGATGGGGATCTGAAAAATAATAAGGCAGAAAAAATCAGGAAAACCCATGTCCCACATCCGCCAGACGAGTGTGTGGTGCTTCATAAGGCTTGGTTAAGTCCAACTCAAATGGTCACACTTTTGTGAAGTCAAAGTACATCCAGTTCCACCTCCATGAACTGATAACTTGCAAGGTCATTGGTAGTCCATAACCAAAGTCTTGGTCACAGTCATTACCAGCTTATATTGTTATAGACATAATGACCTTTAATTGCTCATTTGGGCTTTCTAAGTGCAGGATCACCGTCCATTCACAGCTCCATATTGCCCCTCTAATTGCTGGGTGACAGAAAGCCAATACTGACCACTTCATTATTGGACAGGGACAATGCCCTGAGTTCATAGACCTCTCTGGTCAGCCTGACCTTTTCTCCCAGGTCACACAATGCCGGTCACCTGCCACGGTCAGTCAGGAATTTACAGAGCAGGCCTCAATACAGAGAAACCCACAGGGCTCACTGGCCAGTAGCCCTCACATCACTACATCATGCATTGATTTCTTATTGTCTCCTCTGCTTAACGATGTCTGATCTTCCAGCATTAGATGCTCACACCTTTAGGGTATGGTATGGAGGGAAATCGCTTGTTGATTTTCAGATAAATTAAAGAAACCAATAAAGGCTGCAATAAGTAAGACTATCAGGAGTGGTGTCCAGTGTAAAAAATTTAATCCGTCTAACATGCATCTAACCCTTAGTTCATCCTCAATACAATATATCCTCTCCATGGTCATTTTCTCAAAATTCTAAATCCTCAGCAAGGTGGAGGGACACCCCTGTCCCCTTGGGAACGGCAATATCGCCGTGTTAACCCCATCTGTTTTTATCAGCCTCTCCCTCTACCCTGGACAGGACAGCGACTCTAAAACAACAATCAATACTTTTACAAATCAGGATTAGCGGCCCCCCAGGTCCCTGCTGCTTCATCCATCTGCATGATCTGACAGCCGTCTGTCTGACTCAGAGCCACGGCAGCTGCTGGATTCCTGCCAGCTGATCTATCTTCCTCACGCCCTGGGTGAGGAGATGCCAGGCCCAGGTCCCTTTCCCATGTTACTGTGGCAGATCCTGGGTGCAGGCATGGCACATGCTGCGGCATTGCACTGTGATTAAAGTCACATATAAACAGCTAGAAGTGCACCTTTAAATAATGAATAAGCCCTAGTGCTGTGCAGTAAGTGAAGGAAGCACAATAGGTGCTGCTGATTCAGGATCAGTTTTGCCTTCAAACAATCAGTCAGAAAAGCATAAATAAAAGAATATGTCTGAAGTGATGCAGATTTGTATCACTTGGTGAAAATGGTGGAAAGATGGCAGAAAAACAAAACATCACAGACACAAACCAACTGATGCACATTCATCTATCAAACGATAAATATTTAAATATCTACCCCACCCCATACAGGAAGAAATAATATGAAATGGGCTAATCATAGCATGCAGGGTAGTGATACACTTTATACCTTTCTCTGATTTCGCCCATTTCTGTCTATATTTATTTGACATGCAAACCTTAGTGACGCATTCATGCATTTCTCATGGCACGGTGTAAGGTAAACCTACAGCAAAGGCTTCACAGGGAAGACTCACGCATTTCTCATGGCACGGTGTAAGGTAAACCTACAGCAAAGGCTTCACAGGGAAGACTCACGCATTTCTCATGGCACGGTGTAAGGTAGACCTACAGCAAAGGCTTCACAGGGAAGACTCACGCATTTCTCATGACACAGTATATGGTATATCTACAATAAAAGCTTCACAGGGAAGACTCACGCATTTCATATGGCACAGCCTAAGGTACACCTACAGCAAAGACTTCACAGGGAAGACTCCTGAATTTCTCATGGCACAGTGTAAGGCAGACCTACTGTAAAGGCTTCACAGGGAAGACTTATGCATTTCTTATGGCACAGTATAAGGTAGACCTACAGCAAAAGATTCATAGGGAAGACTCCATAGCCACATTGCCTACTTGAGAGTGTGCAATAACATCACTTAAAGACACACACACGCTCCATGTTGGGGAAACTTGCAGACGCAAACTGTCCTGATTTACGTGTGTGACGCCTCTGTCAGCACCATCTAACTTTGACGAAAAAGAATTAGTGGGTTTTGACGACATTCCTCAGGTAAAGAACCTATCAAAACTGTATTTCTCTAGTATTACAGTACCTATTTAGCTGGCTGAGAGTTTATGATACCAGCAATTCAGCATTGATTTCATGGTAGTTTGGATATCAGGACACTCAGAAGACCTGAAGACCTGTTGCTGTGTTTTTCATGCCCCTTAAATAAGTTCTGAGGCTAGGGATCTGCACTGGTAATTGTAAGGTTGCTGGTTTGAATCCCATGAATGCCACAGGTGATTCTACTCTGTTGGACTGTTGAGCCAGATCCTTAACCTACAATTGCTTTGTCCTGGGTATGACATTAACCTACATTCAGCCTATAAGTAGATCCTCCAACTTCCATGGAAACCATGGGGGTTCATGTTTTTCCATTCCATCTGGACTAGTCTGGTACTGAGGTATCACCCGCCACATGGCTACACTCGGGTTCTCATCCCTGAGATGGTTTGTCATGTGGTGGGTGCGGCAATGTGCTGTATCAGCATGAACTCCTTACATCTCTCTTAACAAAATTAGCTCATCTTTAACACTCTTATCAATGCTTTAATGAATAAGATTAGCTTGTGTACTCCAGTTTCAGGGATTAAACGTACCGTAGGGTAGTGTATAATTTCTTATTAAGGAGAAATTAACATAATGACCAAAAGGTCCCCAGTACAAAGTGTTGCCTAGTTGGTTGGCTAAGGGGTATGTTAACTGGGTAACATTCAGACAAATCACAATATACAGATTGTTATATTAAAGCTGTTCTTTTTGCACAAAACTCCAGCATTCTGCCTCATTAGGGTCTGAAGCAGGGTGAAGGTATTACCCCAGTAAAAACATAACATGTTCTATCTATTCACCTTATAAAGCACTTAGTCATCGTGATCCAGACCACGATTTTGCTTCAACCAACTGGTTGAACACTATGTGACTGCGACTCTTTATACTCTAGTGGTTGGCTGAAACAAAATCTTGGTCTGGATTTGTACTTTCTGGACCTGAAGTTTTCACCTCTGCATATTTGTTCTAAAAATGAATGTTGAATGAACTGTGTCCAGCAGCGCTGTGACGGTTTATTGCGGACATATCAGGCTTAGTGTGGAGGGTGTGGAGAGGGTTTAAGGTACAATCCCTGTTGGGCCACCATGTAACAAAGGTGTGATACTCTGCACTGGTGTAAAGATCTAAGCATGTTGTATATTCGGTCTCCCTGCCTATCAGGTGATCCGGGTCTTCTTTTCCATTCAAAGGTGGGGAACAATGGTGCAAACATAAAAAGAATGGTTTGATGGAAACAAGGTGATAGAGGTTTTGTCTTACTAAAAAAACACTAAACATTCTCCAGGCTAGCTTATTGCTGTCCTTAGAGCTTCCACTTGGCTTACGTATCTTTTGTTGCCGTCTTATCAGAGTTTAAAGCTCCACACAATCTCAGCATGGACTGGGGAAATGACCACTCTTGGGTCATCTTGTGCCTGATGGTCATCTTTCTGCTGCTGAACAAGGTGACCTGCTGATACAATTTACTGGGAAACACCTTCTGGTTACAGATCCGAGAACCAGATTACTTCTGTACATTAAAAAAAAAAAAAACGTTGAAATCAGGAAAAGATTCACTCAATAATGCACAATGTGCAAAAAATGGGATTTTCAGCACAACTATTTTCTCACCTTGGCTATTTTCCATTGTAAATATTCAAACATACATCTTAAACTCCAGCTTAGTGAACAGAATAGTCAAAACAACATGCTCCTCTTCAGCTGTTTCCCCTGTTGCCTTTTGAAAGGAAATCATTATGAAGATTAACGAGAAATGTGCTGAAACGTTGATATGCAGGCCTGCCCTGGAAATGATTCACCGAACCAAATGCATCCCCACATGCGAATTGGGTTTGAGCTCCTGCATTCTTTTTGGTTTTGTTTTCTTTATTTGTTTGGATGTTTTGACATATCCTGCAAAACTCCCCTCCGGCTTGAATCAATTTCTTCAGCTTGAATATTAATACTGAATCAGGAGGGATTAGTCTACCATTGTCCCTCTGCTGAGCCCCAAATAAAGGCAATGACACAGAGGGGAAATCTTCACTCCTCTGCCCTGCAAACAAAACCCTGTTACAAGAGATAAGACTGGGCTCTCTCAGTCAGGCTGCCTTACAATCCATGCTTAGGATCCAAGCTCTCAAAAAGCATCGCCACGGCAGATCTGCAAGCCAATTGTACCCTTTAATAGTGCTTTCCTGAGCCTATACCATGGATTTTCCAGAGTTTATCAAAGAATACAATGGGGTTATGCTTCAACCATTATTGTCCAGGCCAGAGCAGTAATTTAAATGCAGTAGAACGCAGAAACAGGGCCTGCAGGCCATTTGCTGAGGAACACAGAGAAATAACAACGTTTTACAAAGATGGCATAACTGTGTTGACCTTCCACACTCCCCGGGTTCTGCAGCATCCTTTGGGCTCTTTGTATATCAGAGCCTGACTGTGAAAAGCCTGCCATGCTCAGATAAAGTGTTTACTCACTGGCTTCAATAAAACACACTCCCTCTCACATTTACGCAAACAAAAATGGTTACACGCTTAATGATGGAACGAGGTAGCATGTATAACTGTTCTGCCATTTAAATTCAGGAATGTCTCGCTTCAAAGCCATTATGAAATGCGGCTCACGATTATGTTTAACACAATAAATTCCTGGTGTAAAGTATACAGTCATGCATTCAGGAGTCTTCTATGCAGATCTGCACATTCCTTGTACTAGACGTGACAAGGCTTAACACTGGGTACTTCAGTTTTGATACCTGCCCACTTTTGCCTTTCTATATCAGTCATGCTATGAAACCAGGAAAGGGTGAATTCATGCTACGAGCCAAACCACAGGGCCAAAAACGTCCCTAAAGTCTAAGCAATGCTGATCGACGTGCGGTCAGTTAATCAGATGTGTGACTACACCAGGGTGGGCACTCTCAGGCCTGAAGGGGTTAATGGAAAATCAATCATGGTAATAGCTGGAGTTTAACACTGAGCGTTAAACTAAGGAATGGAGGCAGCGAAGACAGGACAGCAATCTTGTATTCTTCAATATCTACGTGTGCCATCACTAAGAGGACTCAAAAGGATTCCACTCAGTGTATAAGAGCTGAAAATGATACAACATTAGAAATCAGAGGAATTTAACATCAAAGAAAAAAGTAACAGCACTGAATATACTGCATGCAGAATTATTAGGCAAGTACTATTCCTGGCGATTATTTTAGCAGAAGTTGGGTAGAATTATAGAACTGAATTCAGAAGATTTCTTTTGCTCCAAATTCATAAATTTATTTAGAGAGAAAATGTTACATTAGTCTGTCACAAACAAAAATCAAAGAAAAGCATTTATCAGTATGTACAATTATTAGGCTATCAGTGGATTTTTCTCTCTTCAACATCAACAGAAATAATAATAAAACACAGTTTGTTATATAGTCTATTAAGGAATATCAAACTTTTTTATGTTCTAAACATTCAATTTTAGGAAGTTTAATGTCCCGTATAGTCACTTTTCTTCTCAATGACCATCATGAGCCTGTTGTCCAACGAACCAGTGAAGTTTTTGCTTTGCTCACGTCCTGTATTAGCTGAGGCAGCTAGGATCCCAGACGCTGCTCTGAGAAGTGTACTGCTTGCCACCTTGGTAAATCTCACTCTTCAGTAACGCCCATTAGTTCTTAGCGATGAAGAGGACCTGGTCATAATTCAATCATCTTTCAAGCCTTTCTTAGCCAATCTATGGAACACTTTGATGCATGGGAAGGGGCATCGTCCTGCATGAAAATCATGACTGCTGACTTCTCCTTGTACCAGTGTTTGAAGAAGGTATCTTCTAGAAATTGGCAGTAGTTTAAAAATTGTAGTTAATTTTTACACCACCTGCAGGCCGGAAAGAACCAACAAGTTCATCGATGATAAATGTGGCCCACACCATCACTCCTCCACCACCTTGTTGGTGCTTGAAGAAGGTATCCATCCACAGGCCCATCCACCTGCTCCATCAAGATACATTCTCTTCTCATCCATGCCCATTCTGGAGGTGTTAGCTTCTGTGCCTTATTTAGTGGAGGTTGTGTTTCAGCCTTAGTGACCTTAGTAATGTCACATAGTGCACTGCACCTAGTACTTCCAGAGATTCCGTTCAGATTGCAATTTTGAAAAATTTGATTGTAAAGAATTTCTGGGAGTCTCCCCTTTAATTTGACACAAACCTGTGTCAGTTAATGTGTGTCTTCTTCTCTCTACATGCTTCTTTTATCTTCTTTGGCTGTCGACCACAAAACACTCGATTATATGGTGGTCATGTTTTAAAATTTCGGAAGCTTCAATTGTCTTGCATCCCTCTGACTGGCACTTTACTATTTCTTGTGCCTGCTCTCTGTAAGGTCCTTTTTGGCCCATTTTAATAGTAATAATAATTTGCTTAATAATTCTGCACAGAGATGTAACTACAGTTTCCTGTTTTACTCCAAATAGAAAGTACTCAAACCAAATACTGAGCACGCTCTGTTTTTAAACAACCCATTCATAACTAGAGATTCATCTGGCCTGAAAAGAAAATACAAGTAAAATACACACTTGCCTAATAATTCTGCACGCAGTGTATATCTGTTTCTAAACATTACATCTTATTATCAATAGTTTATGAGATTGCATGAACTGCAGGCTCATATCTTATGAAATACAATGGATAAAACAAACGTACAGAATACAGTAATACTTTCCAGTCAGTTTTACCGGAGTTATAGCCACCTTCCAACCATGATGTAATTTGTTCCTCATCCTTAGAGAAACCCAGTGAGTTTCACCGAAAGCCTTTGAAGTCCCGTGCCAAACAGGTGACCATAAACGAGAGAACCGCAGTGAAAGGAGACTCCAGACCACCTCATATTTACTGCACTAAAGTCATCCAGGAAGCAATCACGCAGAAAAGACAAGCAGATGGCGACGGTCCCCAAGGAGCTGTTAGGGAAGCGAAGCCGTGGCATCCTGAGCGGGGAATTCTTCCTGAATCAGAGCAGCTTTCGCAGCAGGTCAGAGGCCAGCGGGCGTGTATGTATCTGCATCGCCTCTGGTGCAGCCCAAAGGACAACATCTCTCTCCAAGGGAGCGTCTGCCCTGGATATTGCCGAGATCAGTCAACCCACTGTGATCAGCAAAGGGGCGATTAACTGAAGGGTAACATCCTTTGTGTTGTGGACTAAACGCACTGCACTGAAAAAGATCCTTCAAGTAACTTCACAGTTAACTTTTATCACAGAATGTTTTATATAGCAGCGAATAAATAAGGGTAATGCAACTGAATATGCCCTTGATTGATTTATCCTTGATTAGACATTATGGCTTTTCATGGCACCTTGTTCACCGAAGGTGGGCTTCAAATGAGGTCCTCTATTAGGCTTTCTGTCAGCACGTAGATCAGAGCAGAGAACATAATGTGCAGTAAGGGAAGAATAATTCCAAGACTGAGCCGTACGAGGTATTTAAGATGTTTTTACACGTCAGACTGTTAAAACAAGATATGAAGGGCGCCGCGGCCATTTATGACCCCAGACACGCTGATTCCTCTCTGGTGGGCAGGGCTTGATTTTTAATGGACTTTCTTTCATAGTGTTATATTGCATTTCTTTTAATAGCAGCCTATAACCGACTTGCAGCCTTTGAGTTTAGATAACAATACCACACATCTGAGGGTGTTAGTCAGTCCCTGGATCCTTTAAACACAGATTTAGGGGCACCAGCAGTTGTAACACTTAAATGTAAAGCTATTCTTTAGCTTGACATTAATTAGCTAAGTGGATCCTCAAGTTTTTCTTCTAACTTTAATTAATCCAGCAGCATGCTTTCATACTTCCAGCACATGCTCAGTTTTCCAAAGATAAGTTGAGTCATTTAAAAGCCCCTGTTTCCTGTGGTGCATTTTTTTTTTACTGGGATAATTTTACACTCTGGGATTTTCCAACACAATTCCTCAGAGTGGAATGACCATTTTTGCATTCCTAATCCTTTTTGTTGCAGATGAAGGATTTTCTAACTCATTACGATTAGAGTCACCGAAAACGCCGTAGGCTATGAGACCCTTTAAAAAAGGATTCTCTAGAGCGTCGATGTTCACTTTTTGTGGCATAATCCCGGCCCTCGTCTGACATCCTCCACTCACTCAGCACTGCTCAGCTTTGGCGGCTCTGTTTGCAAGCCCAAGAAAAGCATCAGAGTTGTCAATAAAGAGATAATGAGGGGTATTCAGTATCACCATTCATGGGAGTAATCTGGAACTCTCCTGG
The DNA here is from genome assembly GCA_011763525.2 of Mormyrus iriodes. Lineage (NCBI taxonomy): Eukaryota > Metazoa > Chordata > Actinopteri > Osteoglossiformes > Mormyridae > Mormyrus > Mormyrus iriodes. The sequence continues at coordinate 2,019,378 of JAAGVU020000019.1, forward strand.
ACACACTCCTCTGCAGGTCACATTTGTGTGCTGCGTATGAAAATTTTGCGCTGCACCCACGGTCGTTCTATATGCATTCTAAAAGTGCAGATCCATCACGTTCCCAGTCCTTGACCTTGAATTGCATACAAACACAGAAAACGGTCCAGCTAGCAAACGGCGGTTTCTGAGGTTAGAGAAATCAGCCCTTCCAAGCTGTGCCAATTTCCATTACTTTCACTGCAGGAAATATATCTAAATATGTCGCAACATTTGTTAACAAAATTGTCAATAAATAAACTCATGTCATTTTTTACTCTATTATGTCTATAGTACTGCCTGATAATGTATTATCTCTGCAGTAATCATCAGTGGTGTATTACTTGCACTGTACTCTTTCATAATGTGAGTATTACCTATTACCTGCTGCAGTAAATTTCTGCTGTAGTCATGGATAATGTTACTGAAAAACAACACACATCAAAACTCCTTTTTGCACGTTTGGAGAAAGACTTTGCAGGTGTGATTTGTGTGCATTTGACTCTCACAGTCACTGTGGAGTTGCTGTTTAAATAGTGCTTGGTCTTTTTCATGTTTTGAGGCTCCATGAGCTACAGTCTCATGTACGAGTGCTACTTGAAGCTTGGTTAGGAGGAGTCTCGAGGCTGCTCTGGGGCCGCACAGACCCCAGATCCCAAAGCTGCTCGAACACACAGCCCTGTCTCGGCACCATTCCCAAAAATTCCCTCCTCCAAATGTTGAAATCGGGTCCTGCTTCACAGCTGGCTTTTCGATCTGAACAGAATCCCCCCCCCCCTCCCAAACCACATATTAAATCCTTGTGCTTATGTCAAACTTAATTAAGGGGCCTTGTATGAAAAAATAACAAGTTTGCCTTGTAGGAGAGCAAAAGAAACTCAAAGGAGAGGGCTAAAGAGGGGTCGCAAAGATATGGAGAATAAGTGGGCTGATCAAACAGATCAGTTACAATAACATATGGTGACATCATCGAGTCACACGGCCACCCCGTGGGAGTGGAAAACTTAACTCCTTCTCTGCTGGATTATGGCACCCGGGGCACTGCCCGCCATGCCAGCTGGCGACTGTGCTTCAGTTAAACTGCAGCAAAACGCATTTTAAGCAGGTGACACGAGGTCGGCTGATGACGGCATGCGGTAAACAAGCCCCGCGCCCGGGCAGGGCCCCCGGCGTCACATGAAAGGGCCCCGGCATGCCGCTAGCCTCATTACCCGCCTTTTTACCTGTCACCACGGCTGCTTCACACCTCACGGTCTGCGAAGAAAGAAACGTCAGACTCGCAGCCAGTCACCCACGGTCTGCTTCCGCATGCATAAAACTATTTATTGAATGGAGGTGGGGGGGGGGGAAGGAAAGATGTTTAGTCTGTCAGTTTAAAAACTATAACCTCGAGCTCTGAAAAGGGGGGGAAAGTTAAAGTCGTCTTACGGAGAACGAGGCAGCTGGCGCTGTGAAGAATAAACCTTTGAAAAGTCTAAATCAATTTTGGAGAGAGAAATACTGTTTCAAGGGGGAAGAAAAGCTGATTTCAACACTTTGAAAACACATCTTCATACAACCTCCACAGGCAAAACAAACTAAATGCGGTGTATAATACTCTTTCAAAGCTAGATGACTTGGGGGGGGGCAGCCATTCCTGCCGACGACTGCTTAGCTCCGAAGCAAACCTCCAGGGGGAACGGAGGAAACGTGGAGGACTTGGCAATTAGAAGGCGGCAGGGCTCTGCCGTGAGCCTGCAGGGTGGGCCTTTCCCAGGCCAGGCTCCCGGCCGCCCTGCGGACTGTCGGGCGTGGCTGATTCCCATGCCATGGACCGGAAGGCCGTAGTGCCATGCCAGGCTATTCATAGTGCCGAGCTGCAGAGGGTCTGGAAGGAGGCTGGGCTTGTTTTTTCTTCTCCATCCACAGGTCCTTTTAAGCAGCTTCACACGGGGGGATAAATATGTGTATCAAAACATGGAGGCAGACAGGCAAGCGGGAGAGTGTACCGCAATGGACACAGGGGGGAAACCCAGGGTTGAGGGGCACAGAGAGGACTCTTTCAGAATCTCATGAGAAACTGAAACAGCAGGCAGAAAAAGTTTAGGAGAATAAAATAGCGTGTGTGGTGAGAGAAAGTAGAGTCTTGTTGGGGAAAAGCTGATCAGTGAGAAAAATGGCACGGAAATAAAGAAGGGAAAGGTGGACAAAAGCAGTAAGAAAGTGAGGAAAGGAGAGCAAGAGCAGTGGACGGCCAAGGGGCTTCGCAGATATAGAACCTAGGAAACCTAGATGAGCCTGCAGCCAGCCACAGCAGGTAGCCACAAATCACACACGCAGGACGCACTAGGTGCACGAGGGAGGCTGGGATCACGGAAAACCAAGCAGCCCTCCCTGGCCTCGCACCACGTCTGAGGCTTTGCCTGGCCTTGGATATGCTTCCATGTTGTCTGCCTCTCTCCTCCTCTCCTTGTCTCAGTGCCTGGGAATTCTGGAATAACATTAGCACTATAATAAAAACCAGCGGTTATAAATACTGAAAGTTATGATGAATATAACAGCAATAACAGAAGCCTGGATAATTAGACCAAAAAAAGGAGGGAAAAAAAGCAACAAAGTCCTTCCTTCTGTTTGGGGATTCTGTTAAAGATTTTAATTTATGTAGAATTTCAGCAGCCGGGTAAAATCATCTAAGCACTGCCGGTGACCTCTAGGGTCTGACACTGGCTGCCTCTGCTGTGGGGCTGCCTTCTGTCAGGGCTGTTGTTACATTTGAATTAAGGCGCAGTGATGTAGTCTTTTTAATGATAACTCTCACTACAACCAATTAATGGGGTGTCCCACAGACGCTTGTTTAAAAATGTAACAAAGGGAGCTGTTGACAAGCCTCATAGGACGTCGGTAAGCTGGCTCCCATCAGGCAGAGCCCCCCCTGCCATTGGCGGCCCTCTACTCCTACCAGAGCTGCTTTCTGAAGGGCTGCGAGTAAAATTTCCACACGGTTTTTCCTTCCGCTTCCCTTGCATATGACACGGCTCTTTAAAAATTCCCTATCTATAGCGATCCTTCTTTTTATTCTGGTGGGAAGCATTTGTTAGAAGCTTAACACATTCCTGACCTTGTCTTTGGACTAGACTAGCCCACAGTGAGAGGGAGGGGGGTCTGTTAGCGGAAGGTGGGCTTATGGAGAAGGGGCGGGGTCAGTAACCACGGCAGTCGCCTGAAAAACTCTTTTACTACATTTGGCGAAAAAGAAAAAGGAAAAAAGAGTCACTCACTGTCCATGGCCTCAAAAGAAACACATTTCCTTTATTTGATTAATAAAACTTGCACAGATATTTCTGTTTTTCATTCTACTAGCCTTTATCCCAGTCCATTCAGGAGCCAATAGATATTACAGGTTGTCTGGCAGCCACAAAAATAACTCTAAGGTGCTGATCCAGAAGTATATTTCTGTCTCTGATATACCCAAAAAATTCCATTTGCAAACAAGTTCAGTTAGAGCTGGGTGTCTTCCTAGTATAGGGAATTAAATGCGGGCAATAAAAGCCACTTATTTGCTCTCTAGATCAGTACTGCTACTTGAAGATGATGTTATAGTTGTCAGAAACCAGGATATGCCAACAGCTCAAAAGTATTTAATTCAATAATTTAGTTTCTGATCAGTGCCATATGAGGATAAAGACGGACATACAGTAAAAATGTTCAAACCAAACGAAAATGTTTTCCGAGCTCTGCAATAAGTTTTCGTATTTCATAAAATGTGTCCACATTTGGAGATACACTGAACATCAGTGATTGCCCTTAAATATTGATTCATTTTCTAAAAGTATAAACGGATGCTGTGTAGCTGTGTAGGGCTGGCGGTAGGAATCCTGCCCCGTCTGTGTGTGTGTACTTTGCATGCTCTCTCCTTGTCACATGGCTTTCCTGAGGATACTCTGAGTTCCTCCTGCAGTCCAAAGACGTGCAGTTATGCTCACTGCTGTTTCTAAACTGCCTGTAGTGAGCAGATCCATGTACATTCATGTCCTGAGATGGACATGAATCTTGTCCAGGATGTCCCCCAGCTTATGCCCTGTCCAGTCTGGGAACGGCTCCAGGCTCCCTCATGATTATAAGTGGTTGGAAGACAGATAAACACACACCTAAACAGCACATACGCAAAACCACTTATGACAGAAAACACTGCAACTTCATGCCAAATTATAAACTAGAAAATTACATTCTGTTGGTGGCCAAAAATAAATTTAGCATCACAGGTATATATGCAGGGAAGCTTTACAGGATATTAGTATTTAATAAAAAAAAAAGCTAAAAGAATGACTGCACAATTTTTTAATTTGTAAAGGGAAATAAGCTTTGAGTTAACCTTTTGTTAGGATCCCATGAAGACCAGGGTTTGAGTCCTGAACTCTTGTAGCCCATAATTAAGGTTAACTAGTGGGTTATAAAGTGATGGCCTGTGAAATGTCCAGCACCATCAGTGCACAGCTTGAAGTGTTGATGAAGACCCTGCAGATTGACTTCAGTCCCACACAATTACAGCAGGAGGTAACAACTCTGTTAAGTGGGGAGGGGGAAAAGGCATGGTTCCTCTTATCCTAAGATGTATAGTAGAACTTAGAAAACTCTAGGTAGTTGGGATGAGGTGTGTGTGTGTGTGTGTGTGGGTGTGTGGGGGGGGGGGGGGGGGGGGGGGGAAGAAAGTAGCAGGC
>JAAGVU020000019.1:2027910-2038131 GCA_011763525.2 Mormyrus iriodes
TTAATCCTGATTATTACAGTGGGTATACTCAGGCTCAGGTTAGCATCAGTCCTGATTACTACAGTGGGTATACCCAGGCTCAGGGTCACCATTAGTCCCGATCATTAATTTGAAAATGTGAAAGCCAATATTCTAAAACTGTTGGTCACACAGAACAATGATGTCTAGCTGGTAACAGAGAACGGGAGTGGATCCTGCCTCATTGTTTCTGTATGTAAACAGATGTGGTACAAAGTGGGTAAAAAACCCATCAAATTAGCGTGTATAAATCTCTATCCTAGCAACTGGAGAGCCTGCAGGGCAGTGTGCCATCACTGCACTCTATGGACTGTGTCGATCCATCCAGTTCAGTGCGATAAGCTTCCTCCACCCACATATTAATTTACAGCAGAGCCATTCAAGCAGACAGCCCAGAGGGAATGGCATTGAGATTCCCCTCACACGTCCAGCATCTTCACCAGAAATGCGCTTTCATTGCATATATTATGCAGTCCAAATGAAAGCTTGTGTAAATCTGTTGTTGGATGTGTGGGTGGGTGTGCGAATTTTCATATACATCAAATTCTGCTTCTATAGCTAAGAAACCATTTCTAACCCAAATGGAGATTTTGTTTGACAAAATATTTCCTGGGCATAAGTAATGTGCTTAGGGGAAATTTATTTTAGTGTGAGATTATTGTGTTGGAGAGATAGAGAGAACCCTTATTTTTCCGAAACATATTAAGGAATTTTATTTGTATGTCAGTTTCTGGTGTGGAAAGAGCACAAAGGCCATTTGCTCTCCTGGTTTCTGCTGTCTGATGCAGAAAACCTGGATGGCCAGCTAGCAGTAACACCAAGCTGGGTGTCAGCTGCGTACTCTGTCCTTCAACAATATTAACCCCAAATGGACCAGGGGTGGTAACTGGATCATATAGAGGGTTCATATATCTGCTAAGCTAACATACATCTAAAATGATATACATGGATGTAAATTCTTTATTTAGACCAGCATCCCATCCACAGTGTGTCTCATCTTTGTGTCCTATGCTTCTTAGGATAGGCTCCAGTTCCCCCACCAAACTCGACTGGATGGATGGATGGATGGATAGATGGATGGAAGCTTTCTTTATACAAACAGTTATGATAGTATGGTTTAAATTTTGTTGACTATAATGATTTTAATTGCACTCAATTATTTAATTGATATCAAATTACTGATGATGGTTGCAAGGAGACATTCAGCTGAACTTAACTAAAACAGTTCATAGCCCTGCTGTGGTAGTGGTGCATATAAGGATATATATCGGATAAATGGCTACATCTAGAGAGAAGGACCCCGTACAATTAGATGCCAAGGTATGCATCTGTCCAGTGTTTCCCAAACCAGTCCTCAGGGATCCATAGACAGTCCATGATTTTGCTGCAAAAATGTCGATTGTCTGTCAGGCAGCTCGGAGGGAGCGAAAACCTGGACCAGTTGTGGGTCCCCAGGACCGGATTGGGAAACACTGCATTCGACAATCAGTGTGTCAGTGAGAGTTCTCCACTCAGTGGTGTGTCATGTTTCCTCAGTGAACCATAGAAACGTTTCCGTTTGGCTGGAATGTGTGGGACACTGGTGAGCTGAATCACAGCTGGTCCCACTCACTCCATGGCCTTTTAAATCGTCTCATTTGGCTGCAGTGAGAATCTACTCTGCCTGACCTGAGGGCATTGGTCCAATCGGCTCGCTATCTCCTGAAAAGAGCTCCATGAGAGTGACATCTTTCCACCCCGTCAATAAATGATGAAAGCCACTTTCTACCTGCTACTTGACTGTTTAACTTATTCCTGAAAAGGCCCATTCTTTCTGTCCGCTTTTATTTCTTGCCAAAATCAATATAAGTGGAAGAGGAATGACAGCGATCCTGGAGACGCATTAGCTGGTGCTCTCAGGAACCAGACAAAGCCCTGGCTACTGGCAGGGAGAAGGGGCTCAGGGTCCTGCTGAATTTCTGCAGCAGAGGCTTGAGGAGCACAGGCCATAACCTCATACAAGGGAAACCAGAACCTCGCCACTTAAACAGTCTCTGTTTCACATGTATAATTCACCCTCAAAGACAGCACATAGATGCACTAACACATGAAAATCATCGTGTTGTGTGATATTGTACTTTTTAACACCAGCTATACATGTTGCGCACAGGCACTAACTTAAATTAAGTAGGCAAAATAACAATAATGTAAGAAAGTGAAAGTTTCATCAGTTCACATCTGGAGAGTGCAGAGGTGATGAGGGGAGGACGTACCTTTCGTCGTTCTGAGAGGAACGCGGGACCTATCGAGTAGAAGTAGATTTCTGTGTGAAGCGTGCCCCCTCAGGCTCCGCCTCCTTGGAAAGAAAATGCTTCTGCTTCTCATTTGTAGCACAGGGATGGTGACAGTCTCATATTCAGAGAGCTACAACTGCAACCTTCACTCCACTCGCATCACACAGGAGCGGATATGTGAGGCCAAAGGGGGGGGGGGGCGTTCTAGAGCAGCGAAGTGGGAGATGATAGCTCCTCAGGGTTTTTGGAAAAACTCATTTGCCACAATGCAAAGAATAATTTAGAAAATAACATATGCCAACGAACTTTGGGATTCATTCAAGGCTACAGAGCAACAAATAACGTGCTGAATGGCCAAAGCCAAACTAGATGCTCCAGAGACCTTTCCTGTGAATCTTGGCTTGCTGAGGGATGATGAGTGGTGTGGAACAGTCTTCTGGGCAGCTGCACCAGGAAAAGTTTCACTTTCTGGCAAAATAATTCCAATTCTATTTACTCGCTATCCCCCCCACCCCCCCCAGCACAGCTCATAAGGTGAGGTGCAACACAAACATAAACACAAAGTCAAACCCCATCACATCTAATTCACTCAGTCAGCTTTCTTACCATATTATTCTTACCATAATGTTCTTCAGCACTCATTTTATACTGTCTGGTGTCAGCCACAACTTACTAGCTACTAATTTCCTAATTTAAGCTGTCTTCTAGCTGTTATGGAACATTACAACATTATAACCACCAGCTTCTGACCACAAACATACTTCTGCCTAAAGAAAGTGCACTCAGTTTGTTAGGCAGGGCTCCAAGCATAGGGCGTTGGGCAGTAATTCCACAACTGTATGGAGCTCACATCTGTTCTGCGAATCAAAATTCACCACATGTATACGCAGAATGACAAGGCATGTTCCCCTTCCAGCTTGTTAGCACATGTTCTCTTAAAGGCTCTCACATCCAGGAAATTTGTGGAGGAGGACAGAAAATTCCCACACCTGCCATATTGGCCATCTTCCATCTAGGGGTGTTGGCAAGGCTAACAGCCAAAGCTGGGGCTGAGTCAGGTTAAGGAGGCTAGCTAGCACCCCACAGCATGCGTACACTTGGCAAGGAGAGGAGGAAGTTAAATGACAGCACTCGTTAAGACACTGGCACCGCCTGTGGCTTGCTAATTTATGCAAATTGAGATCTGTGGGAAAAAGGGGAGCAGGGGGTAGGGGGGTGTCACGACATGGCTGGCAGCCAGCATCTAGCCATGAAAGACACTCAAGTGATGTTCTTTCATCTGCATTGCCGCTCTCTTGGGCTGGAAAGTTTCACTGTGGGAGCTGGAAGGCACGGGGAACAATAATGTAGGCAGATGGAGTGTGCCTGCACTGGGTTTCTCTTGGCAGGGCGGGCAGATGGGCAGCCAATCAGGGGCACTTCCTGTTTTGCCATGCTCGAATGCCATTGTTCCCAACCTTGCAATCTTCTGCTTTCTCCCCCTCTACTTTACCGCTGCCCGGGAGGAATTTATAAACATTTTGCCAGCGGATCAATACCCATATTGATCAACCATTGTGGGAGCAATCTGTCTAAAGCCTGCAGCTCAGAGATGGGAGGAGCAATGGAGGGAGGCTGCGGAGAAGAAGAATTAAGGGAGAAAGAGAGAGAGAGGAAAAGGAGAGAAGCTCCTACCTCAGAGAGAGGGAGAAGAGGTAGAGAAAAGGTAAGGTTATCTTTGGGAACAAGACAAGGAGCTGAAGGGAGCATGTTTGGACCACATATGCAGAAGAGACTACTGGGACTGAGGAAATGCGGCATAAGCTGTTTCTCGTTGGGGGGGTTCATAACAAGAGGAATTACACGTCTCCACGTTTGTTAGCATGGGGGGTGTTTCCATTGTAATTGACAGATCAGGAGAAATATAGAACATAGGATGGGAAGAGGATGAGTGGTGGAGGTGAATGGATTCCCACACATGAGATAACAAACGCCCACGATAGAGCTCACATCCATCGGCCAAGGTGGGCATCCAGATGTGCTGTGTCCACAGGTAAGTGGGGGGGCACTCTCCTGACTTTGTTTCCTTCTTTAATCATTACCTTGTTTTAACATGCTCGCATAGTCACACTTTGAATGGGCTTTGTCCGTAATGCTTAAACGCTGAAGACAGTAAATATGAAAGGTTGTGAGGTACTATTATAAAATGTTTGCTGAATTCTCTCCAACACATTGTGGCTCCTTTACAGACCAGGAAATGCCCTTCTTTAGGATCATAAAATTTTAAAAGAATGATGCTGTGAAACTTTAAGAGCAGTATGGGCAGCACTGAGCATCCTTCCCAGCGATGATGGCAGAGTTACAAATGGACCATGGGACTAAACACATACTAATGCTGATTTCTCTGCACCACATGTCCCACCGACACGAAGCTTCTGCTGAATGAATTATATTAATTCAAGTCAATGAGGATTGCATGGTGGAGAGCCATTTCCTGACTGAATGATATATGGGTTTGCTTGGGACCTAAAAGTTTGGAAAAGTCCTGGAATGCAAGAACTGTACCCAGGAGAATGAGCAGTACTACAAAGAACAAATGCTATTATTACTACTGTTTTGGACCTGGATACAACTGAACATGAATACTACTGAAAGTGAATACTAACGGACTTGGACACCACAAAACCTGTATTGGATGGATGCTACAAGATTTTCAATTTGAGTGGAATAGTCTTGACAAAATTGTGCTGGTGTTGTACTGGTGCTGTACCTGTGCAGGCCATGAGCATAGAAAGAACCTGAGTGCTTCTACAAGTTATAAGCTTGCCCAAGCAGGGTCAACAGTGAGGATTAAGGACATCCAAAGTCTCGTAATGGATATACAACTGTAGCACACTCTACAGGAATTTTGTTGAACAATATGCTGGCAAAACGCCGTCACCCTGTCATTCCTCATTTATGTTTAAGACGGGGATTATCTACAGAGGGTTTCCCTGGCAGTGATTTCTGGATTACTCCAAGCATATGTTCTCCCATGGAGTACTGCAGAACTTAACCAAAAAGAGGACATTCTATACACTAAACATTGGCACATACCACTCGCTGCAATGACCCCTCCGCCATGCCCACCACCCACTTCTCACACACAACACCTATATCGTCACATCCTTAACTACTCAAGCAGCAGTATGCAGGTATTATCAAAGAGCACATTCAAATATGAACTTCAAGCACAACAATGCAGTACAACATCAAACAAAAGTAAGCACATGACCATAGCTGCAGACAGATCGTGACAGGAGCTTCAGATAATGCTCATGTTTTCAGGACTTTTACTATATTAGAGTTTGATAATACAGGAGGGAGGGAGACTTCAAACTGATGTGGAACAGAGAGGGGCATAGGTGTCTATGAAAACAAATTCTGTGAACAAACTGAAGACACAGCTGCAGTGATCAGTGTGCTGTTAATATGTCAGCTGTTTTGTTTTGCCAGAAAAATCAGTGGGAAAACAATGTCTAGCGCTGAACAGAAAACACACACCAAACTTTTCTGTTGTTAGTTCAAAAATTATGTAGCATACCAGTGGGCCACAGGAGAGCTCAGCGTTTCTGCTGCTCAAACGTGTTGCTGGTGAAGAAGAATTAAATCTGAGAGGAGACAAAACACGAGACAGCGGTGTCAAATCTCTGTTCCTGGAAACAAACGGAATCAGAACAATATGACAGGGGGGTTCAAGCAGAACACAGACACAGGAGACTTCCAAGATACAACCAACAACTGCATCAGAACAAATATCACCCTTTTTTTAAGCAAAAACCCAACAAAGAGTCTCTACCCAAGCAATTACGCCAAAGTGTGACAAACAACTTGCTATAATTCTAAGGCACATGAATTTTTATATGCAACTATTAGGGTATAAATATTTCGAATAAGCAACATGGTGCCTCATCTGGTGGGGGGGGGGAGGTAGCGTGGGGGGCGGAGTCACACGTGAGACCTGTTGGTGCTCCGTGGAAGAGGGCCGAGCAGCAACAGCCGTGATTTCTGGAAGACAGCCAGCATCCCTTTTCCCCAGAGTCCCCCCCCAACACATACAGCATACCCTGCTGCCATGCCCTGGGGTGCCTACTGAGAGTGATTGTTTTTGCGGCCACGCAATTAGCAGTGTTGCAAATTTATTTTGTCGTGCTCAACTGCGCTGTAATTAGCTCCAGGCCCAAACAAAAGTCATACCCCACCCCGCATCTGAGTGACAGGCCAGCAATGATTCAGCAGGAGCAAGGGGAGTTGGGACTGGGGGGGTGGGGTGGCTGGAACGTATTATATACCCAGTAACGGCAGCACTCGGGTTTTGTGGGTCCGGCTGGCAGTATTTTTACTTGTTCCCACACACATTAAAGGGCACATGCCATTCATTAAAACCACACCTTAAATTATTTTACGTTTGTCAAATACATATAATATTCTGTTCTGCCCTAAAAAAAAAAAGGAGCAGAGGAATGACCCTCTCAGTTATTCATGTTGCTATGGGAAAATGTTGCTATGGTAAGAAAATGGAGTGTCCCACAGCCAAAGCTTAAATAAAGTTTAAGTATTTTCATATTTCAGCATGGCGGAATGCCTAGCTCCACCCAGAATGGCCCCTTCCATGGGAAACAGGCTTGTGATACAGGACGAACTTCAATGGTAGAAGCACCAGATAATCAGTGTCTTCAGAAAGAACGGGCACAACAGACATACTGAAAAAGACACCAGAAATAAACCAGCTTTCAGACATGAGACCATCCATTTTCAAAAACTGCTTTTTTCCAGTGCAGGGTCACATTGCCAAATACATAACTGTGGCAGCTAATTAAGACAATGCGATTTGCAGAAAAGGTTATTTGTGTTTTTGAAACGGAGGAAAATGTCTCAAAATCTAAGTGTTTACATAGCCAACAACAGCACTATCAATACCAATGAGAATAAAAAATTATTATAATTTTAATTATATATTTGGAGAAAACATTAAAGCATTTTGTACAGCTCATTTTTCACATTCTCATACCCAAACTTAATTAGTTCAAGCAGCTAAATTATTATGTGATGGGGCCAGTTATTCATACCATAAAGGGCAGCCTAAAGCGGTCTGCAGCATTTACAGGAGTGATCTATGGGTCATCTAGATCCAAGGGAGATAATGTGTAAGAGTGTCTTTATGTGAAACATAGTTTGGGATGACTTTGATTGTATGAATGTGCTCTATTTGTTAGCATTTGATGGCCGTTATGAGTAGGAGCTCTCTCTTCTATTGGATTATCCTAACTGCATTTTCCCTGTGACAAAGTGTATCTGAATGGTTTTGTTTATTTATGGAAGACAGGAGGGTTTGTGTCCTCCATTCTCAATCTACCAAACTGACCTTGGGCTGACATTATCCTGCAGGGAATTCAAAACATCACTTAGCGCAGGTTATGTGAAGATTACACTCGCAACCAGAGGAAGAGAACAGAGGATGAGAACATTAAACTTGTAACAAAGGAGGAAAACAGATGGAGAACAGTGGAGGAGATTTATCTTAGAACAGAGAAGGAGAACATTAAACTCACAACAGAGGAAGAGAATAGAGGATGAGAACATTCAACTGACAGCAGAGGAGGAGAACATTAAACTAATAATAAGGTAGGAAAAAGATGGAGAACAGAGGGGAATATTGATTGTAGTGCATGGGAGGAGGGTGGAGAAAGAGAACATTAAACTCACAACAGAGGAAGAGAACAGAGGATGAGAACATGAAACTCATTAAACTTATAACAAAAGGAGGAAAACAGATGGAAAACAGAAGGAGAAGGTTCATTTAACAGCAGAGGGACACAGAGCAGATGAAGCTGTCCGCCGTTCATTATCTCTTGGTTCCTCTATGCATACATGAACCTGCAGGTCTATGTTCACATATACTGTAGTCCTGCATCTCTGCTGGCTTGGTTGCGCCTCCCTATCTGTATCTGCATCTCCAGCTATCTTTGACAAAAAATGTTCTTTGGTTTTATTCAGCTATAACAAAATGAACAACCTGAACCTTTGTGAAGCATTTCTTTGCACGAGTCATTTATATTACCCTTCTCTTTGCTGTCTCTATAGGGAATCTGTATTATACAGGCTTTAATATGAGAATATCCTCACAAAGCCATTACACTACAGTGAGTTTAATGAATTGACACATGACATCAGGCACCTGGAGCATCCTCAGCCCTGTAGCACAGAAATCCACTTTATTCATCTGTCTAGATATGCATCTCTCTTTATCGTTCAAGAAGGAGAGATAAATAGATTTTTTCCAGTCTACGCTTCACACCAGCGTTACAAATATAGAAATGAAAATGCTCTACAATGCGCAGTACGTGGCTTTCAAACACTTTAAAACACTGACCCTAAGCCCACAGCAGACCGACAACACAGGACAGCATAAGTCCATATGCATACCTGCTTTCCACATACAATATTTGTTTTCCTGATTTTAAGAGAGAGATATTAGGCTTTATGATGTACGCAAAGCTTTCATGAAGGAGGTATGGGAGGTGAGGTTTAAAATGCTATATTTCCATGATTTGCCATTCTTCCTACTTCCTGACCATTGTGCGAGTGCGAAAGGTATTGTCTGTCCCCTGCCTTGTCTGTGCTCCCCAGAAAGGCCACCGCGGGGACCGCCGCATCTTTTATTAATCAGGGGCCTTGCAGCACAACCCCTTTATCTAATTTAGCAGCCGGGGAGGGGAGCAGCAGCTTGGTTCTGCAGCGACGAGGGGGGTGAATTTGAACCCCTCAGTATTGTGCAGGACTGGGGCATGGGGGGGGGGGAGGGAGAAGTGACCTATCAGACGCACACACTGCCAAGCTTTCTGGATGAATCACAATACAGCAAATTGCCTTCTGCTGACAAGAAAAAAATGACGGCAGGCCAGGCAGCCCTGCACTAGGAGAGATGGGATGGCTGGGGTGAGGTGACATTTTGATTGCTTATTATGCAAACCCTGGTCACCGGGGTTCAAAGAGCCTTCTTCTTGTTCCATCCTGCGTGTAGTAAAGCCGCCACAGAGAGGAAATGAGCATAGCGGTTTGGGAGGGATGCAGCAGGCTGGGCTGGTAGCAAGACGTCCACTGCAGAAGACGCCCACTGCCCACCTCCTCTCATCCCTGCGGTGGAGAAACGTCCTGACGATCGAATTTACCAGGGTAGGGCGTGAAAAAAGCCATGTGCATGTGATAAAAGGCCTGGGGGCTGGGTTCCACCCATACACATGTACGCATGAATATGCACGCAAACACACTGTCATACCCGCACACAGAGACGCTGCGCGGTGACCGTGGGAAGGTGCAGGACACTTTCCCTGCTCATCGTCTTTCCATCTTCGGCCACCTTGTTCGATGCCCGCTCACGCTCCCCCCGGCGGACGAGTGCTCACCCTCCTCACGTGTGTCACGGTCGAGATGAATCAACGTTATGATGCTGAGAGCACTTACTGTCAACCCTGCTGCCCCAGGCCAAGGCACTGATGGACACAAACTCTAAAATATTAGCCCCCTGGGGAGACATCAGTCATGCGCCGGCCAGCCTAGGCGCGAGGTAGGAGGGTGTGTGCGTTGGCAGGGGCGCTGTGGGGGCTGGGGTGGCAACATTAGCACAATGGAACAAAGCAGAAACACGTTGGATTCACAGGGATCCCTTAGCTCTTGAGGAGCTGATAAAAGCCAGTGTGTTGAGGGAGGGGCTTAGACAGCTGCCTGGACACAGAAACTGGAACAAAACACAGCCCATCTCTGCTGCTGCTGGCTAACCTGAACATACAGCCACCACCCCCCCCCCCCCCCCCCCACCCCCACCCAACCGGCGGGGAATTGCCTCTTGGCGGCCGGGGTTCTCCCTTCCCATCCACTCAATCCGGGGCAAGGGGGTGGCTGTGGGTATATT
>JAAGVU020000019.1:2058605-2113551 GCA_011763525.2 Mormyrus iriodes
TCCCAGCACACAGAGACCAGGTCCAGCATAACACTGTCAGACAGAAAAGAAAGACAAGCCACAGAGTTCCAGCACACAGAGACCAGATCCAGCATAAGGCTGTCAGATAGGCAGGAAAGACAAGCCACAGAGTCCTAGCACACAGAGACCAGGTCCAGCATCACGCTGTCAGACAGACAGAAAGACAAGACACAGATTCCCAGCATACAGTGACTGGATCCAACCCACCACAGGAAGCTGCAAGAAGCCGCTCAATTATCACAGCAGACTACTTACTGCTCAATCAGACACAGCAGCACTGAAATGTGGCACATGAAAGGCAGCGGGGTCCTGTTTCATCTTGCTTTATTCAGCTTGTTGATGAGCAGGAAGCTGGTCTGTTTTCACACGGAATTTAAATCATCATCAAGCATGCAGATGAAACTTTTTGAGAAACGGAGAGCAAGTCAAAGGAAACCTCGTCCACACATTTGACCCATGATTGATCAAAATGGCGAAGATTTAGTCATTTTGCTAACAACAACATCTTAAAAAATTAATTGAAATAATAAACACAAGGTGAAACGGTTTTAAATTACTTAAACTAAACTATTTAAATGACTCAGGCATTTAACAACTACTCCATCTAACGACAGAGAAAATGTTAGCTATATATTTCATGTGTATGGATTTGGGGGAGCTCTCAGAAAAAGGGGTGGCATACCTCCCTGTTATTCCCTTATCCATGCGACACAGGAGCCCAACAAGGTCAGAATGAGAAATCCCCGTTTCATCCTCCCCAGCACTCACACACTTTATCTTGTTTCACACCTCTCAAAAACTTTATTTCCGCTTGGCATAACAATCATCTTTCTGAATATAATGTGGACAGTCAGATTGCATTTAAAGTGCCTTTGATCATGGCTGTTTAAACCTATGAAACTTATGAATTAAATAAAAATAAATAAAAAACATTCCAGCAGCTAAGGATATGAGGTATCTCCATTCAAAAGAAAAAAAAATGCACAGACAATGAAGCAAGAATGAAGCAAATCATTAGAGTTATACCAAACCGTACAAACAGCTCAAGTGGCTCGTAGGACACACAATTTAATGAGACAGTGTGCATTTTTCAGACATGGGAAGCAATATAGAATATGTACTTCAGTGCACCAGAGAAGCAAACAAATTTTCCAGAGACATCCTTCAAAAGCTGCCTTCTGTTATTTAGTCTTATTCCAAAGGTAGGTAGAATATATTTGTCTAATAAGGTTGGAGAGACTACACAAACACAGCACAACAAAGCTAATGCAACTCGGATGGCAAAAGGAAATGTGTAAGTCAGAGACAATCCTATTATTAAATTATCAAATAAAACATTAACTTTTCCATCTGCAGGCCATGATTTAAAAAGCTCTGATGCCTCTGTTACAGTTTGAGAACAGAGCTTTACATAGTACAACCTCGGCAGCTCCACAGGCATTGGCCCATGCTATGATCACCTAATCATCTTCTCTGTCATTGGCCCACAGCATAGTCATCTAAACACCTCCTCTATCATTGGTACACAGCACTGTCATTCAGTCATCTTCTCTGTCATTGGCCCACAGCATGAAATTTTGTTTATCTTTCACACAAAACTTTATACTTCAGTCTGAGATCAGGGATTAAAAGGGGAAAGTAAATATGACATCAAACTTCAAGATTACCATGAATTCTTTAAACTACAAGAATGTGTTTAAACTACAGTGTAACAAAATTGCTTACACTGTTACTAGAGCAATTGAAATATCACTGGATACAACAGTCTCAAGTTAAAGGCACACTTAGTTACTGCTATGCACAAAGAGGAAGGCACTGGCCCATTAAAACAAACACACACACACACATACACACACCAAAAATCACATATTGAAAACCTAAACTTCATCTGGTACCCTATAATGAAAACCTTTAATGGTTTAACAAATAATAGTTGAAAGAGTAAGTACTTTAAGTTATAATATACCAACATATAATGCAACATATAATACCGAAAAGTGAAAACTCTAACCTGCTAGTTAAACTAATTAAGTGATTAATTGGTTATACATAAAAAAACGAATGCGGCCATCAAACAGCAATTTAAAAATTCAAGAATTTAAAAAAAGCATCTGTCCTTACCATACCTTACCCATACGCTGACTTTCTTTTCATTTACAAAACAAATGATTAAACATGAAAGCTAAGTTGTTAAAGTCATGTTTGCAATAAATGTAAAATCTATATTATATGATTTGTAATGAGCTAATACAATGCGGAGTGAGTAATGAAGGGAAATAGCTTCAGCAAAAGGGTCGACTGGAGGTCTGAGGTCCTTCCTGTCGTAAAATGGCAGCTATTTACTTCTCATAGACTGCAGACAGGTACCAATCCTGACCCAGTGCCCAGGCACCTGTACCCTGTTTCTTTACCCTGTAATGCAAGTGACACATTATGGCATGTAAAAAGGCCAAATATGCCAGAAATTTATATATATACACACACACACATACACACACCATATTATAGCAAACACTCCCTGTGTACTATTTACTGATTGTCCTTGTGTCACTACATAGCGGGTAACCATTGGTTTCTATTGTTTATTTTGATCAAATGCAGCTCATTTTAGAGCACATGCTCAGGATGTTTTGTTAGGTATCTCATTTCACCTGTGAGGTGGACAGTATTTTTCTGGTGGACAGATAACGCTTGATTCTGCCCAGGAGTAAAAATGAACCCCATCACATACCCCCCCCCCAATCACCCTGCCTCCCCGTCGTACATGCGGTACAATGTTCTGGACACTTACAAGGAAGATTAGCTGGCCTCAGCCCTTTTTAAGAGTAGTGTTTTGGGGAGGGCCCAGTATGGGGTCTGAATTATCATTTCTGATATAAAGGCAGCAGTCAGGCCAGAAGGGAGGACAAAAAAAGACTTGTAACCAAGAATAGAGGAGAAAGAGAAGGATATGAGTGAGGGAAAGGAGAGATGGGCCATGCTAAGGCCAGCCTACGTCCCTGCCTCAGACAATAGGGAAGCTTTGGCCAGCGGCAGCCACCCACAGCCACAGCACCAGACAGCTTGTGGGAATGTAGCGGTATGTGCAGCATGTCAGTCAACTGTACTGTACTACATGTGTGCTGATGTTTATATGTACAAACTCAGCCATCTTCAATAGGTGGTCACTGTGAAATAGATGCATGCACACAAACTCATACACACTATTTGAAAATATGAATATCCATATTTGTGTGCTGTGTGTCTCAGTGTTTGCTATGTCTAGGCCGGCCTGGCGTAGTCTTGGCCTCTCTTTCATCTCAGACCAGTTTTGTGGTTTGAATGAATCACTGTCATGACAGAAATGCATCCAGAGTCGTGATAGATAGCCATGGTGTTTCAGTGCTGCTGGGAACTTGGGCATCCTGGCTTCCCTGCTAAACCATGCCAGTGGGAAATCATGTTCCACTACTACACTGTAAACACTCTCACTCTGCATCATTCTGGCCTTGGAATGTTCACACACATTCTGTCTGTGCATTCTGACAAGGAGGTGGCATCATAAGAAAGCCGTATAGTGTGAATTACTGGCAGACACGTATGCCGAGTAACTCGGGGCAAACACGGCATTGTGGGCTGAGTTCAGTCGTTCGCCTCCAACAGGCGGGCTTGTGTACACTTGCCAAGTGGCTCTTCGTGTAACGTGTCACCATGTGACACGTCACATGCCACACCGTACATTGTCAGAAACAGAATTCTTGGGGTCTAAGCGCTGATCATCACGCAAGCGGTACGCCGCACAAGCAAATACGGGCAGACGCAAACAGAACCCCCTCATCCTGTTCCAGTTGGCCTGTCCCAAACCATATTGCACTAAATACTATCCATCCAGAGTCTAAACAGAGACTAAACAAATATAAAGTGAATAATTCTTTGGAAAATAACCAATATTTTGTGCAACAAAAGGAACCCAGCAAAGAAACCACTGCATTAAAAATGATAACCTGGCAAAGAACAGAAAGAGCAGCAATATACTGACCTTCTCTGCCTTCTCTTTAAAAGCTTCCTCATGTCCAGCGCTCACTTGATCTTCTGTTCCTGGTCACCCAACTTATTCTTAAGTCATCTAAGACTTGCTCCAGACCCCCCTACTGGGCTCTGGGGACAGTCAGGTTTGTTTAGAAGCCGTGGTGCAGGACCTGGGCTGCTGGCTGCCTGGTTAAACCACACTGCAACCAAAGTGCATATTCCCCCAAAACGCACACAGATGCACATGCGGACATACACGCCCACGCCGGTGCACACGCACACACACACAAGCACACACAAAAGCGCACACACGCACACTCCCAGCTGCTCTTAAGCCACACCGGCAAAGACACACACAGGCAGAGCTCTGGAGATCTCAGTACCTTGGCCACAATACCAAACACAGGCAGAGCGGACTAGCAGCGCACAAGCAAACACATGGAGCTGGGTCGGCCGCCCTCTTCCGCCTCACTCTCGGTAAAGGGTTCACAAGACAATTTCAACAAGGGAAAGCTCCCAATCTACAAGGGGGATCCACTTGGATGAGTTATAATATGCTTGCTTCTCTCTCTCCTCCTCTCTCTCTCTCTCCCGGTCTCCCTCTCTGCTTCTTTCTCCCTCTCTCTCTGTCTCATTCTGAGTTTTAGCCTGTTATCAAGACGTTATCATCCTGTGCCACAGGAAACCTTTTTGGAATCCTGTACTTGTGTCCCACTTCTGCAGAATGTAAGAATAAGGGGTGACAGCACAGCTCTAGGTAAATATGTTTAGTGATTACTCTTTCTTTTTTTTGCTGAACTGCATTTTTTCTTGTGATTAAAAAGAGAGCATGAAACACTGAGGGGGAGTGGTGTGTGTGTGTGTGTGTGTGTGTGTGTGTCTGTGTGTGTCTGTGTGTGTGTGTAATTATGCGTATTTGAGGAGTGTGAGATACCGTGCCCATCTGTTCAGTGTACTAAATGACATCAAAGCCATCTTCATGTACTAATGACATCATAGCCATCTTTACTGTGCTAATGACATCATAGTCGTCCCCACTGTGCTAATGACCTCATGGCCATCTTCACTGTGCTACATGGTCTCACAACAATCTTCACTGAGCCTAATGAAAAGGTATCTATTGCAATTCTTCACCTAGAGATACATCCAGGTATTAAGATGTACAAACAGAAAACTACATTGCTACATCAAAATAAGAATAGAATAACTGTTCAGAGTACAGTTTTGACTCAAGTCAGACGGCAGACATGATTCCTTTTGTCTCAACATACTGCAGCTGTGACTATACAGGAAAGTAAAGTAACTCCTTACAATGTGAACACACCAGCCCACACCGGATCACCTCAAGGTGGCTTTCCCCAAAAACGAGATCAAGAATAATCAATACTAATTAACTCACAAGTCACCAAACAAAGATAAAATGTCATATGAGACACTGTAAGTGTCTGGAATTTTGACTACAGCAAACTGACATTAAACTTACAGACTATATCAAATTCTAGTGTTTTACTCTGCATTTCCTGAGCAGCATTAATATCACTAACACTAACTAACAATGTTTCAACAGAATTACAGCTATTGTGCCTGAAAATGAGAACCTGTAACACACATTTGACATATTCGTTAAAGGTAGATAGATACATAGCACACGCAAGAAATGTGTCAGAATTTTTTTTATGTAATTATACACATCTGAACCATTTATATATATGTTGACATATGAAAAAAGACATTTCTATTTTTCCATTTCTGCTACTACAATGTATAATGATGTCTGATTAAGCTGGGACCAATACATTTGGACTCAGATCATCACTGTGGCTACTAAAAGTAGTGCTAGGGCCACAAAGGGCTCCTCACAGAAGAACTGTGAGCAGCTCTGTCCTTCAGCAAACACAGGAATACGGTTCACCTGCCTTCATCTCCAGTGTTGGGATCCCCATGCTAGCCAGTGTCCCGTTAGTGGGCAGACCTCAAAGGGAGACACCAGGAGCATTAGCAGGAAATGGAGGTGTTTTTCATGCTAATAGTGAATGCAGGGCAGTGCTTAGCGAGCGCTGTAGTGCTCACTGTATGGTGGAGGCCCAACAGTTCTCTGAAGAGCTGTCTGCTGTCTGGTGCACTGGCGGGGGGCGAGGGGGGGGGGGCAGCCAGCCTCGGCACAGTGACCGGAGCATCACCATGCCTGCCCCATGATAATGAGGGAGGGGCCACGGAAAATGGCTCTCCTCCATATCTGCTTTTGAAAAGGCAGACACGAGCAAAAAGGAGGAGGGGGGTCATTTCCTCCAGCAGCACCCCATGCCTTTCTCTCCTCGCCCCCTTTACTCTCCTCTTGCCATTTCCCTTCAATCAATCCGTGCTCACACCTTCCATGCTGGACAGGCCACCTCCATTCCCATCACATTCCCATGTGATGCAGCCCTATTATTTAGGAGACAAAGGATGGAGATGTGTGGAAGGAGCAAAGCTCAGCACCATCACTCCACCGTAGCAAACGGGATAAATACAACTGATGAAAATTAAAGCCACTCCTCTGTACTTAGTGGTAAAAATCTGACAGAAGCCTTTTCTGCCACAGGAAGAGACATTTTCTCTCACAATTTATTTTAAAGTATAGAGTGATCTGGTTATTTTTCCCCCCTCGTTTTTTTCCCCCCCATTTTGCCATTTTTTTTTTCACACACACACGAAAAGTAAGAAGATGAATGCATAATTGTGAGTATTTTTATGTGTGTGCATGTATGTATGCGCTTATTACACAGTCTGTGAGATACCGGCCACTCTGAGGTAATCACCCAACGCTTAAATCAGTCTGTGATACGGGGCGCGCGTCTCCGGGGTGACTGAATCCTGTCTCCGGCAGCAGAGGCCCAATGGGACAGCCGGGCTGGCCAGCGGTCTGGCTGCTAACAGGAGGGATAATGAAGTGGGGACGGTTCGCCACAAAAAGCATTAATGAGCCCAGCACACCGGTGGCTGGGGAAGCCGGGGGAGACGGCCACTACCTTCTGCTTCTCTCCATCTTTTCGCACCAATTGTGTTCATACTGTGTTAAAAAACACACACACACATCTGTCAGGAACAGGATTAATCATCTTATGAATATTTCAGTTCCGCTAAACGTGAAGCTTTGAGCCAGAGAAACTGTGGTCAGGCAAATTTTTTCAAAGCTTTGTTATTTTTGCTTTTCAGAATAGCTTGCAAATCTGGACCAGGAAAAAAGGGGAATTTTAAGTGAGACAAAATTCTTGCTATGTTTAAGTTTAAATGAGGGGGAAAAAAAGTTGTTATATTAGCAATGTGTTAAAACTATGAGAATTCAGGCTACAGTTAAACAAAATGGCACATAGAACATAATGGGGCCTGTATTGCAAGCCAGCAGCTTCATTCCAGGATTTAGGCATAACAAAACCCAGGTTACTTTATCTGTACTAGTTGTTTAATTCTTTCTGTTAAGCTGCGGAAGTCCCTGAATAAATTCAAGCTTTTAATAGCACAAACAATTCCTAGCAAGTTAAAGCCAGATAAACAAACAGTAACTAAATATTGGTAGCAGAAAAATGCAGAAAGTGCCTGGTGCCCTCAGCCTGTCTCACCTCCATCTGGAGATTTGACAGCACATGCATTATCGGACAGACATATTATAGCCAAACAGAAAAACAAAAAGCTCTCATTCAGCTTTAGTGCTGCTTCCATGATCCTAATCGAAGTTTCAAAGGGAAGATCATAATTGTGGGGCTTACGACACGAAAAGGATGTTTGCCATGTCGTAAAATGCAGCAGCAAGTTTCTCCCTAAAATTCATACCCACAATTTATTAAAAATAAGTGGAACAGTAAAGTACAATGGATTTACCAGGCACACAGGCAGAAAGGCTATGGGCAGCGATGCTGTGCTCCAGCACCGGTGCAGTTGCCAGGCGGGTTAAACAGCTTCAGGAAGCCTGCGGTCGCTGAAGCACCACAGCTGCCTCTCTGCCCGTTGAGGTTGTGGTCAAGGCACCGCCTCGCTTTGTACGTGGCTTTCGGATCTGTGATCTGTAGCTTTCAGCATTTGACCCCCACGACCCTCAGCCCTCAGTTTCCTCCAGACCCAGCTCTCTCTCACACAAATGCAAACGCACACACACTCTCTCTCTCCCTCCCTCTCTCACACATACACACACACACACACAAAATACTGAGAAAAGCATGGGAAACTGCCGGTTCTTACACACCAAGGCAGCATTGGAATTTCAATTTTTTTTTATCCATTCTTCTTCCATTACTGTTCATCAAGTATAGGATTGCGGTGATATTTAAGTTTAATTTTAAAAATACTGATCAGCAAATTGGCAAAAAAATGTCTGGGTCTCTGATGAATAAGCAAAAGCGGGTGACTGACACAAGACAATGTCATATACAGCAGCAATGTTGTTTATATCAAGGTATTATTACAAAAACATGTATTAGCTTACATACAGTAAACCACTTTAAATACATATTAAAACGTTTAATTCTCATTTATGGATACATAAAGGCAGAAAATCACATTTGTCAGGTTTATTTAATACAAGTCATTTAGTGAGACTTTCGTGCGTGTGATCATATGTATACACGCCAGAACCATGCTTTTTTTTTTTTTTTTAAACAATCGAACCATTCTGCATTAAATTGTGATATACTAAATATTTGTCTATGGGTTACTCATTTAATATGCATTTTCATGCATCCAAAAAAGAGAATCATATAATAACTCGTGATCTCATGTAAATATATGAAACTGCACAGATCCAAACCAAACTGCAGTCCAAAGCCCGGCAGAAAGCGTCCAGTCACCCGTTCTGCCAATTCCCTGTTTTCATGTGTGCATCACACTGCTTCCAATCTGCACCAATACCGCACAGGATAGGAGGTGGATGTGGCGTGACTGACACGTCCTGATGCACTAACTGTTGGGTCAGCATCAAACACAACCTGGGCTGCAGAGCTGCACAAGAATTATGGTCGTCTCTCCGTGCAGGTTACTGAACATGTCCATTCATCCTGAGTTAATTACCCTCACAGCTGCGCCACTTTTCAATCACCAGAAAATGGCCTTTAAAATGGACCTTAGACTGCAGATTAAAATCTTTTGTTTTATTGACTTGGTAATACCCCTGTTATATTATTTAGACACTTTAATTTCTTTCAGTGTATACCTCCATATCGGATACTGTGCATTTTATTGTCAATATTATTTGCAGTGTAACAGAAGTCAGTTATAATTTAAATGAACATTGAAACAATGTTTTTTAAAGACTGTATGTGCGAAGAATTAATTATACTATAAAATAATGAATAAGGACACCTTTCAGATATTTCTGGAACTAATAAATCTTTTTTTTTATGAAATAAACACAGATATAACAGATTCTTAGTAAACTGCACCCTTTCAAGGGTTTTAATCTCTGGAATCTTCTGAGATGTGCAGGCTGCATTTCGATGACTCCCTTCCCCTGTGGCATAATCACAGCCTGGACTTATGCCTCCCCTAAACAGAGGCTGGGAAACACACGGAACCATTTTGTCTGAGTATCAAGTTCATACGTGGATGATTTCGGCTTTGTTGCCCAAGGCTTTTTTGGAAAGTTTTCTTGGGAGCCCATAAAGCTTCAGGAGCAGGATCCAGAGTGTAAAAAAAGGGGGTGTGCAAAATTTCAGGACTCCAGAAGCCCCCACTAACCACCGCCAGAAATCTGTTTCTTTCACTCTGTGCCTTGCAGTTTTTGACCACTCCTGCCAAGCCCAATTCCCCTCTGCCCGTGAGACACATGTGGGCCAGTGAAACTGCAGACTGTAGGAGCAAAAATCCTCAGCCTGTCGAGGCGTCATCAATGAGATTAAAGCAAAGGATGGGGAAAAAATACCAATAAAAGATAGCAGGCCAAAATTGTTCTCCTGCTTTCCCCCTCTCTCTCTGTCACGCAGAGTGGAGCATCAGATGACAGGAGAGGTGGCCTTCATAGCTGACAATGGGTACTTCGGTCTTAGAAGGGCTTGCTGCAAAGAAAATTCACGACACCACTAACCCTGCACGTAAATATTGTTTTAAAATCTGTACTTTTTAAGAGTACAAGTGACATCAAATTAGTGCTCTTCACCTTAAGCTTCTTCCAATGCAACAGAAAAAGGGGCACTTCTTTTATCTATAAGAAAGTCGCTATAATATGTCTGGAGGTGCCAGCCATGCGGAAGAATATAGATGAAGCCACACTGGTCTCATAAAGCTGCCTAGTGCCTACCAGTAAAGCCATCGCCAGTATTGCAGACTGAGGCTCAATCTTCTCCGATGCTCATCGAGGGTTTCCAGTTAACTGGGATGATAATAATGAATCTTATCACTTAATCAAAATCAGTGTGGAACGGCATGGAATAGCTCAGTCCTCAGTGCACTCTCACATACTGTAATCACTGCACATTCTTTGAACAATTAGTCTTTAATTATAGCTACAAGAAAAACTGACAATAAAAATATCAGGAGCAGAGAAATAAGAAAATGTTCATCAGCAGCAGTAGCCCTATAAAGTATATTACATCACCATACCGGGAATAATAATGTTTTATTTCAATTGTATTTCAGTTATATATAAGTATTCTCTCTTAGGCTGTTTTTATATATGAAATGCAAAGAAAATATAGTTTTTTTGTTCTGGCTGTTTTAACAATGTACTCAAAACTGGTTTGTAGCAGTTGTACATGTATAAAGAGTGATAAACAGTGAACATGGTTTTACACATTGTTTTTCAAAACAATGCCTGCACTGGCATTTGAGACAACAGAAATGCATTTTTGACATCTTTCCCAGGCAGAAGATAAAATTTTCTGCTCTGAGAATAATTTTCCTTTGTTCCAGCATCATATAAACCCAAGACACTTGAAATTTGAACTGAGTTCAAGAAATATTATTTGCCACGGGGCAAAGTAAATCTCTTGGCAAAACTGTTCAAAGGTTTGGCAAGGATTTGTTTACAATTTATTTTATTCAGAAGCGAGCTATTCTTTTACTTTTCAAAGGCATGCGGTTTGCGGCTGATCTCACAGGTCAGAGCGATCAACGGTTTCTTTCATGGGAATCGAAAACAACATTTTAAGCTGATCATTAAAGAAAGGCCAGCAACACCATGGCAGCTGTATCTCTGGCTCAGCTTTTAGATTTCCTGAAAACAGCATATAATTCGTATCATATTGTGGAGTTTTCAGAAACATCTTATTTTACCTTTCATTTGACCAAAGTGTGAGAGGATATTTAAATTATTATATACGGTAAACATCAATTCCATTATTTTTTATTACAATACTTTTCCTACAATCTTATTTCAATAATAATATAATTCAAACAGTGATAGGATAATATACAGTGATTCTATGTCTTCTGATAGGAAATATTTTATAAACAAAGTTTCTGCATGCTAGATGATTTAATCACTCCACAATACTTGACTATTAACAGAAGCAGTTATAGTGTTGATCCCAGCTGGTTCTCCTTCAGCCGGCTGAGGGGTGTCTCTGCTGTTGGTGTGAGTCTGTGCCCTTTTGCAGGGCTTGTCGTTGCATTTTCAAAGGGTGATTTTTTTCAGTCCACCGTCTCCTTTGGTAATATTCTTTTCCCTTTACTCTCAGTGAGGTGCTTACACTGGTTTCCCTGATTAGCAGGGAGCCTGTGTGTGTGAGTGAGAGAAAGAGAGAGAGAGAGAGAGAGAGCAAAAGAGACAGGAAAAAGAGTGAAGGAGAGGGCCACAGAGAAACTGGGTCAGACCAGACTGACCAAATTCCCTTCTGCCCTAGATAATTTAACCCCATCACCCTTGGCTATTATTCTGTTGAGAGTTTGCTGGAAAGCCAGGAAAGACAATAAAGTAGCATTAACATTAGCAGGCCGCGCTGCACAGCTTCTTGCTTTGCTGAGTAATGGCAGCCTACAATGTGGATTCAGACTTCAGAGTGACCTCCAGTGTACGCAGCACACGGGCCAGAGTGGACTGGGAAAGAGAGAGTGAACCAACAAGACACCATCTCTTACAGTTACATGCAGGGGGAGCAGCCCTAATTTCTAGTTATGACCGAAGGCATTTTAAAGAGATGTGGTACTTACAAGCCACCAAAGAGGTGCCGAAGCCTCAAACAGAGAGCTGTATCGTACTCAAAAGACTTTTAATCTGGAAGGACATCATAATTTGCACGCCAGTTGGTGAAAAACTTGTGTGCAATTAAAGGAACTGAGTTTCCTTAGCTTTTAAAAAACTTCTGAATCAAAGGCTGACAGGACAATCATATATACAGTGAATTCCATTTAAATTCACATCATTTTATAGAAGTGGTTTTAAGTAAACCAGATGTACAGGGTCATACTGTGAATATTCCAACTGCAAAAGCATTACAGACATTGAAAAAAAATTCAGTACCAACAATGAACAACTTTTATTATAAACTGAAGACATACTGAGTTCATAGATAGTTCATGCAGATATAAAATGGCATGAGTAATATTGATACTCCACTGAAAAGTGGAATCTGGAACTGAAGTGCAGAGCAAACCATGATTTTAAAAACAGCCTTTATGCTTAAAGGCTAAAACATCTAGTTAATTACCTGATGTATCATCACCCAAAAGATTACACTTGATCAGCGCCACGTTTTTCCACTTGTACTAGAACATTCCTTTCACTTTAATTAGTATTGTTAAAAGTTAGCCTACTCAGAAAATATAGTCAAGTCATTATATTTATATAGCACTGCTACAATTACAGAATACAGCATCATTTCATGTGATTAGATAATATAAAAGCTGTTCATACACAACTCTACTGTAATATAGCAATATTATTTTAAATAGCTAAGTTAATAGTTACATGGCAGGGCCTAAAATAAAGCGTAAAGTTATTTTTTTGTGTTTATTTTCTAATAATTGTGCTGGAGTTAAAAAAAAAAAACACCATGACAAGCCTTCCACCTTGAACAATGACCTATTTCATTCTTGAAGGAATAGTGGATTGTTTTTAGTCCCCCAAGCCGACGATGCTTCATTTGCTGAGTGTGCCCATCCCCAGAATGTACTGGGTGCTGTTGGTTAACGGAGGCAGTTGGGGCAGCGGAGAGGGAGTGTATTCATGTGTACCGTGATGCTCAGGGTCTGGCTGATGCCCCGCATCCCCAGTGCCCAAGGCCAGGATTAGAGTGGCGGGAGAACAGCAGTCCACGAAAAGCAGGCACTAGTGCAAAATCATTCTGATATTAACCTGGCTTTCCTCACACCAGTCTGATGGTTTGCCGGGCCCACACTCTTGGTGCTCAAATTATCATCAATTAGCTGGAGAGGCTGGACGAGGAGATGTCACCAAACCTTTTTCTACTATCTGTCAGGTTTGACACGCTACGGGGCTGGAACGGCTGTATCCCCTCCTTGCCCCTTCAGTCACTCTGAAGCTCTGTGCCCCAAAGCAGACACGAACAGAGTAGTGTCTAAGCACCTCCAAGTCCATCTAAAGGGATCCTACAGAATTGCGTGTGGGCAGGGCACACGTAAACATACTGAGTGATGCTGTCATCATGACAAAGTTTAGTATATCTAATCAAATTAGGTCAAACCCTATATCAATATATCTTTCTACATGTGAGCACCAAAACAACATACAACTTGGTTTTTATATCTGTTTTGTGCCATCGATTAAGCCTTAATACTGCTGCATGGACTACACTACGGGATGCTTTTTTCTGTTTGATGCTAAATTTAAATTCCTTTAAGATATAAGTAATCCTGTTTTGTAAATTTTAATTTGGTAAACAGATAAATGAATTTGCTCTTCTAAAAGTGCTTCCTCACAATTATTAGACAGTGCAGTTATATGCAATACCTGGTCATTGTAATAGTGTTATTCTATGCCACTGGGACCAATAATTTCAGTACAATTAATGATTTCCCCATTATCAATGGTATACCTGTCAAATAAACCATAGCAAGGTTTCCTGTGTCCTCTGCGTCAAACACTTCTTGCATAATTAAACGTTTTTTTTTTTCTGTATGGTCTTAAGCTACATGTTTGAGCTATTCTAGTGTGTCCATTTGCTGTAGTACACCAACGGTGAGGCCAAAATCATATTCAGGAGACTCCTGGGTCACTTTCCAGGAACTGGCAGCTCTGAAATAACTGATGAATAATAGATGGAGTGGACGTCCGAGTAAACTGAGAGGAACTAGGCCAGGGCCAGCTGGCCAATCCTCAACCTTCGCTCTGCTTCAGCGGTTTGAGACACCCCAGACAGAGGCTGACAGAGGTCATGGACTTGACCTTGCAGCCCTCAAGAGAATTTTGACTTGATTTTCATCAATAATGACTATTCTAGGAGAAAGGCAAGCCCTCTGTATACCTTCCGAAGATCATTAGTCAACCCCACCCCCTAGCCTCATTTTACTGGATTAAGGAATGGACAGACAGAGGACGCACCCTTTTATACATTTATTTCATGCACGTATACATAACGGTATATTTCATCATCAGACGGCCCATTTAAACTCCATCAAATTTCTGTTAAAACCATGAAAAATAAAAATTGTAATAAAATGTGGCAACATTGTTAGGTGATATTAACATGAGGAAATTATTGCATTTGCACGGTTTATTTAACGTGTGCATGCTTTTTTCCATATACTATTTGTACAGTCGATATATAATTTGGCTCAACGCAATATTGAGAGTTTGTATATAATTGTACTTAAAACGGACAATCAAAGAGATTTCCATAATCTTAGGGCAGACCGTTTACTTGCGCCATTTTACTCCAAATAGACCGTTTCAGCGTTTACAATTGCCCTACTCCAATCGCGAGGTGTACGCACGTCCTGAAACAGCAGTTCCACTTAAACGTAAATGAGGAAAAGCAATTCACTGGTCAGATATGATCATATTTAATGTACCCTCCAAATACATGCTTTCATTTTTCTGTTCGTTATTTCCATAAGACTGGTGTTGTTTCATATTTTATTTGTAGGACACGCTGACAGGAGGGCAGGAGTATAAAACATACACAAGGTGATTTTCAGATTTTTCACGGCTCAGTTCTGACGGGCACCTCGAAAGGACGCATCGGGCTGGCAGTTTCCGCTGCAAAACCAGACAGGTGCAATGATCTAGCCCATTTAAAAACAATAAAATTTCGTTCAAATCACCTGTATTTCGGAGATATGCGCTGTCAAGTTTAAAAAGTCGTGCAACTATAATTTAACAATTTTACTGACATTTTTTTCCAAAACATTTTCCCACCATGACAATTTTTAATCGTCTGAACACCGCTTAAGCTGATGCAGGTGGCGGTATATACATATTTAATTTTTTACGCAAATTCATAGGACAAGCGGGTATAGAAAATGGATGGGTGGATGTTGTTCATTAATTTAATCATATTTAACAATTTTAACGCCGCTTACCTGTCTGCATCCGTTTACTCGGTAAATTAGGTCATTTTGCGACTCTGGCAAAATGCCAGAAAAGGAATTGACCAAATGAGCGTTAACCAAGCTTCGGGTTAATAAGCAGCCGGTTAACAAAAGCCAAACGCATTAATGGCGGGCTCGGGGCTGCCAGGGAGGCAAGTGTTTGCAACTGTGCCAAACTTTGCGTCTGTTATTTGCATATGAATGGTGTTTGCCACAGAGAGCGGCTTGTAGGGACCGGCTGCTGTGAGCCCACAACATGATTCTTTATAAAGCCTTTCAATTAAGATGTAATAATCGTCCAAAACCCCTTTGAACCAATTAGGCACAATTAGCTGTTATCGCAATTTAATTGATTGGATTAATTACTCAACATCCAAGACTTCATAAATTTTACGGCAGAATCAGTAGACTGTATAATAAAATCAGGGGGAAAGCACACCTGCATGAGAGTATATCCTTGAAATCCTATGGATAATTTCTTTATTCGCATGATTTGTGTAGCTAGATTCGTTTGTTTGATTCTGTAACTGTCTTATCAAGGCGCATTCATCTGATGTTTCATTTTACAACTTCTGCACCGTATCTAAAATGGAAATTTTATTTTCAGTGCTATTTTATGTTATGTGGGACAGTCGAGTCGATGTAATATTACAGATTAAATCACTAACAATTTAAATCTAAATCCACATTTTTCATACAGGTTTGCAGTCAAATATTTTTAAATCTTTGCTCAGTTTAATCCTTTTCTTTATTGCAAATATAGCTTAATTTATTATTATTAACGAATTATTCAAATTAATCTTCTTAAGTATCTCCTTGCATTAATTATAAAATTATTAAATATTAATTTTGTTCAGTGATTCCGCAGTACCCTACTTCATTTAAGTAAAACAGAAACTAGCGTAATGTAAACGTCATCATAAAACACGTCACGAGCATATTTACTATATGTGTACACAGACACATATTCAAAGTTTCATTCAATTGATGCTAATTTTTAAAAAGCGATGAATTCGTGCTAACAATCAGTGCAACGCTCCATCGACGAAAACAGACCAACGGAAGTCATAAAGCCATGGTCAGGACTACCTGGTAAACGATGCCGTCTGTGCGTCATCTCTAAAAAGTGCCAAATTCATGTATTTTAAACCAAAGTATCAAAACCCGTTCGATTAGAAAATATTTAATCAAGGGAATGTAATCACGATGATGATGGTGGTGAATTTAGGCTATAGTATAGAAAATTATTTGAATTTCATTCATTTGATTTTCATTGAAAATTCATTGATATCTAGAAGTGTAAGACAGTTCATTGCAAATTTATACCAAAGCAACACATACAATGTAAAATGCTTAGTGATTACAGAAAATGAAAAAAGTAGTATATCTTGGCGTTTTATAATCTCCCAACAAACAGAATTTACTGTAATCACACCAGAATGATATCAAAGTTTTTCATTAACCACAAGCGATTAAAGCCGCTGCCTCTCAAAGCTAAAAGTAGGCTATACTCCGCTTTCTAAGATGCACATAAGTTTACCCATTAAAAAAACACGAGCTGGAAATTTTATTTAGCCACAATCGTCTCGCAGAACCCATTATAATTTATTATTCTCATTTATTAACTGTTAATAACGATATCAGTAATAACTGTAGCAGTAAAACAAACATAACAGTTAAAATCTATGTTGACTTATAAGTAACTCCCTAGTTTGATTTTAATTTTAATGTTATTAACATAACATTAAAATTCTCCAAAAACCAGTCCAGCCATAAGGCAAACTTCATAAAACGCTCCGCCTTGATTCCGTATTTTCTTTAAGAAAATTATAATAATTATATAAAATATAATAATGGTTGCCACTACTGACTGCTTGTGCCATTCTGCACACAAAACAAATAATTTTTAAGGTTTCTTTCATATTCAGATTGTCATTGAATATGGCACAATTTAATATTCATGAAGAAAATGTTTTCTTTTGTTCAAATGTGAAATTGCTGAATGAGTTTGGCTGCATTTATAGGTATATTTGAGAGATGAACTGAAGGTATAACAGACACAAGGGCAAGAATCCAATACAAAACATTTACGCACTTTGATAACTTACACTTTCATTTCCATTCAAACATCGTTCAGAACCTTTGCAGGGCTCCGTCAAGATTTATCAGCAAGCTATCGCGTTTTTGTTCTCCTCGAAACATTAAAGTTTTAAAAGTAATTTGAAATATAACCATTCTATTTCCGCCATTATATACCATCCATCCCTCCATACATTCATTGTATTCAATTAGTCTGAACTGTACAGTCTCAAAAAGAATTCGCGCAAGAAAAGCAAAAATCCGTTTTACAGCTGAGGCAAAAATAACGGTAATTACGCAATTCATACATAATATTTTAAGTAAATACTTGCTGTAACCCCAGGAGAATTACTCATAGTATGCATCACCTGTGCTTCAATTAAAAAATAAAAACCCCAAATACCACATAATCCAGAAAAATGAACAAATAACTATTTCTCAGAAATAATTAAAAAATGCTAATATGCTTTTGTTTTTTTTCCAGAAAATGGGGAAGGTTTTTATTAGCAAAGAAGGCTGCAGCAAGTAATTGGTTATTGAGCAGGAATGTGAAGTATATTGAAAGCTAAAAGTGAGCACTATGGGCAACATTCTCCACACTGTGTATTACTTAAAAATAAGTATTAAATTTGCGCGGTAGATGAAGAGCTATTCGTAATGGTCATAATCCCCATTTCACTAAGGATGAATTCTCAATATGCAATGGAATCTGGTACTTTCACTAAGATTCAAATGAGTAGAGAGGCTTGCTGTTTGTTTCAGTAGGAGAAAAGGGAGACCAGTTTAAAGCCTCACCGGCCCATTCTCTGTGTTTAATGGGAGGGAACACAAGCCCCGCAGGCTGAACACACTCACCTCTGCATATCACGGCAGCCCAGATACCAGAAGTACCTAGAAATGGTAGTTTAATCACATTTCATGAATATACTGATCTTTTCAGATGTGTCCTGGTACTAATGATACATTATGATATACATTAGACACTTTGACCTGGGAAGCATGTGTGAACAGCCATTTTTATATCTCATCCTTTTTGTTTTTTACAAACCCTAGAAATATTTCTAGCAGTTGAAAAACTGGAAGTTCCACATCCTCAAAGGAAAATTTTTGTTGTATTCTAAAGACTGGTGCTCTGAACCATTCCTGTAAACACAGTGGTACAGTGGTAAGCTGTCTAACTTACTTTAGACACTGATGATCTTACACATCTTCCCCGTGTTCAAAAGAATTGACTGACTATCCAAGCATAAATGACTTTACATGAGTTTCTTTATATAAAATCATTAATAAAAGATATTCATCAAAGATATGCAACCTTGATTGACAGATTGGCAAGATTATTGCAAATATGAACATCAAGTAAAAAGGGCTATCAGCATGTGAATAGGCCTGACTGAAAGTCCGTGCCGCTATAAGTCCATGGCTAGATAAAGACATCGCCAGAAAACCGAAGAATACATGAATGTCCACTTTATTTATGCTATAGAGCATTACCACACTGACACATTTAGGCAAACCATTTTTGGCACAATAAACCGACACACCCTCCCATAATTAAACACTTAATTATTATACACAACCACAAAATTATTAATGAGTGGAAAAGGAGATTGTCATTTGTCAGAATTGGCCATGTGTTAGAAGATGATGTAAGCTTAGGGAGTCGTTGAGGACATGGGCACACAGAGCATAAGGTATTTGGTTTGTTTTGGAGTACAGCAGCACTCAGACCTTAGCTTTATTAATCATCCAATACCTAACACAAGGTTTGGTCCTGTTCCAGCATTCCAACTGAGCTAGATGGGAGAAAAGGACATGGGGAAAAATGAAAATAAAGAGAAAATGGTGGGGTCCTGGGGGTTCAGCCAGTCTGACAGCATGACATGGCAGGGCACGGACACAAGCACCAATGAGCAGTCAGGTTCCTCAGATTAGATTTGAAATATGCTATAACCCAGGCATTCAATGCAGATAAATTCACACAGAGAAACAAACATTGCTTTTAATTATAATTGTACTATAATTTTACTCAGCTACTCGATGATGATGGCATCGCAACAAAAATTTCACTTACATTTAAATACTGATTTTGACTCTGATTCCAGTTATTTTGCTCTGATGTAATAATGCATAACATTTTAAAACAAATGTACTGTACATGTATTTAAAGAGTCTGTCTTAAAAGATTCCATATAAATCTATTATGTTGTAGTTCTCCGATACATATGTCTATCTCTCTACGGGGAAAAGACTGCAAAATGAAGAGAAAACCCCAGACCTAAATATACCAGTTACTCTATGAAACAAAATCCCTAACCTGTCAGCTGGCTCCTATTTACAGAGAGATGAAGACAGAGCTACAGCTAAGAGCATGCAGATCCTATGGCTAAACTCGACTCTCAGAGACCCAGATGGGGAGGCTGACCCCTCACCTCGGGTGACCCCTGGATTCCTTCTCAAATCGTCAGCCAGGGCCATCGTACCACTGGCACAGTCTATAGCTAGCAGGCCTAATATAATGAAGACCTCTTTCCAGCACAAACTGCAGATAACTGATCAATATCGGAGCATTATCACAGCAAGCTTCCTCAAACGGAGTGTTGGTTCCTCTAACGATCCTGTTCAGATGTTCCGGAATGAGGCCTTTGTTCAGTTAAGACCTCCGGACACACCAAGACACAATGTTAGCAGAGATCATAGCAATCCTGCTCTTTGACAGTCATGCCCTTTATCCTGATGTGCAAATGAGGCTCTCACTGGCTTTCTTTCCTGGTCTTTATCCTGACTAGCCTTACATGAGAAAACAATGAAATGGCACAGAAATCAGCAAAAGATCTGCACTAAACCTGCAGAGGAGATATCCTTGCAACTTTTACCAGAAGGCAGGTACAAGCTTCAGTGAGTTTTTCTTCAACATAAAGATATGTGTTTTTTTTAAATAAAAGCTGTTACTACATAAAAACAAATGATTATTTCTTATGAAAATGTAATGATAATAAACACTTTAAGGTATGGATAGTGATCATCCAGAATGTTCTTTTTAGTAATTTTCAGTCCTTAGTAAGCTACTGCAACAGCCAAGGAACCATTATTAAAAATAATTTTTAAGTCTTCGTCTTTAAAAGAATCAGGGTGAATGATCTGTGTTTTATCTGCCGTGTCTGGCCCGTATCGCTGTCTGTCCCCTGGGCTTTTACTGCCATCAGAACCCAGCTATTTTTTCAGCTTCCACCCTGCCTGGTTAACAGTGTGGCGGAGTCCATACTGTTATAGCTTGTACTTCCCGCATGGCGGTGAAATCTACACGATGTCCGCAATACCAGCATCTGCCCAGTGGGCTGCTAAATAAGCCAACCTCTTCATCAAATACCATCCAGCAGGAAACAAGAGGATCCGCTTTATGAATTATTGATATTGAATCTTTCCCCAATTATTCAGTCTTTTCCACTTCCTTTCCTTATTCTTTTCCTGGTTAAATTTTAAAGCATTTATATCCCTCTGTTCACAAGTAAACAGGCTCAGGGACTTCACTCCATTAAAAAATAAAAGTAGGAGAGAAGAATAATCCAGAGTTGGATCTCTTTGTTTTTAGTCATCTTTAATCAGGCCAATATTTCAAAACTGGGGGGAAAAAGTTCAGATAAAATAAGAAAGCAACTCCCCTCACCCACCCTCAGTAGTGTGCAGCAGACTTAAAGATCTTCCAAACTTAAAAGAAAAAGTTCATTCCCATCACTACTCTTTCTTGAAGTCTGCCTTTGCTGAGAAAGTCTGAGCAATTTTTTAAGTTGATGAAGAACTGCTACATTAAAAATGTACTTGGTGTTTCACTGGGTCACATTTCTCACTGAAGGCCTCAGCAATACCAGATTCAACACAATCTAGGAATTCAGCTTTCAAAGTCATGGATGAAAGAGGCTTTGCAAAGGTATGGCAACGTGAGTCAAATTTTATTATTTGATTTCTACACATGTATATATTTATTCTGGTCATATAAAACACCATGGCTTTGTAGGATTAAAACACAAAACTATTTTTATATTGTGCTTTAAAGGTATTTTTACCATACCACAAATTACCATAAAGTGACACTGAAAACATATTTTAGATAACAATATTCTTGTTTGTAGATTTAAATCATAGCTCACTAAATAGTTTTCTTACTCAGTGAAATTAGAAGGTGGAGGACACCAGCCAGTGTAGTGGTTGAAGGCTCATATGCTGAAGTTTGCTGGATCAAGAACCAGCGCTCCGATCCCAGCTGAACAGTTCAGAGAGGGAAACCTATGTGACATGTGACATCTACAGCAACTCACTAGGGGTGAAAACTACCCTGCTGTCACCTGTCCATTTCTCTTTGCTATAGAGGCTCCAGCCCTTTATCACGTGATGTAACACACATGGAAGAGGACGTTTCTATCCAATGCTAACCCCCTGCCCTCTATGTGCCTGGCTAACAGAAGGTGTCACTGTAGAGCAAAGGCATAGAGGTTCCCAGTATTATTTATTGATTGGACGTAAAAGAAGGCAGGGCAACCAGAGAAATCAAAGATTTTCTGCAATTTGTTCCAACTGTGCGCAGAATAACAATTAAATGCTGTTTTGCTGTATTTAGTTCCAACTCCAGGCAATACTTGCTGACCAGTTCCTAAAGATTTAAGGAAAGTATTTATTTTGTACTCTTCCAGCATTTCAGAAATATACCATGGCCCAAGTCGTTGAGTGATATATAAAAAAGCAGCATCACTCTAAAATGCATATTGAAATCTAACCAACATTTTAAAAAATGGGAGTATTGCGCTTGGAGCTCTTGGTCCTTGTTAGAATTGTAGTAGCACCATTCTAAATGATGTCAGAATGGTGAGGCCAATGATCTTTTTGGAAAGGCCAGACAAGAGAAGGTTACAGTAGCCACCCTGCTGAAGAGAAAGGAAAAAATAACTTCCTCTGAAGCTTGCAACTTCTAAAGATGATAAAAGGCTGATTTAGTTACTGCCTTGATATGGCTGCTGAAGCATTTCATTCCAGTAGAACACCAAGCTTTCATATATGGTTTTGGTCTTTAGAGCTCTTGAATGAAGGTGAGAAATGTATTTTTTTCCTCTTTAGTGTTAATAACAAATTGGAAAAAAATACCTGTTTTATCTTTATTTAGTTGAACAAAATTTTGATGCATCCAGTTATTTGTTCTATGCATTGCCATGGTGAGTCTATAGTCATCTGGTGAAAGTAAAGCATATGCATTACTATGGTGAGCAATGTTGTTGTCTAGCAAGATTTTGCCTAGAGGGAGCATATAAAGATTGAATAAGAGAGGCCCAAGAACTGAACCTTGGGGGACCCCACATGTTATTGTGGTCCACTCAGATTCATAACTGCTAATGGTGACAAAATAGCCCCTGACTTTAACTATGATCTAAATCAAACAAAGACCATTCCAGATATCCCTACCCAGGCGTCCAATCTATCTATGGTTTTATGGTTCTGGTTCTATTTTATGGTTGACAGTATCAAAAGCTGCACTCTGATCCAATACAATCCAAACCAAAATTTTTCCTAAAACAGTATTCATACAAATTACATTCATATAGCCAGAAGACTGAAAATTGTATAAACAGCCATTAGCATTTAAGAAGCTGTTGAGTTGATTAAAAGTGACCTTAACAATTTTCCCCGCAAAGAAATAAAACAAGACCATACTTTTTCAGGAGTGGTTTCAAACGATTCTGGAAAAACACCTGAAAAGAGTGAACCATTGGCTACTTACAGCACATCCAGTGCTAAGCATTTTTTTAAAGCTAGTAGGCAGAGTGTCATGAACACGGGTGGACAGCTTAAGGTGTCTTTACAACTTCCTCAGGAGAGCTCTTCATTTTAACATCATATTTTTTTCTGTTTGATGCTAAAAATTGCACATTGGTTTCATTGACTGAACGAGGTATTAAGGGCCAGTCTAATATTTTTGAATTTATAATTGAAAGAGGACACAAATTCAGTTGCAC
The DNA here is from genome assembly GCA_011763525.2 of Mormyrus iriodes. Taxonomy (NCBI): domain Eukaryota; kingdom Metazoa; phylum Chordata; class Actinopteri; order Osteoglossiformes; family Mormyridae; genus Mormyrus; species Mormyrus iriodes. The sequence continues at coordinate 2,082,170 of JAAGVU020000019.1, forward strand.
ATTTTGCCATTTAGGAGATCAGGGTCTACCAGTGCCCTGGATTTATTATCTTATCAACAGTAACAAATAATGCATTACAAATCATGCTCCTATCAATGATAGCAGAGAAGAATCTCGCTTATTTAGAGAAGAATCTAGCAGAGTCTCGCTGATTTCCAAGTTGCAAATATGAAGACTCTCTTCGTGGATGTTTTTACTGTATCTGAAGTTCAGCTTTTCTCCATTTGCACTCAGCTTTCCTGCATTCTCTTTTCTCACTTATAACAGTTGTAGTATGTTTCCATGGTGCTTTCTGCTTGCCAGAGATTCTGTTAACCTTCACAAGTGTCATAGCATCAGTAACATTCAGAGTTTCGGAGTTAAAGTTATGGAGGGGAGCATCACCAGTGTCTGATGTTATACTTGGTGACATAGACACAGCTCCCATAAATAGAGCACTAGTATTCTCATTCATATACTTACTTTTGACAGAGACAAATCTGGTTTGGATATTAGAAGAAACTGACAAGTCAAAGAAAATACAAAAATGGTCAAAGAGGGTTTAGTCCCTTAAAACAGAGGTAGAAATACTGAAAGGCTTACTGATAACCCAATCTAGTATGCCCTTCAACATGGCTGGGCCCTTTCACATAAGATAAAATAGGGCAAAAAGTTCTTCATCGTCACTATCTTTGAGATTATCTGTGTAGATATTAAAACCACCAGTCAAAATCAGCAGGATTAGCAGTCCATAAAACCATCAGCAGTATTTCTAAGGTCTGTAAACCAACAATGGAATTTGTGGTGAGCTTCTCAAAACAATACATAGATATTCAAAGGAAACAGGATCAGCAAATAATATCTGCTTTAATTGTAAGGACTCTCAGGCACTGCCACCTTTCCTGTTTTTGGGTGGGGGGGTCACTGTGAGCACTGCACTGCTGTTGCTATAAAACCAAGTTTCAGTTAAAAGCTTAAAATCTAGTTTGTAATGTAATAATAATATCATTAAGTGAAAACAACTATTACCATGGGATCCACCTGCAGGTCACTAATCGAGAGCTATGGGTTACTCTAGCCTTTGCGTCAATATAATCAAGACTAGTCACAGTGTATATATTCCCTTTCGAGACACTGACGGAGAATGCTTGATTTTAGAAACAACTAAATAAGATTATTAATACGAACACATTTCGAATTTTGTCATTTAAAAATATGAACATTCCACTTCAATGCTTTGTTAATTTCTATAACAAATTGGGTAAAATGAATTAAAAAATGATAAATGAAACTTGCCACAGAGAAAGCTGCAAAGACAGGCTCAACGCCCACTGTTCAAACAAACAGCCTGATGCAGTACTACCCCCCATTCAATCAGAACTTTTCCTGCACATCAGGAACATCACTCAGAACTGCCAAATACAGCAGTATGCCTCCACCCGCCCTAGCAAATCCCAACACTCATGCTACATATTTCTGGGGGTCTGTTAAGGGGCATTCCCTGCACTTGTTTGTACATTTTGGCTAGGCTGATAGGCACTGCATTGTCATAACTTATTAATGGAAACACCCAGAGGGATCGTAGTGCTTCAGAACACTCCAGGACGAAAAACATTCTTGGGGTAAAGGTTTATAGAACAACTAGATGTACATCATCTTAGGCTCATTTCCAGTTGTATTTTTTATAACGAAATGCTTGAAATGCTTTAGCAGTATGCCCATTAAATAATTACCATTCTCACCTGCCTTTCATTCAGATCAGATTTTCTGTAGTTTGTTGGGGTTTCCCAAAGCTAAATCTATGCCTGTTGGCAGCCTGGAGCTCCAAGCATCCAGGACGACTTGGGCAGTGCACTACAGCCGACGTTTAAAAATGGATAACAAGACGTGGTCTGCTCTGAACAAACCCCGGCATTAATCTTTTGTTTGAATGATAGAAACAGCAGAAAGTTATCGTGTGGTCAGTTTGTCAGACCTGAGGGGATGTTTATTTGATCCAGATGCAAAAGGAGGAAGATGCAGGCATCCAGCAGCCATAGTGATCCTATAAGAGGAAGGATGTCACGTAGAGTAAAAGGGAAAGTGAACCCCACGGTACAGCCGCTGGGTGGGTCGTGGTGCATGTGCCAGAGAGATCTAAGGTGGGTTTCAGTGTCTGGTGGGGGAAAGTAGGTGACCGCCTACTGTCAAGTGACAGATGTCACTGCAAAACGCAAGAATGCTGCATCCATTTGTCTCTACCCGTGTTGAGAAATGGGCCATTCTGTGGGCACCAACACATTATCTTAGCCTCGCAAGCAAAATGAAAGCCAGGCAGCAGGAGAGGAGAGCTACCGTGTGTTTCTCTGCTGCAGAAATCACGTCTCCTTCAGGCCACCGATGCAGTTGTATCTCGCAGAGCAGCAAGGCATGCGACCAGGCTACGCCACAAAAGGCCGCACGAGCAATTTAATCCATCACAGGTCGGCTGACACTGTATCAATCAGCTTTTCATCAGCACGGCCAAAAAACAATATTTCCATTCAATTGCTGCTGATGGAGGTGCCCTGGACAGCGCTGCCCGGTGGGAAAGACTGTGGCAGTCAGCCCTTCTTGCCTGTGTCCGCAGGCCCTCAGCGACTGTTGCTTGGAGGAGATGTGCCATGTGCGGGGTCTCCTTAATCCCGCTGTCCATTCAACCACAGAGACAAGTGCAAATAGACATGCAGCTGTTGAAGCACAGAAATGTCAGCAGTTTAGAGCCACAGCTGAACACCGCATTTCACTGCGTGTGCTTTTTTCCCCGGTATACAAAGGCAAATATATATATTAATCAACCAAACTCTGAAACAGCGATATTAGCCTATCTTATGAAATGCAAAGTGCATGACATTATGAACAAAAAATACAAACTATAAAATTGTAAACAAAAGAATATAAAATCATGAAATAGAGAGGTGTGGTTATTTGGGTTCAGTCTTCTGATGCACAGAGCTGCTACAGTTGGAGGTCACTTATTTATATAATATTTATTACTACAATCAGTGCATTAATAAATAAAAATGATTCTATTCCATCCCACACAGAACAAAGAAAATGAGCATGATTTTAAAACAGAACCTACACATCCATGCATTACGTTCAAAAACAAATGAAAAAAGATCCCCCAGTAATAGTAAAAAAAAAAAAATCAACACAGTCATCAACCACAGACACCAACCCGCCCATCTAACCCCCTCCTGACTTCAGTCTTTGTTCTGAGAACATGCTCCACAATCCCACAGGCTATGGCTCCAGTGGCCTATGATTTATAATTCATAGGGGCCGCTTTTACAAGGGACCTCAGTCTACCTGATATCCCATGACTGCCCTTGTCCCAGGACACCGGGAGGGGGCCCCCTTCATTATGCCTGGCATCACAGCCCCAACCTGTCAAATGTCGCTTTGAAGCCCTTTTGTGTATGGTTTGGAGATTGCTTCAATGATCTCCAGGTCTTCCCAAAGAAAGAAACTTTTTCCCCAATTACCCAGCTCTCTGGTGGTGTTCAGCCAGGCTGTTGTTTTCAAAGCTTCCTCTAGCACAGACAGCTTGAACTGTGAGCAGCCCACTGACCCGAGCTAGTAGCATTTGAACTTGAATGAAGGTGCAGGCGTCCCTTAACGATGTGGAGTACGGCTGTGAGGATTAGCACTTCAGCTCATGGAGTCTGGCTACATGCTCTTCTATGGTAAGCCCTACCTCTCCCCACCTCAGACAGCGCCTGTGTCAACCTCAACGGAGCTCCTACAGCTTAACACCATACAGAAAGTTTACCCATGGTGCCCCTCCCCTACCAGCGGGTTCCCCCATCGCAGTGGAGGCTTGTCTGATTGCCAGCACCGGGTCAAACGACAAGAAAAGGCAGAGGGCGCCTCAGTGTGGATCAGGGCTGTGTATCATTGTTGTCATTACTAAGAGTGCAGGATTAATCAGTCCACCATTTTGCAAATGAAGTTCCTACTTATTTGCATATAAAAAAGAAGTGTGTGGTTAGGCTTGGTGAACACACAGCCACCCCCACCCACCCAACCTAGTGCATTCGATCCCCAACTGTGCAGTGCCAATAAAGAGGTACAACACAATGGTGCAAGCAAAGTGGGGTGGGGGGGCTGTCCACAGAGAAGGGCTTTCTGGGAAGGCGGTGGGCTGTCCGGGATTCATTCAGCTGCAGCCGTGTTCCACTGAGATCATTTAAGCAATTACCAAGAACAAAGACGGTGGCGAGGCCGTGTGGCTCGCTTCAAAGGGGCCACACCAGGCAAGTGGTTACAGCACACTGGTCAATTTCCATACGGCCCCCCTCCTCACCCCTAGGCTGCAGGCGTTCTCTCCGTGCTAATGAAGAGTAACCCTGCCTCTACACCATGATCATAAGTTCAAGCTACACGCTGTGCGCCTCCGCCTGCGCACAAAGGGAGGAGGCCAGAGCAGGACATCAGCAGCCAGTCGACTTCTCATGATGGTACAATCTGCCCAGGCACCTTTTGTGTGTCATTGCCTTTATTTCCTTTCAGAAGATGGCCAGCGAAACACAGCTATGGAAATCTTCGCAAAGGGGGTGTGTCGTCATTTTCTGGCCATTCTGTCTCTCCATTTACTTATTGTGACTTTATAGGTAATATTTTTGGGCTTAAGGAAGAAAAAAACAGGTTTAAGTTGTGAATTAATTGATGTTTTCAGAAAAATGAGAGACAGCTGCACAGCATCGTTGACGTACTATCATGTGAAATATTTTGACCACTTCCGAAATGTCACGCCAAGGTGTGAAATAGCAAGATGACCAATGTGCACGGCGACATTGAGAGCAGAGGCAAGTGAAATCGTAAGGCCAGCACTGGAAAGGCACAGGTTGCTATGGAACTCCCTGTGACAGGAACAGTCTCCAAATTCTACAGAAGAACATTCCCCATAACACTTTTGTAAGTGAAGTAGAAGAACATGCTCTGTTAGCCATGTAAACTGGACCTGTCTGTGAGTCTTAAGCAGGACCTGTTCGTGTGCCATAGTCAGAACACTGTCTCTAAGACACCTTTTCCCCTCCATCAGCAGAGCCATGAGCCTCAGCACCAAGTGAAAGATGTGCATTAATAAAAGTGTCATACAGAGACATTACACCAGCTAATTACTTTTGAGGAGAGAGAGGGTGGTGAGAGAACAACATCGTCAAATTCAGTCACATGCTTCTTTGTGATTTTTCTTTTACTCTCTCCAAAAAGTAATTAGTTTGCTTGAAAGGGCCAGGATTATTTGACAGTGCAGTGAATTCATAGAAAAAATGGCAAATAAACTCTAGAATCATACGTCTAGATCAGGCTGTAGATTTGTTCAGACTGTGTTCTATTCTAGTGTGCAAACAAAATAATTGATTTTTTTGTCCTGAAATTCAGAATAGCAAAATGTTATATGCAATATTAGAGCAAGGTAACAAATCTAGGCTAAGAATAATTATTAAATGAATTCTCCTGTCATCTGCTACCTTAGAACTACTAGGACTGAATCTTAAAATAAAGACAGGCACTTCCTCTCATGATATCACCTATCAACAAAATTTATATTTATATATTATATATAAACATTTGGAAGTCTTGCCCTCTCCTGCGTTTTCGTGTGTGAGCACTGCTATGGTATGATAATTGTAATCTCTGGTGGACACTCCAGCTTTAGCCTGGTGATCAACCCACATCAGTGTGACTCTGTGGAAAAGGCAGCCATGACAGAGTTTGACTCAAAGAGGCACCTAGTGACCCAATATCCACTCCCAGTATTATGTAGCCCTGTGAGGCCAGTCCTCCCGTATCTGACTGGGGAAAGCGGCCTGTTTCTTTAAAGATCCAATGAAAACATATAGGCAACAAGATCCTCCGCATGAGATTGGATTTCTACAAAACATAGCTGCTAAACGTGGACTATAAATTATTCAGGTCCCTAAAAAATTGTATTTTCCAAAATGATTATTGATATTGGTTGGACAATGTCAAGCTAGTGACAGGGGCACCGATACTGCTGTCATGGGTTAGAAGGTGTGTGTGTGTGTGTTGGGGGGGGGGGGGGCGGGCTGATGGGTGGAGTCAGCGAGTCACATAAATAGAGAGTGAAAGTGTCTTGGACACATGGTAAGCTCCACAAGGAGATAATCGATTGGCACAGCAGGTAGAGAGACACTGAGAAAAAAAAAATGTTGCAACTGATAATAAGAAGCGGAACAGGGGAAAAATAAAAAGAGGAATGTCATCTTAAGTCATGCTTTCATTCAGTCAGAGAAACTGCTAATATTAGCTGGAATCAATAGAGGCACGGAAGCAGTGGTTCCTGATTACTGTTACAGTGAGGTCACATTGCGAGGAACCGCTCCTATTCATATCACAGGCGTAACGGTGATGCTATAGGGCAGAGCCATAGCCCACAAGCACTCATCACACAGACAATCCTTATGCTTATTAAATATCCTACTTATCACGGCCGCGCCCTCCTCTATTTGCCTTTGTTTCTTAGGCACGAGCCATTTACAGGTTTCAAGAATGATGCATCTGACTTATAAGGCGTTAAATGCCAAGACCTAACAGCTCGTCTCCTGGAACGCACTGGGAGTTCCCTCTATTAGCCCCTATTAGGTTGCAATTTGTTTCATAATGTTTCACAACATTTCATAATATTGTTTCAATTGTTTCATAATATTTAGAATATTCTTTCCAATGGCCCCTAATGCAACAGTTTTTGGGGTCATTTCAATTCCCAGGTGCCCAGTACTAACCCTTAAAAGCAAATTTAATTTATTTTTTGGTGTTATTAAGGCAATGCAGTTTCCAGGAAATAAGAATAACTTTATTACATTGTGCATCTTGTTAATTGGAATATTTTTTGGGATTCTCCTACCTTCTACGTAACAGACACCATATCCATGCAGTCCAGGGCTTTGAGATCTGAGATAGATGCTTTGCTTACTGTTTGACGAAACATTTAAAGTTCAATCTCAGCAAAGCACTGGGGGTGAATTGAAAAGCACAGCTTGCAGCACACAGCGAGTGCGAGTGGGCGGCTATGCAAAGATACACCCAGAAAAGCTGGACCTAAGGCAAAGAGCTTCTGGCTCCGCTGGCGAGACACTGCAGCTAGAACGCAGCATGGCTCACCTCAAGGAAAGCTGATATGGACCTTATTGCGCCCACAATGCCTTGCACCCACTCCACAGAGTGTGTCCACCTGGCTGGGGTGTGCTGCCCCCGCTGGTAGGGGCTGTAATGAGGATCAAGGTGAATGTGCGGTGTAAGCAAAGCAGAAATCACCTTCCATGTCATACCATAGTTCTGTTTCTATGAGTGATTCTTCTACACACACTTAAGCACCTCACACACAGAGTGTTAATTCATAGCCAGGAAAAAGCCCCACACACAGATATGTAAATACACACACACACACACACATCTACGGTGTGGTCTAAGCAGTTATCTGTACAAAGCCAGGCCAATCTGCTCTGCTGGTGAATAAACCGGAGCAGACGCTCTGCTAGTTCACGGCCATGACACAGTGGGAGGATGGCCCCTGCTCCCATCATAAACAAGTCTCCTATCTACACACAGCACATACACAGCAGGCATGAATGCAATTCCCTGCAATTTATGGATATGTATGTATAAATCAGTGCACACACAGCACACGTTTCATATCCCACCAAGCACACACACACACACACACACACACACACACAAACACACACACACACACAGTATATCAATTTAAAAGGGATGACGGAGAAAGGAAAGGCTTGACCCAAGCCTACTCAAAGACCCATCAGCGACAGACACTGCCCCCCCCCCTCCCATTTCTCCCCAGCTCTACCTACTCAGCAGATGTAGAGAAAATCTGATTGCTTTAAACATGAGGTACGGGGGCAAAGGGTAGGGGTGTGGGGTGGGGCAAATCAGAGCCAAGATATTTAGAAGGCTGGTTGGAAACATGCAGATAAACCACAAAGTCCAAAATCCTCTGTGTTATACTGCATTTATAGCTAAATGAAAATAAAATGGCTTCTTCAAACAGGTTTAATTAAAGGGCTTCAAGCAAGCTTAACTAACATGAGGGGATTACTATAGAGGATAATCTCTACTTCATTAAAATCAAACCATAATGCTTTGAATCTTAATACACTGAACTCATTAATGGGGAATTACCAATGTACTTTGCTGGCTAATTGTCAATAATTTATTGACAATTCAACCATATCGGTCAAATTGAATCTGACACCAAAAGATTCACCAACAAAAGAAAAAGAGGTAAGAGACAGCTTAAATGTATTTTACGATATTTCCCCTTTTGTGGGGGAGAAAAAAAAGGAACACGGGCATGGCCAAGATTTCCTGCTCCATTCAACAGAAGCCGCTTTCCTGTCCTTGACATGCATTTAAATGCATTTCAGCATACCTGTCACTTGTGGCCCAGTGTGCCTTTGTACCTTTTACCCTCGCTCGAAGGGTCCGTAAACGGAGCCTGCCCATCACGCTGGCAGCATGAAGACAGAGGGCTAACAAGCAAACGCCAGCGGTGACCCGTCTGAGGGCTCAGAAGGGGAGGCGGAGCCAGACAACGCCCACCTTACACATCATGCAGGAATGGAGAGCAGGTTAAAAAAAAAAACGAGAAGCATTAATGACTCACCTCACAAGCCTACCAGTTGTGTTATATACGGTTTACTACCAGACAGTCACATGTCTTATGAAAGATAGGTATATAAATGGAGACACCTCAGAAAGTAAAGTGCTTGAAGGCGTCTGTCAAAAAGCATGAAGAATGCCATGCTTATTCCTCCCCAGATGAGGCAAGAGGAGCATCCCACACCTGAGAGAAAATTAAACAAATCAGACCGAAGCTCAGCAGCAGACATAAACAATGGCAAAATGTACAAAGGGGGAAACAATGACTTTGACAACAAAATAAAATAAATTCTTAGTACCAGACAGAGTCCTCTGTGTCCCTTAACGACGATGGGAACGAGGCAGGATCCGGGCATCTTCTGACTGATGAAGAGCACAAGAGTATCGCTTTATTACTTCATTAAGAGCAAATCCTGCACTGGTGCTCCTGCCCCTACCAGCCCGGCTCTCCTCCTCTGGAATCGCCGTCTTCAATTACAATTTAATTACCAGGCCTTAGCTGCGTAAGCTGCCTGGGAGCACTCGCCCCAAGTATAATTTGAAAAGATGGCGTACCTCCGATCTTCCTTTCTCTGCTGCCCCTCCCTGGGCCCCTGGAGGCCCTCTGCAATACCCCAACTAATTATCTGCCTCAAATCAGCTACATATTATAGAGAAATACCAGTAATTAAGTTTGAAGAAAAGAAAATTTTAATTTTACTCAGAAATGTACCTAAAGCTGTCACCAAGAGGGGTCTGTATATTCAATGCTAATTTTTCCGTTAGTACGGAAATGAAATTAATCTTATAGCATCAATAACAATAATAATAAGATCCTTCTATAAATATCGCTCTGTATCACTTCAAGCCTCATCACTTCAGGATAGATTGCATTTGTCTCTGCTATTGCTGTTTTGTGATGTCATAGACCCATGAAGACCACATCCAGCTCTTCTGCCTAGCGCCCCATTGTTCATTCTTACAAGAATAACCGGCCTCAGTAGTACCAAAAAGCACCCTCTGCCTGTCAACAACACTAAAGAATGAGGGGCTCCACCAGGAGTCAAGTGTCCAGTCATTCTATGTGGGTCACTAGTTCTTCTCTGAAGATGCAATCAATATCTTGCTAAGCCCATTTGTACGCATTTCACTGTAATCTAAATATATGGAACTATTTTTCATCGATGTATTTCTTCCCCCACGTCATCAGTCTTATGGTTATTCCTGCTGTTAACCCCCCCCCCAATGCTCTTCAGGCTTATCTGTGGGATCGCAGCACCTCTAATACAAACATAATGTCCATGACTGGTAACCCCCAGCAAAGATATAATGATACCAGTGCAAATGCGGAGAACCCAGTGCTAAATCACGTGACAGGTTCTTGGTCCCAAAAAGCATTCAAAGTACTATAAACCAATTCAATTCCTGAAGTCCATAGAAATATTCACAGTGTCATAGCTTTTTAAAAAACTATTTCAGGAATTCTGGTGAATACTTCAAGTTAAAATCTGATAATTATTCTCTTGTAATTTCTATACTTTATAAGACACTTACTATGTCAGAGCGACTCCTCACACGAATAACAGCCTTTAAAACTTCGAGTTTTTTTGTCCTTTTTGAGACAAAGGTAAGCAAATATGGGAGAAATGATGGAAAAAAGGAAATGAGAGCTTCTGCATTCTACAGTTCAATCCTGGAGACAATTGCAGCATTTTGAGAGAAATTGCTGGTAGGGTCTATCACACACCCACTAATCCCCCAGCGCGAAGACGGGGTCTTCTGTCCATACAGACCCCCCACCCTGAGGGACCCTAGTAAAGCAAATTACACTGGGGGGGAGCTTTTGTTTCGTTGCTGCATGTGAAGGAAAAAAAAAATCCAAATAATTTCTCAGGCTGGAGCAGTTTGTCATGCTGTGATAACTGCACCATGAGAAACTACTTTGACGCCGATGAAAGAAGATTTTCCTCCTTTAAAAGAAAGAAGTCCCACCTTTAAAAACCTTTCATTTACAAAAGAGCTTCAAACTGATTAAGTAGTTTAATTACGCCTCTTTCTGTCTTTTTCCTTCACCTGATCCCTGTCAAAACAGTGCTGATAAAAGACATGATACAGCACCAAATTAGTTAGAGCCCTTGTTACAAGTGTCCCATTTATTTATTTTTTACACATCCGTCTGTCTGGTCAATTGACTGTAACTCAGCCTGTTTTTTTGATTTTGATTATCGTTCACTTGTTCTTTCCCATCTCCGTGTCTTTCTCTCATTTTTGCATTGTGTAATCCCTGTAGAAACGTGAATAATGAGAACGTTTCAGGTTTATAAATTGTGCCTATTTCGAAGTACTGATGACAATATCGATATAATAATATAACCCTTGTGTATTTTACTTCTTCCGTTCTAAATTCCAGAATCTATAGAATTTAACCTCATTTTGAAAATGGACTGGGGTCACTCCGACCCCAAAAATAACACAGGGGATAACTACATTGGAATTGTGCGTTTAAGACTGGTCAGATAGTAATATACTTTCAGCACAGATAGAGATATATGTGCAGTATATATATGCTGGAGGTAACAGAGACATTAACGGAAAAGCAAAGGGCTTAAAGCTGGGCGCTGGCCATCCTTTTGGCGTGTTTCTGGATGGATGGTTGGATGGATGGGCATGTACTTTATTACCTAAATGTTAATAAATTATACTGAAAATAATCATTCCACAGACACTAAAAAGGAAGTACTAGTTTATTAAACAGGAATTCATTATCGTTATTAGGATTAATGTTGGGGGGTGGCAAGGGGGTGCAGTGGTTAGGACTGTCACCTCACACTTCCGGGACCTGCGTTCAAATCTTCCCCAGGCTTCCAAGTGTGTGGAGTTTGCATGTTCTCTCCATAGCGTCGTGGGGTTTCCTCCGGGTACTCTGGTTTCCCCGCACAGTCCGAAAACATGCTGAGGCTGATTGGAGTTGCCAAATTGCCCATAGGTGTGCGCACGTGAGCGGTGTGTGAGTGTGCCCTGCGATGGGTTGGCATCCAGTCTTGGGTTGTTCCCTGCCTTGTGCCTGTAGCCTCTGGGATGGGCTTCGGACCCCCCCACATCCCTGAATAGGATAAGTGGTTACAGAAGATGGATGGAAGGATAAATGTCAAGATGAATCTGAAAGATGGACAGCAAAGAAGCAGGACAAGAAAAGCACATACAGCTTTGAACTCGGGTGCTGATGAAGATTTTTAAGGGTAACATGGACTCTAGTAGGAGTGTATTTTTGATCAAATCAAACCTGAATTTCTCTTGAAGCACAATTTCCCAGTCATCTGAACAATGAATATTATGAACATTCCTTTGAGAAGCCTGAAGATCCAGACACAACAGCCTGCAGAGGGTCACGGGGTACCGAAGCCCACCCCAGGGAGCATAAGGCACAAGGCAGGGAAACACAATTGACTGGATGCGACATTTGATGGTCCAGTTAAAGGCATCTGGTCCAGGCTCAGCCATTCTGAGGAGTTTTGACCTGCACGGCAACCTGCTGTAGAGGTGTATGAGTGCTGTTGGCCAGTGGAATCTCTCTGACATGCTCTTTGCCTTGCTGCCAGTTAACCATCATCCACAGTGGACGAAGCTCCGCTACCAGCAAATTTGCTTTTTATATCATTCCATTTTTGCTGTTATCTTTTTTTTATTGAGCTTTGTGTTCACAAATGCCATGGATCCAAGCAGGTGCTCTGTCCTGACTCGTCAGACCTGTCTCCCATGCTGTGATTCCTGCTCAGCCCACAGACTCATTGATTCCAGTCAAAGTTGCAGAAATTAATATCATTGCAAAATCAAACCGCTTGACTATTTTATCATTTCCAAGGTGAATGTACAGGGAATTGAAGAAACCAAACAATACATGTGGGCAAGATATGTGTATGTAATTATATTATCCGAAGGTTTCTGCATTGTATAGTGGCACTAAAAGATATTTGTATTTGTTTTTCTGCTCATGTTATTTGTACTGACATTCATTGGAGAGAGAAAAAAATCTTCAATATAAAATAAGGTTTATAATTTATAGACAGCAGAAAAAATTCTAATCATAAAAGAAGGTGACCAAATGTGTCAAAAGCCCAGGCACCCACAACTGTTGCCCATATATTACTGGGAATAAGAAATACGTAAATAATTTCCATGCATGCTATCCATGCCATGTTCCTTAAGGTTCAGCATAAAAAAAAAAACATAGACAGTTTTCCTATAAAATCTGAGTATTAAGTGAAACTGGCTGGAAAGACAGATCTCAGTGACCTTCAAAAGAGTGTTAAGCCCAGTTTGACAAGAGCTTCAGTGACCAAGACAGCTGGATGACTAGCAATATCTATGAGGGTATCAGCATATCAGTGAAAGACGCCATCGGCAAAGTGCAGCCACAGGAAAAAGTGAATACTTTGAGGATTCAGATTCACAAAAAGTGAATGACGAAGTCCTGAGTATGAGAGCAGATCAATGATTCCGAATGTCAACTTCATGCACAAGGAGCCAGCTCTAGAAAGTGATGACACAACAAAGAACTATGATCCTAAAGCCGTCCCAGTCAACAGGTCTACAGCTAGTCAGGAAATTACAGGATATTTGGCAGTGGTGCCTGAGACAGCGTTTTTCCACTGTCATCTATCAGGTAGGAGATGATTGGACTTACAGAAGAACGGTGCCAAATCCCTTCTGCAGAATTTCAGGTGCTTGTAGACTATATATTAAGGTACATACAGGTCATATTGACCACGTACATCATCATTAAAACACTGATTATGAAAACAGCATAAATAATGAAATATGTTCATGAATATTTTGATCAAAATATATCACTGAACATTCCCTTTGCTATTTCCTTTACTAATATTTTTTATACAAATTTGTTTAAAATGAAAGCATTTGTGTTTTCATACTTGCACTGCTGAGTTTATAATAATGATAAAATTGCACTGAACTAAATAAGGCAGAAGGACCTTTTCCATCTGAAAAGGGAGCTGAGAATTCATCTGTGAACAAGGATGTCTTATAAAAATACAAAAAATATTTTAGTCTGATTTATCTTGATACACATCACGTCAGTTGCGATGGGTTGCCGTCCTGTCCTGGGTTGTTCCATGCCTTGCACTCTTAGTCTCCAGGACAGGCTTGGACCCCCTGTGACCCTGAATGGGACAAGCGGTTATAGAAAAAGGATGGATAGATGGACATCACGTCAGTTTTTTCATCTAGCCACAAAAATATGTATTTTGCGATTGGAATACATTTTCCAAACACCAATAAAAATTAATTTCCCTGCAATGGACAGGCATCCCGTCAAAGGTGCTCCCATGCCGTGTGTCCAATGAGAGAGGCTCCAGGCTCACTGCAATCCTATAATGGATAAGTGGCTAAAAGCCTATCCCAGAAGCTATGGACGTATTGCAAGAAATCACCCAGAACGGGGCGCCAACCCATTGCAAGGCACACTAATACTCATACCTACAGACAATGTCAACTTCAGTTCACCTGAGCATTGACTGGGGGGGGGGCAACCAGAGAACCCAAAAAAAAACCCACAATGACACGGGGAAAACAAGTACCACCATCCAAAACAAGATGGCAGATATTCACAAGTAGTAGCAGTTATTTAATAAATTATGGCATAAACTATCCCAAAACATGGTTTAAAGGTCTTGGGACTACGGAACAAAGAGTATAAAAAAGCTGCTTCTATGAAGAGGGTTACAGTGGCTTCAGCGGCGAAACTGAAAGGAAACGTATAAGAAGTGTCAAAATGATGTTTGGCTGTCAGCTTTGAATTAGACGGCAGGGAAGCCATTGTGCCGAAACTCAATTCAGATTAATGGGAAATATTATGACATATTGATGGTAAATTGAGCACAATTACAGTATAGAAAAGAGTCAAATACATAAGATATTATATCAACATATAACAAAAGTCAAAATCTGAGTTAATGTTTCCCTAAGAAATTGCATTACGTGCTTCAGTTGAATGTTTTTCAAAATAAGAAAATCACTTTAGGCGATCAGCAACAGATTGAGTAAGCATAAGGAGCAAACAAAACTGGGGATGGTCGGTGCTGGGTAGCAAATACCTCAGCAAGGGCCGCAAAGGTAGCTGGGGCTAGGCCTGTCTCCAGAAATACATCACAACTAACTGCATCTCAGGAAAACAAATATATATATTAAGATGCTCTATAAGGTCAAAGATATTCAAAGGCAAAGAAACACAGACTAAGTGACATTAAATCACAAAGACAAGTGCAGGCAGGGGATATGAAAAACAGGGGGCAAACAGCATGTCTTCCTGCATGTCAGACAGATTCCTCAGAAGGAGAGCCCCTTGCAATGCCTTCAGCAGCGGAATAACCTTGAGCACCATTGTATGCTGGAGTACCTCCTATGTTACATGTGGGGACCTAAGTCTAGGTTCTCACTAGCCATTCATCACACCGCCACATGCGAAGTAAGTTCATTTCTTAACTATTTTGCCACAGTGGCAAAGATACTGAAATACCGACCATAGCAGGTTAACTTTTTGTATGTGTGTAAATGCGTTTTGCTGATACGCTGTTTACTTTCCAAGTTTTTTCCAAAACATTCTAATACCTCTAATATCTAATAGCTTCACTTAGACAAGCGGATGAAACTAGTGATGGGTCATTCTCAAACGAGTTGGTTCTAAAGCCAGGTCTTTAAAGTGAACGTCTGAACGATGACAGCCACCTCGCGCTTTAAAGAGACGTGTTTTTAACAGCTAATCAGATTTAAATAAGAGAGCTATACATCTCCCTGAGCTTGAAAGTTGAAGCTTACGCAAACGAGTTACATTGTTGGGTGTGTGCAGAATATGAAGAGAAAAGACAGACATACGGAGGACAAAATGTGACTTATACTTGTATATATATATTCAACATAAATACATGAATCAATAAATCCTTCTATAATTATATAAATCGTATTCCTTGATGTATTTTTATTCCATGTTTTGTGTGCTTTATAGGGCACTTTATGCCAGCAAAACAAAATACAATACATCAGGAGTTAGATAATGACTGCCATTGATTTCCAACCATTTTCAACTACGAAGGATAACAGATTCAGAAAGTACAGCCACGCTCTTAATCCAGCGCACTGTATGTTCTTCTTAGTAGGAAAGCACTCTCTTAAGCGATCAGTACATTACTGTATGATGAAGCACGTGCAGGCTTTACTGAGAAAAAGGGTTCAAAAAGCTTCAGTAACTTGCCTGACAACATGACTCATACTGGTAAGCACAGATACCACCCACCATGCAGCTGCTACAAGACAAGTTAGCATGCTATAGAGGGTGACTATGGGTCAAAGGGCACATGATATAATATTTCAATCCATACATTCTAGATTTAATACCAACCTGTTCATGCTATATGTGGTCTCTCTAGGTTAATTAAGAACTAAAGGGTGCATTGGGGGAAAAAAACACCAATGAAAAATGCATTCTGCCAGTGGAAACACAGCTAGACAACGCCAGACCACTTGTGCCCAGACGCATAGTATCACAGCTCCACAAATGTGACCTTTTTGTACCTGTAGATGCAGTTCTGCTTTCAGCGCAGGAATGATTTGGTGGCTAATACATTTAATGCATGGCTAAGGAAACTCCAGTACAGTTAGCCACAGTAGAGAGTACCCTGTTCAGTGTAGGCGATTCTAATCAGATAGAGATTTCCACCAGGGAAACTGGTTTACGACTCGATAAGGACAAAGGAGACGTCACCTCCTTCTCCATGGCCATGGAGGGGTTAGGATGACAGATCCACTAAAGATGGGAAGCTGCTGAGTTTACTGCTAGGTTTCCGGATAATTTGTATACGGTTTTGTTCTTGGATTTATTCATATTGTCTTTATTGGAGAAGGTAAGAAAAAAACATCTATAGGACAAAAACTATAAAATAATAATATGGGCACCAGCTCCATTGTTTATGCTGAAACCTTTTGGGGAAAAAAAAAAACTAACTGGCAACCTGATCAAAGGGAGCATCACCATGGGAAACAAATTCTGAAGTTTATCAGAATTCATTACGAGCTACTGGTGCTGTAATTATGTAGCAGGGTGAGAAATAGCAACATAAATAATACATACTGAAACAAATGGAAATCAAACGGTATCCATGTCAGCAGGATTTTGTTGACTGCCTTCTCTGAACTTTGCAGGAAGCCGCCTTATCACCCTAATCACAACCCTGACAGGTAAACATGACATCTGACACTCGCTATGAATATGTATGGGTGTCAGAACACCATACACTACCATAAAAGGGCATAAGGAAAGCTGGGTCAGGATCTGGGGACTTCACTACACTGTGCATTTCCAGGAGTTCAATACGGTTAAACTTCATGTCAGTAAACAATAAGGCAAAAAAAAACAACAACAACAACAGCCTCCAAAACATATATCCACTTCTTTCAGATTTTACACCTTAAATATTACAAGATGTATCCGCATGTAACAAACTACATTCAAATATATGATAATTAGGTTACATAACTGAGGAAAATGTCCCCCATGACAACCTGGGGGGCAGCCACAAACCAAAAAAATGAAATCAAATAAACACTTCAGTTTAAACATTTTAATAGACATCAATCACCTTCTGAAAAATCCTATATGAATGAAGGACAATGAGTACACAGCCTTGCTGTCCCACTGATGATTACCCAGACTGCATTGCTGCAATGGAACTGTTACAGTACAGTTTGGTGTCATAGATCCAGGAGACAACAAGCCATTCTGAACATGCACACACCAGACTGGATGGAGTTAGGGTCAGCTATAAACAGTGCATGGTGTCATAAATCCAGAAGGAGTATAAAGCTGTGCATCAGTGCGGAGGATTCTGCCGAAACCAAAGCCAGCTGGCACAAACCTGAACGCGAGCAATGTACCGCTTCAGATCGACAGTAGCCAGGAGTTCCACTGGTCCAATCATGCAACGCCATCATATTCCATTTTTGTAAGTTGCTTTGCTATTGCTAAAAGCAACAGATGTTTTTATATCCAGGTGTTTGAATGATGACAAAGAATAGCCCAGTATTATTACAGCTGCCCTCGATTGACGTGTCTGGTGTGAGCGTCACATCCACGACGCCCACCCTCCTCTGCAGTCTGTTCGGCTTCGTCTTGGAGCTGCTGCCAAACATGGAGGGAGATGGGGGCTGCAGCCAACCAAAAGCTATTAAAATACATACCACACTGACACCCCAGGGGGCGTGGGTCCAACTGCTTGGCAACCTGTGCCAGTCTGAATCCCATGACAGGAAATAAAATCACACATTTGGATCTAAGAGCATAGAACCTAAATACCGTAAAATCATAATTAATTTCTGAAACACTCTGAAATGCCTGATCACTTTCTTCGGTCTCTGCCAACTGGCGTGTCTGAAAAGAATGTTCTTTTTTTCCCCACAGAAATATCTTTCCAGTCAGCTGAAAATTCTACAGGCTTCTGGACCTTATTAAGGTAAAAACTAGAACAAGTACCACATCTGCATGTGCAATAACTGACCCTCCAGTAATGTTACAGAAACATTAAAACAAAATCAAGCTCTTATCATCTTCATCTGTAAAGGGTCATCATTCACAGTGAATAACAACAACAACAACAACAATATTATTATTATTATTATTATTATTATTATTATTATTATTATTATTATTATATCACTTGGGTCGGATAATGTGTGTATCTAGGTTTGCAGAACTATCATCTATTATCAGAATCAAGCCACATTTTTTTCTCTTTTCAAAATCTAGAAGGAGATACATGCTGCTCACTGCAGAGAACTGAGCCCGGCAGACTGTGTGACCGCTGCCTCAATGACAGGAAGTCAGACCAGCAGCCGGTGCCGAATAACTAGGCCAGTTTCAACATGAAGACATGAGCAGAAACCAGGGCAATCCTACCAGTCAAAACTGGCAGGTATAATTGCTCTGAAAATGACTCTAAATCCACTCTCAAGAGATCCCAGGCCGGGGAAATGTCAGTTGTAGTCCCTAGCGTTGGAGCTTGCTAAAGCGGATCCGGGCATCAACGCGCACACTGAACAGATGAAGCTCCTGAGGTTAATCTCTGCATTTTCCTTATGGCATTGGTCCACTCGGCTGAGGAGCCGTTCCATCATTAAGCAGCCTGAGCTGTGGACAGCTCTGGGGTTGCGGGGCCTCACTGCAGGGCAGTAAATGGATGGAATCATCCTCCTCTCACACACGCCCAGTTGGTGCACCCTTCTTTTAGTTGAGAGGTTTCCAGGGAGATTCACCATAGCTGTTGGCCAGAAGTGGCCAGCCAGTAGCCTATATGTGCTGGCTGGTCACACTCTTACAAAGGGATATGCAGCTACTCTCAGTGTTACCCTCACGGTCAGTTCCCATGTCTGATGTGACTTAGCGCCTCAACACGCCTTCAGTTCTGCTTCTTTCTCCATATTGTTCCCCGCTCTTTACACAGCAACTCGCCCGGGGACCTTTCAGATCTGAGGCAGGATGAACTGAAGCTGGAGGGTAAGGTGGATTGCAGATGCAGAGGACTGTGGGAAAGATAAATCACCCTGAGTCTCAAATCACACGAGAGGCCACCGGCAATCTCTATTTGAAGCAGTGCCTTTGCACCCCTAGGGCTCTGCTCCCTGGACCTGCTGTAAATCAGCAAACACACCCCTCCCCACACGCGCTCCTGGGTCCGCTTCTGCTGATGCACATCACGGCTTTACAGCCGTCCTTCTAAACGCATACCCCTAAAAACCAAAGACGTAAATATTTACTGCATCCACTGGAGCGGTCTGTACACACGACTCCATAGAAATGCCTGCCACGTTATCATCACGCACGAGGTCACCAGACACTGTGCGCTTGATGATAATACAAAACCGGATATGAACTTGGCCCGTGGTTTCAGAGGCAGCCCATCCACCTGCTGTGTCACCAGAAACTCTTGCACCTGAGTGGTGGTCCTCAGCCATGGTGTGGGTGACCTAGCTGCCACGGACAGCTGCTGTCAAGCAGGACTGGGCCTCAGAAGGAGGGACACCAGGTGAGTCAACTGCCCAAGTGCCTCCAATGTGTAAAGCACCAAAGCGGGTAATTCAGATCCAGAGAGTAAAAATCCAGACCAAGGTTTTGTTTCAACCAACCAGTTGAGTATAAAGAGTTACAGTCACAAACTACCGAACTAGTCGATTGAAACAAAATCTTGGTCCGGACTTTTGCTTTCTGGATTTAAACTACCCACCTCGGTAAAAGTACCAGCTATCTCCCCAGATCTAGGAGAACAAACATGAGTGTGAGAAATACACTGGCCAATGGTCTCACACTGACAGGGGCAGCTTCTACTGTTGAAGCCTCAGCAATGAGGGAGGACATACAGACAGACTTGGCCAGCGCCGTCGGGAATGGCAGCAGAACAACAGGGCCACTTCAGATGTGGCTGGAACTATCCTTTTCTCAAGGAGAGCAGTGTTTCTGGGTGCCTTAAATGAATGCAGCCATCTTCACCTGATGAAAAAACATGAATGCTACCTCTAGTTTCAATGTGAAGATTATACGGGTCTATTCTGGAGCTGGGGGAAAGCCTCAGTAGGGGGGTAATGGCAGGGACCGTGAGATGTGAGAAGCTGAGCAATTGTTACCATAACTTCTTCATCCCTGAAGGAGCTGAGAATCGCTTAAGCACAGGAGGCAGAGAATGGGCTGTTCATTCAGCCTGCACCATTTTTATGACCAGTGAAAGCTGCAGACTGCCAGAAATATGATTATAAAGACATAATGACAACCATTTCACAAAATTATGTAGCAAGGAGGCAATTACCAAATTATTATCCAAACCGGTTTGAAAGTGATGCATGTAATTATTTTAAAATTAGGCCTCTATAACACTTTAGTCCTGAATTACTACTTTGAAATCAGTAAATATATTTCCTTTACCCCCCCCCAACCCCCCGTTTTATATCTGGCCCTGATCATTTTTGCCCTTTTATACAAAACCATAATTCATAAGAAACCTATAATATTAAAGGCAGCACCAGCATTTTTCTGTTGCAGTATAAGGAGTTATACGTAGAATTTTAAAATGTTGATAAACCATTTGAGTAGAAAGTAATTGACACTCCAGAAAATACACAGGCAATAATAACTGAATATAAAAAAATTTTCCTTTGTTTTAACTTCAAAAATTCAACTAAAAACATATTTCTCCTGCACCACCATTATGTTTATAGGTTATACTAGCAGTACATGGACATCAGTCACTCTATCCATCAAGCTTGTGCAGTACAGAGTGACAGTGACCCTGGTGCCTATCCCAGAAAACCTATGCCAGGAAACATTAGGCACAAAGGAAGGGATTGCACCCCAACTGGCTTATAGTCCATCACAGTCCATTCAACTCAGTCGTACACTGTAGACAATTAGGAGATGCCAATCCAACAAGCCACATGTTTTCAGATTAATTAATAACCTGTTAATTGTATATTACTGAATCGCACAAGAATGTTAATTGTTTTAACAGCTTTCCTGTCTCTCATGCTGGTTACATTTCAGTACCTGGTATTAATCTTGCAACACCCATCATGTGCTTTTTGGAGCCCCAGCCTGTACGGCCCCGGAGACAGCACGCTCACACTGTTAGGAGGAGCTGAGGGAGGCTGGCTCAGACAAGCCGTGAGAGAACCCGGGGTCTCCTTCCCAGCTGCGGTGAACACGAGGAGCAGGCTGTGACACAAATCTTGCACCTAATGTTGGGGGAGGACAGCTGAGCACATGGAGAGCATTGCCTGACCCAGCCGGGCCACAGTAGACTCACACCAGGAGCACATGTGGAGGATGTGTGAGGAGAGAGCACCCAAAAATGCACTCAGGCCCAAAATGAACAGCCCATTAGGACTTGAAAAGCTGTCATTCCAGCCTGGAAAGGACCCGAGTAAGCCACTCAGACTGTAATGTAACAGTGGTTCCACAGGAAAAAAAAGAAAAAAAAACAGTAATATATATTTATTTTTTCCACGGGGGAAAAATGAATAGCAGGGTGTTCTAATGTGCACCTGCGTGAAAGAAAGAGTGGGCATGCGCTCTATCGGTCACACTGTGTCCACCCACATCACTTCACATCACACCACTAACCATGCACAGGTGTCAGTAAAAGCAGGCTCTGATCATGGGCCAGCGGAAGATGAGCCAAAAAGCACGGATAAAATCAACGCGCATTAAATACAGACAGACTTCAAAAGAGACAACAAACATGGGTTAAATAAGTCAAATAAACTCGGGGCCGATAAGCAAAATAGCTGAATGGTTAGTTTCTTTCGACTGCACTGTATTTTGACTGTTTTTATCTGTAAATAACAGACAGACAGAGTCATCTGACTGCTAAAATCCATAAAAGAATATTACAAAAACCAGGGACAGAGAGACTGTTACTGGAATAAAGCACAGATCAGATAAGGTACTGGCTTTCTGGACAAGGAAAAGCTTACAATTAAACAATTTTTTATTTCCACTTTTTTTTTACTATATATCCACTGTTCAGATCCCTGGTTTCGATATTCATTTCTGACATTAAAACCGAGTTTCCCTACACCAGTCACATACATTTAACTCCACAATTATATGGTCATCTTATCACTGTACTTGCTGTGTTCCAGCTCAAGTCAGCATTTAAGGAACATAACCATGAACGCAGCAAGGTCCTCCTCACCACAGCGAACGCACAGCTGGCCCACGGATCAGGCAGCTCTGCTGTGTCACACCCATGTCACTGTTGGACACGTTCTGCCAATGTTACTATTGTGAAGTGAAAAATTGACCCTTCCTCAAACGGTAATATTGGTGGCCTTCTCCATGGGCAGTCCATTAAACACATCAATGCATTAAACATGATGCTTCTAAAGCACAGGCTGATTCATTTCAGTGACTTAATTGCAGAAAATATTATGCCGTGTGTCATATGCTACAACATTTATAATTGCATGAGTCATTCAAAGAGAAAGCTTCCAACACTTCTGTTAAAAAAATCCTATCAATTAAATCAGCATAATAATTCCCCCACTGCTTCACAAAGTCATACAAAGAACTATAATTATTACAGTTACGGCTACGGTTGATACTGAGCACAGAATTTCTTAAGCAGCATAAAATGTATCGCATTTGCAGTTAATTTTACATGGTGAAGGGTCTAAATGTAGCAAATGAAATGTCTGTTTTATGAGTTTAAGTCAGACTGAGGAAGAAGCACTTTCCCTTGGTTTGGAGTCATCATGACACAGCAAATGCAAAATCCATGTACATTGTCATTCCGTCTTCGAGTAAATTTAAGACCTCATATGAGAAAGCAGCTGCCTGACTTTCAGCTGCTTTCACATATCATTTTGACTCAATTTATTTCAGAAAATCATACGACTATCTAGAGGTTGTGCAAGCTCATCTGCAATCCTCAGAATCACCTAACGAACAACCCTATTTTACCCTTCAAATACGTTTGTCTTTTCCCCCCCCCCCCCCCCCATCCATCGTGATCTGACTGGCAAGGTCAGCAACTAAAACTGTTCCATTAGAGCTGGGATCCACCCAGTCCAAGCTCACTCTACATCAAAATCACATTCATGCAGAATCTTCGCCTTTCAAAGGTGACGGTTAAATCAAAAACCACCCGAGCGCCAGTCTGCTCCAGATCAGACAATCCATCCTCTGTCAAGATATGGTGCACAGAAAGAAAGCCATCAAGTGTATTTTCTTATTGGCTTTTCTTCACCCACCGTTTGTTCATCAATCCTCTGCTTATAATAATGACGCTTGATAACACTCTGATTTATCCACGGTGGAATTTTTTTACATAAACATTACAAAATCCTCCCGTAGCCAGGCAGAGTGAAGGATAGCAAGTGAAGGTTTATCACTATACTTGCTAAAATACTTGTCTGCTGTGAATATTTTGATTCTTTTACAGAACATGACAGAGAAATGAGAGAAAGAACTAAAAGCATTGACTTTGCGTTGGACATCATCAAGGCCCAGCAGGCCACGTAGCAGCCTCCTAGGTCGCCCCCAGCAAACAGAGGATGCCAGCACAATTTGGCAGCAGCAGCGGGTAGGGACGTCCCAATCCACTTTTTTGGTACTCCAATCCAATCCATTCAATATTTATATCTGTCAATTCCAAGTCCTGATCCAATCTTTTAATAAATATTTAAATACACACACACACACACACACACACACACACACACACACACACACACACAGAGTAGAGCATTGTTTATCTGAGTAAGGCTCACGATTTTGCAGTGTTCTTCCTTGTGATGTTTCTGCAAGTGCCTAATTAGATTCATTGTATTAAACGACACTCTGTTGCTGCCTCCTCTCAAAAGGACAGCATTGCAAACATTGCAGGTAGCTGTTAGGCTACTTTGAGTTTCCAATTTAAAGAATTTCCGCACGGCTGACATCTCCATAGTTTGCAGTTTTAAGCCATGTGCCTCAGGCTTACTGCAGCGTGTGACGGAACCTTACAAAACTGACGTAAATTAGGCGGATGCGAGAAATTAAATATATTTTTGGATCGATACCTATCAATTAAAAAATGTCTGGATCGGCCCTAGTTCTGATCTTTGATATCGGCGCACTGGCAGAGGGGACAGTAGCATGCCTGATGTAAAGCAATGCGCTCTGCTGCTTAAACATGCTGCGCATCTGATGTCTCATTGACCGAATGCGCCTGAGCTACTTCATCCAACACTTCAATGGGGTCCATTAAAGCCCCACTGCTAATCGGTAAAGTCAGGAGGAAGACTGAGCTGAAGGGAGATCTGAAGAGAGTGCAGAGCCAAGTGCTCAGTTACAAAAGCAGCCTTTATGCCATTAGAGAGCAAAAGTGACACTCTCTGTGAGGACATTTTAATATCCTTCTAAAAGGTAAGGTACCACATATATGGTCTTTTAAAACAGAAGCAAAATAAAAAAACGACCCAATCTCCTCCAGAGGCATGCAGACAGAGTTTTCTGCCCACATCAAGGATAACAATTGAATCTGCATCCACTAATACTGTATGAAGACATAGGTTCACCACATGAGAATTTGGGGTGCAACTGTCCACAAAAGTCACTGCTCAGTACAAACTTTGGTTTTGAATTCATGGTCTGGTGCAATTTTGGTACAGCGGGTAAAACGAATTTGCTTGTAAATTATTTATTAAAACTGCAAACATTGTTAGAAACTGTTACATACCAAACAAAAGGCACCATGCCTGTTGACATGTCTGTACAACAAAACCCGAGAGACACTTATTTCCACATTGTAATTAACTATGAAAAAAAATTATTCAAAAATAAGACCGCATCATTACAGTCCCCCTGTCTAAATCCCACATTCCCCGTATCCAAATATGGTCACATAGCTTTAGTGAAAAACATTGCTATAGCCATAGTGATTTTTTAGGCTGGTCTGAATTTCCTGGCAGAAGTTCCTTAAATGCCATATCTGAGATTAGCATAACAGCCATAAGATAGCCTAGGTCTTATCAACTACAATCTCCAGTTTTGGTGTAATTTACTGAGAAACCAAAATGCCCCCACATGACTGATTTAAGCGTTGGAGGGGAGTTTCCAAGCTCTCGCTTTGCCGTTTCGCCATAACCAGCTCACAGTCACAATTAGCTTCATTTTTTCCATGTTGAACATCTGCGTGTGAATTTTGGCCCCATCCTTGAAAAGAAATATATTCATTCATTTCATAGTGCGGTCTGAACCAGAAATGATACAACCAAATGATGCACCACAAATACACGTTGCATTACAGCACTAATGTGAATTAGAAGATCGATCGAAGAATAAAATGATTTATATTTCTTTCAAAAGCACAGATTATACTTGTTTAGAACCAATAAAGTCCAAAATGCAGCCTCCCTGCTTTTTGTGTTTCTTTTTTTTTATTTTCTTGACATGGAAATAGATTTTCCTTTGTTTTATCCCACTCACATTAATATTTATTTTGGTGACTATTTAAATGTTATTGCAGTGTACTTTATAGTGCTGGATGTTTACCAAAGTAATTCTTAACTATCCTTCTCAAGGCATCAGAGTGAAGCCTTTTTGGGATGTGCACCTCCACTTTGGAGAATAACTGATTACCATCTATGAATGAAAGATTGAAATCCCACATATTGTGTTATCTGATTCCTCATCTCAACCAAATCAGGCATGGAGGAGCAGAAACAAAAGAATATCAGGAAGACAAAGGCAGCTTGCAGAACACTGCAAAGTCTCTCCTATTATTGCAATTAAGGCAGCCTGTTTAACCCATGAACACTCACTTAAAATGTTGGATCGGTCACTTGCTTTAGCAGACAATGAATAGATATTTAACATCAGAATAAAGAATAATTGGAAAAACACAATATAGTACACATAGTGCCGTCCACTCAGTGGATTTTTCTTGATATTTCAGATCACTGAATTTGTCCTTGCCCCTTTTGCTATATCAGGACCTACATACATGCTCCTTTCCTCCATTTTTCACGGTGGAAACAGTGGTGTGAATCCAGCTTGTGTCCCGCTGTCATGGCGGACGCCTCATTCCGTATTCTGATAAAAACACCTCAGAACATTAGCGGCTCCAATGACCCAGTCACCGGCCAGTCCCCAGGGCCCAGCATCAAAACGCTTTATGTTTTATGTTGTGAAATTAGGCAGGGCATTAAAGGAGATCATTACAGCAGGATACCCAGCAATTTCATTTCAGATAAAAACCCAAAGACGGCTGAATTGATACACAAGGAAAAGTTACCATCACAGACGCATTATACATCTAATGTAACTCATCTTACTGAATATTTCATTGTACATTATGAAAGCAGACTGCATGTTATGAGCTTCATCATAATGTTTCCCCACTCTTTAGAATGCAAGGCAGGAGTCATCTCAGGCAAATGAAATCTGGTGCGTTCAAATCCTCAGCACTAGGAAGAGAAGCAGGCTACATACAAATTGGCACTGATACTGAGCACCAGCTCTAAGAACCTCTGGCCGGGTTCAGTGGTCTCACAGGAAATGACACACTGATAAAGAGGGAGCTGTGTGTGGCTCTGCGGGTTAGGAGAGTGTGCCAGTGTCCAGAAGGTCATCGATTCAAATTCTGTGGCCAGCAGAGCAATCGCACCACTGTCGGGCCCTTGAGCAAGACTCCAGTGCTCCAGAACAGTGCTCCAGGATCGCCAGAAAAATGGCTGGCCCTGCGCCCTTACCCCAAGCTTTTCTCTCATTTGTGTGTGTGTGTCTCACAGAACAGAAGGATGGGATATGAAAAAAAAACAAAGGAATTCCTATGTACTTGTACAATGGAAAATAAAGCATTATTATCATCATCATTATTATTATAAAAACCCAGCTACAGATGAAAGCTACACAACTGGCAGCCCAAAAGGATAAATCCCCTTTGAACATCTCCCAGGCAGTACTTAGGGGAGTGCGGTTCCTGTATTTTCATATTTGATGAAAAGCAAGGAAATGAGTGATATGTGTCGAGGAGTCAGCTGGGAGGAGCACACTGGGGAGGGGGCTGCTAGGAGCCAGGGCATCCAGCCCCCCCCAGCCCGTCACCCACCACGCCCCGATTCACCAGCCTCACTAACACAGCATCCTGCTGCGCTGCATACCAGCTGTCCCTTTGATTTAAGAAGCCCTCCCTTGTTTTTCCTCCTTACTTTTCTTCCTCTCTGTCCTCCTTCCATCTTCTCCTCTCATCCCCGGAACCTGTGATCTCACACAATCCCGCTGCTCTCTGAGTTACCACCACAGAGAGAGAGCAGCAACAATAAAGAAAAAAATAAGATCACTGGGATTTTTTTAAATGATGCCCGCGGACGCTGGCTCTGAACCGTGCCCTGCATTGTGTTTCTTGCTTTCGCTCATTTTTATGCCATTCTTTTCTCCTCCTTTTGGCAAACCAGAGATGGCCTATGAAATAATTCAATCTTCGTAACAAACATCGTAAAAAGAAAGTCAGAGACCTGTTACAATGTTATATTCAAATGCTCCTCCAAATGTATGCTTTATATGTACACACATTAAAAAAAAACAATTACAAAAACTCTTGCCATTTTAATCAATTGCATGTGATGTACTCACATTGAGTACAGTGTATGAATATTGTCTTTCTGCGACACATTTAAATAGGATGTCCACAGCTTTCTTCCCCTAGACATTTGAAAATTCACCTATTAACTATTAAGTATACTTTTAATGATACGGCCATTTCATTATTCATACATCCAAATCAAAAAACCCAAAGCTTCATTAACACTTTGACTGTGCATAATGGTAAAAAATGATTTGTTGGAGGTCTGGAAATAGGAGCCTCTTATACCTATAATCACACCATAGAAACACTCAGCTGGTTTCAGTTACAGCTTCAGAAAACTGCTCCACATTGTTAATGAATCATGATGAAATGGAGAGAGGGACAAATGTTTCGCAGTACTCAGACTCCATTATAAACACAGTAAGACCTCAGGCTTTTATGGATACACTGCTTTTCACTAGCTAGGTAAGGCTACTTATGTAAAAAAAATGGAAGAACACAGTGTCTGTTCCAGAAAATGAATTACTTTTATAAAAGGGTGCAATTAGGGTAGATATTTGACAATATTCTAATATGTTGTGTATCCTGGAGCGTCACCACTGAGGTAGCAGGGATCTCTGGGGGGGACCACCAAGCAAACAGGCCAAGCCTGGTCACAGGCATTCATCAAAGATCCCTGTAACGTCACAAGGGCTACCATTCAACTGTATTCATGATTCACGGTGCTCCCAAAAAACAAAGCCCAAAAAACAATAAATCATTTGCTGTAAATATTCTTAACTAAGATGAAGTGCAGGAATGTGTGAGACACACCTCACAGGACGGGCTCTACGAAGTCACCCCATCTCCAATCTTCAACCACAGTCATGACACACACACTGGACCATGCAGGGGAGTGGTGGAAAATGGCGGCAGAAGCTCAACGCCCAGATGTTTCAGCCTCTTATTTTTTTGTCCATTTGATAAGCCGCCGAAGCAAATTATGCAGCTGTGCTGCATGTAAATACACAGAAGATAAGGCTCCTTGTGCTGTAGCTTCCATAACTATAAATCTCACAGGCTCACGCACACCCAAAGTGTATCACGTCGGAGCAGGAGGAACACGAGTGCGGCCGAATCGATGTCCTGTCTGATACTGTGATAAGTGCTGTTCACCGTGTGAGTGTAATAAGGACTTGGTCAGGAGAAGGGGCCTACGGGGGGGTCAGGGCGACAGCGTCTTTGAAGTCTGGATTCCAATTAAACCCCTGACTGAGTTCTAAGAGCACATGAAAAATGACATGGTTAGGTTCCCCTGACCAGCGGCGCCTACCATTTTAGCCCCCTTTGTTTCCCCTAGAGCTCCTAATATTTATGAAACAACCTTAGTAGACCAAAGCTTGTACTCTAAAACAACCCCAGTAGACCACAGGATAGGACATTAAAACAGCCCCAGTAGATCATAGAGTCTGACTCCAAAACCCCACTAGAACACAGAATGACATTCTACAATACAGCATAGTATTAGACATGGTAGGATCTACAACAATCCTGGTAGAACACATGGTAGGGTTCAAAATAACCCAGACCAAACACATGGTAGGGTTCTAAAATAACCCTGGTAGAAAACATTTTTTCACATCAGAATGTCTTTCCAAAATCTCTCAGTCAGTACACAAGATATTTTAATGTAGTAAAGCATGATAAGGAATATGGAACAGCTCAAACGGCACCTGTTGGAGGCCAACCAGGTCTATGTCAATTCTATCTCACATGTAATATTACTGAGGTTTCACAAACTGTGAAATCATTATTCACAGTGCACACTGCCCATGAACTTCCTCAGCCGCAACAAATATCTTAAACGAATATTACAGATAAAAACATTTTTCTTTTTGTGTCTTATTTCAGATTCAGATTTTCTCCTTTCTATGTGGCTGGACGTTTTGCAGCGGAGCTGCTCATAAGTCCTGACACCACCAGGATCTCCTGGCTCATTTCTCCTGACACCAGTGTTGGCATGGCTAAACACACCTGCATCCAGAAACAACCAGATTTTCCCCTCCTGACTTGAATCTGGAAGCGGACACTCTAAAGCATTTTGCCATAGACAAATTCTCCAGCCTTACTGGCTTCAGGTTGGACCACTACGAACATCAAGAAAAAAAGTTTTAAGCAAAACACAGATCTGTGAAAGCACAACAGTGCTTTATTTGTGCATTATCAATTTACCTTGAATACACAATTACTAGCTTGTTGTTATATAAAATTTTCTTTGCTTTTCTTGAAAGGTTGTATGGGGAACATATTCCTTAGAACAAGATTAGACTATTAGTAGTAGGCTAATCATGCACAACTAAGTAATTGTATGCACACACATATCGGAGTAATCGCCCACAACTAATTATATGCACACACCTCACAGTAATCAAACACACCTAAGTAACTGGCTAGGCAATATGACCATAGCTGTAATCGACAATGTTAGACAAGTAACCTGGTGTCAATATCTCACAGTGACTAGCAGGTTATCGCATTTAACCCCCATCAAGTCGGCAAGTTGTAACAATGTCTATTTAGCGGATTATTATGTCCTGGTTTCAAGTTTTTCTCGTCTAAAAAAAAAAATGAAGTGCTGCGTGCAGGTGTGCTTGTGTGGGTGGTGGGGGGGAGGGAGGGTGTTGGAGGACTCAATATTAGGCCTATTGTTTATGCCAATATTTTGAAATTTAAATATTGCATATCACTTTTAAGATTTAGACCACCCAAATGCATACACCTTGCAGTAATCATACACAACTAATTATATGTATACAGCTCACAGGAATCACAGACAACAATGTAATTATATGCACACACCTCACAGTAATCACAGACACCTATGTAATTATATCCACACACCTCACAGTAATCACAGACAACAATGTAATTATATCCACACACCTCACAGTAATCACAGACAACAATGTAATTATATGCACACACCTCACAGTAATCACAGACACCTATGTAATTATATGCACACACCTCACAGGAATCGCAGACAGCAATGTAATTATATGCACACACCTCACAGGAATCACAGACAACAACATAATTATATTCACACACCTCACAGGAATCACACACAGACCTCACAGGAATCACAGACAACAACGTAATTATATGCACACACCTCACAGGAATCACAGACAACAACATAATTATATTCACACACCTCACAGGAATCACACACAGACCTCACAGGAATCACAGACAACAACGTAATTATATGCACACACCTCACAGGAATCACAGACAACAACATAAGTATATGCACACACCTCACAGAAATCACACACAGACCTCACAGGAATCACAGACAACAACGTAATTATATGGAAACATCTCACAGGAATTACAGACACCTATGTAATTATATGCACACACCTCACAGTAATCACAGACACCTATGTAATTATATGCACACACCTCACAGTAATCACAGACGCCTATGTAATTATATCCACACACCTCACAGTAATCACAGACAACAATGTAATTATATGCACACACCTCACAGTAATCACAGACAACAATGTAATTATATCCACACACCTCACAGTAATCACAGACAACAATGTAATTATATGCACACACCTCACAGTAATCACA
>JAAGVU020000019.1:2119518-2164000 GCA_011763525.2 Mormyrus iriodes
GACATTCATGTACTAATTTAATTTTTGCATGTTACATATTACATGCACTTGTATATCTGAGTATAATCATATATATAATAAACTATGGAGCGTGTCGTTGGTCAGTCACATTACATATCGTATACAGTACAATCAAACACATAAAAAAGTAAAATTTACATCCTATCGTGAAACGTCACTGGTAAGGAACAGATAGCTGTTTTATGCGGGAGGATATTGTTAGAGAGTCACGTATAATTGCAAATGGTTTCTATGGTCTTAATGCTTCCACTTAATAAATAGCTATACAATTAGATGTGGTTACATTTTATATTCATACATGCATTTATTTTTTTCTGAATACCAAACTACTGTTAAAGCGCCATGAGGAAGATGGGCAGCATTTCACATATTCAGGATAGTACATGTGGAAAATTCAGACTAGTTTGTTTGTTTTCCCTTTGGCGTCATTGTAACCTGTGATGTTCTTTTCCCCGGTAGACGACATACACAGGAGGGCAACACAATTACATTCCAGAACGGGCTCAAGTCCGTGGCCCTGCAGCAGGAGACTGGCCAACCACTGTTGCAATCAGACACTTTTTCACGTAACCATGGTGAATCCATTTCAGTACCTAGGACAACAAATCCAGTGTACCATGTGTGCACCGATATAACAGAAGAGCATCTTCTTTATATATAGTGCTTGTATGCCACTGGCTCCCTCTGTTTTGGCTTCCGGGCAAGCTGCTGAACAGGCAACACTGCCCCCTACAGGCTACTGCTTCAGAACAGGCAGCTGTGCCACAGTCAAAGATGTTTTTGTCATCATCTCCAGTGAGCCGCATATTTGCGTAAGCATGGTAAATTTTGAAAATGAGCTTTGCCAGATGCCATGTGCAATGGAGTCCTGGAGACAAACCCCTCATATATTTCTCAGCTCCAGCTTCAGCCTGGGGACGAACAGGCAGCAGCGTCACCATGTACGTGGTGACATCATCATGTTCACGGTGACGCCAGCTTCAGAGAAATGGCCGACCAATGCTGCAGCAGTTCAAAGGGCAGAGGGCAGGTGGTGCATCCGTCATGACTTTCTAACTTCTCGCAGTCTGAATACACAGACCTGAACTGTCCTCATGGGAATACATCACTTAAGAGTTTCCTGTTTGAGCCAGAGTGTAAGAGGCGTGCACACACTGACACACAAGCACGCTGCCTTTGTACCGACAAGCAGACAAACCCTCCCAGGACCCAGTGGATTTGGAGCAAAGGGGCAGGAAGCCAGTGGCAGGAAGCCTGGCCGAGCAGCTCCCACCTTCTTCTGGTTTTCAAAGTGCTGAAATCCAGAGTGTGGGTGCCACTCACCAGGACACAGCGAAACCCTCAGCCACTTCCGCCGATTTCAAAGAGCATCATAAACCAAGTGTCAATATCCCAGAGAAGTAGAACAGTCTATCCAGACTTGACAAATAACACGGTGCTTGAGGGACCAATTAGGGACGGGTTTGTAACGGATTGTTCTGGGTATGAGTTTTTACAGGATCTAACTTGGGATGTAGAATACAAAGGCCACCAAATCGGAAAGGGAAACGCGATCAAACCAGCCTGAGCTTCTGCAGGGGGAGCCACTAACACCACATCAAATTGGCCGAAACCGAGCATTTCATGGTGCCTTTGGCATTTTGTTTCCACTCGTACCTGGGAAGAAAAGTGAACACCTGCCCCACTTTAGAGGGAGAAACTGAGGGAGCAGCATGAAAGCAACATCAAGGACCTTCTTCCAATGACAGCACTGGATCAGCCCCCAGGGGCATGGGTGCCATTCCTCTCTGAGCGTGCGTGCGCGCGCGTGTGTACGTGTGTGTGTGTGTGTGTGTGTGTGTGTGTGTGTGTGTGGGGTATGCATGCATGTATAAATGAGGGAGTGTGCGTGCCATGGCCACGTGACATCTGTCTGTGGAAGAAACAAACCGCTGGCTATTCTCCAATAACACCATGTCTGGATAAGTCATAGCTAAGCAATCACAGATGTAATTAACTGTCGGTAAACAATAAATCTGCAATGAGGCAGGTACTGAGATCAGGGACAGGCTGGCTGGCTGAAAGCTCAGTTTCTTCTGCTTCCATGTGCCTCAGCTCTGTGTCCTACACCTTCTTATGGCTACACTATGCTGAATACAGGTGGGAAGGAAAATGTGCTCTTGAGTCTCTGGGCAAACTTTGGCCTTGTGTCTCTCCAGCTTTGGCCCCGTTGCTACTGAAGGAGAAGCTCCTCTTGGTTCTACAGCCGAACTTTAACAGCGCTGAGTGCAGGAATGTCACCAAAGCCTTACAACTAAACCATCATTTATCTATGAGAGCAGACAAGCCATATATTTTTAGAAACCTAATAAAAGACAGCAACTAATAACAAGCCAAAAGTTGTGCTATAACCCAGAAAAGTCTTGTTACAAATGAAGTGACATGTAAGGTATTTAATAAAGGGAGTTCCACAGAAAAACAAATCAATACAGTGCATGGTGCGCTGTGCTACAGAACACTGCACACGTAAACAGGCAGGCCACCTTTCCGCCTGGGATCATCTGCCTTTTCCACTCCTCGCAGTACGACAGCTGCGCTCAGTGACACGGGAAGTGGCCTTAACAGGCGAGTTTGAGAGGGCCACGCTGTACGAGAGTTCAGGCCCTCTCCAACAGCACTACAAGCAGGCCCTATTTGAGCAGACGCCCGGAAACTGGGCCCTCTAATAGGGACAAATTGGAAATGTCTGTGCTGCCCGGTGCTGTGTGCTAGGACTTGTGGATTGATAGTGATGCCTAATGATCCTGCTGGGTGGATCAATACCAATAATCCCTTTTCTCGCCCATCCTCTTATTGGCAATAGAGACCAGTGAGGAGCAGAGGGTTAGTGGAAAGTGGAGTCCAGCTCACACCTTTTCTCCCACACACACACACACGGCACTTGTTTACATTTTGTTGAAGGCGCTCCATATGTACACTAATTTTAGTATAAGATCACAAAACCACTCAAAAAAAAATCAAAACATACTAAAACACGACAGTAACAGTTTTGGTAAAAGTTTTGGCGGTTTTTAGAAGCTGACTAATCATTAAAAAGAAGCACTTTACCTTAGGGGGCTGTCTCTACAGGGCCTGCTATTCAGGATTTACTATCCATGTGAAGTTCTCCCACGGACAGGGGCAGACTTACTTCTTTGCCACTGCCTTACATGGGTAGGGGGCCTCCTAAATGGGCCATTTGAGCTATTTTTTTGGAGCCGAAATAGAAACGAGAGGGAATTAAAAATGATGGAACATCAATAATATGCTAGGCAAAGTATGGGGTCCTGGTGGTAAAAGTTACCGATGAGGGTGGGGGCAGGAGTGCTGTCCGTTAAATTCACTGACTGGAGGGGGGGGGATAATGCCGGTGGATCCATCTGAAAATTTTAAGAAGTCTAACCATTCCCTCTTTTGCTAAGTTTCATTTTGAATATTGGTTCAAGGCTGTCTACCCGTACACATAAAAGTACAACCTCAACCATGCATAGACAAGTACAATAGCATTTCAGCTACATGCCATATGTCCATGAACAGTCATCCATTTGCACATCCATATGAAGTCCCCTATGAACCATCAAACCAAATCATAGCTGTACTGTGCGCACGACCCAGCAGCAGATACTTACCCTCAGGTGATGTATTTATCAGTGTAACCAATTTGACCCAACGCACTCGTTCTCATGTTAATTGCATTTGAGCGACCATGGCTACAGACTACAAAACTTTACCAAAGAAACAGTCCACAACTGCTCCAAACTTACGTTTCACAAAAGTGATTACTGTAATGTCTGCAACGACCGTAAGAGGAACAAATGATACAGCATTAATCATTTCCATCTGCAATGCTGAAAAAATACATTCATTATTCACGGCCAGACCATAATCGATATTGCGCAGATCAGCGCAGTGCTGGAACGTGCAGGTGCTTACATTATAAAGTGCCTTAGAATAATACATCATTACCAACATTAGCATGCCCTCATTTATCACCTTTACCACAGTAACTGAGGAGAAAAAAGCTCCATGTCTCA
This sequence comes from Mormyrus iriodes, assembly GCA_011763525.2. Classification (NCBI taxonomy): domain Eukaryota; kingdom Metazoa; phylum Chordata; class Actinopteri; order Osteoglossiformes; family Mormyridae; genus Mormyrus; species Mormyrus iriodes. Next base: position 2,123,592 of record JAAGVU020000019.1, read on the forward strand.
CCATCTGTAAATTTCCCAGCCACAGCTGCCACTCCCATTTTCAAGAGGGTCTAAGAAAAAAAGTCTAAATATATTTATCTGAATGTAAATGGCTAAGTACCTAGTGAGTTAATGATCCTGTAATGGGTGCGGGACATGTGTTGCTGGGACCCTGAGGTGATGACATCAGTTCCCACACTGTTCGGTGTAGGAATTTTGCACTCCTGCTGGTGATCTGAGACTGATGGCGTAACTGGGACTACCAAAGTGAAGATTAGACACCATACAATATGGAAAATATTCATATACCAAGCAGAGGCCAACACAGGCGGGAGGGCTCAGGCATAAGTGTGAGACAGGAGACACAGAAGTGTGGCAAATACTCCCAGACAAAGGAAACACCTTAAAAATGCAGGAGTCCCCTTCTAGGCCACACAGAGAAACTATTTGTAGTTCCTGTGGAGCCGCCTAAGCTACCAGAACACAAGGCCACCTGTACCTATTACTTCATATTTCTACATTAATATTTTACTAATGTATTTTACATATTTACTGCAATTATATGACAATAGCACAATATCATGTCAATAATATTTATATAACTTTAAGAACTTGATTCTAAGAACGTCCACGTTTTACTTTTTTTAAGATGGTCGTGGAGTAGCTCTTCAAGCAAACCATATTCCAAACCGCAAGAGGTAAATCTGGGAAGGTTTTTATTTTATTGTACTTATCATTACTGAAGCTGAAATGCAGCTTACCTCAATTTTTGCAAGCATCAAGAGTGCGCCTAGCTGAGGGGTTTCCATTGGCAAAGTACCCATTACACAATGACCAAGAAAGAACGATTCAATAGCCATCATAAAGGAGCATCCTTCCTTGAAGAGCACTAAGAAATAAACGTACACTTGAAATAGGGGACTTGGCCATATATATTTAAATATACCCTGGGACTAGATAATGAGATGACTGGTTTAAATATGAGTTGCCAAATGGCAGGACCCATTGTAATTTAACATGAAAACAAAGCTGTCAGGTGGGGCATGGAGCATCACACAACAGGTACTGCAGCCACTGGAAAAACATCTGACTCAATGTCAGTGTCAAAAACAGAGACAGCAAGGCCGCTCCCCTCTGATTTGCTCTTCGGATGCGGGAACTCCACTGTAATCTCATGTATTTCATTTATGTTTGCATCAAGAGGCTGCCTGTATGAAAAAAAGAGGTCCCATAGCCGCAGGCCCCATGTGTTTCCTCATCCACCCCCTCTTCGTCATCGCCCCCTCCTCCCACTGCACGCACAGCCACTCTTAAACGCATCTGTTTAATTCATTACATCATTATGTCAGCTCCATACTAATCTTAGGCACTGCTTCTATGGCTTTGACACGCAAATGAGGGAGACAAAAGCCACATCATGGTTGGGGGGGGGGGGGGTTCAGCAATCATCATGTCTCGTCAACAGTGTAAAAAACAGCCCAGAGCTTAAGCACCCCTAGAATCCTCTCTCACCTCCCTTGTTCCCTCCCTTTCCATGTTCCCCAAACAACAAAGCTGCCAGATCACACCAAACAACTGCAATCTGTTGAAGATCAGACACCCTACAGAGAGCTGGTAAAGATGGCGTCTGCCCTCTCCTTGCCCCCAGGCCCGCCTTCCCATCTGCATATCTGCTAGCACCCAGGCAGCGGCTGACTGCGCCTCCGTCATGAGAGCCTACCATGACGCGTGCCTCCTTCCTTCACTCTCCGTCACCAGCCATCCCTGGTGATGTGCGACCACCAGCTAACCAATCGGCCGACAGCCTGGTAATCACTGTTACAGAAAAAAAAGAAAAAAATTACAAAACGCATCAACTTACCCCGAGCTGGTGCCGGTCTCCTGAGCACAGGGGCTTGGATTACGACAGGGTCTTTGCTGCAGTGGTTTTACAGCAGAGAAATATTGCCTCATCTCACATCATATTTCAATGTAGCAAATTAGTATGTCTTTGCTCTATAAAACATATATAAAGTATGTATAAACATATATAATCCTCGTCCTGCCTGCCTGTTCCGTCTTCCTCCCCTCTCCTCTATCCCCACTGATATGACAGTGTGAGCTGACACACTTGGCTGAAGGGAAAAATATTTTTTATATATATATATATATATATATATATATATATATATATATATATATATATATCAAGCACAAAAACACGATGGTGAGGAAGGGAATGTGGTGAGTGTGCCCTCCTGCACACCTACTGGACTAGGAGCGAATTGAGAAGATAGGGGAGGGTGGAATCTAAATGTTCAAGGAAGACCTGGCCGTCCAAAGGGGCTACTGCTATTTTTCCCCTCAGCAGAAGAACCCCCGGGACGCCGCCGCGCCCCCCCGCCCCCCACCCCCCACCACCCCACGCCCACTATACGCTCCCACACCCCCTCTTCAGTGCTGCACGCTCGTCTATCCTTTGAGGATGAGGTGAGCTGTCTGGAAGAGGAAAGGCACAGACTCCACTGTGCAGGCTTGTACATTTTGCCGTAGGGTTAGTCAGCTGAAAAGCAGCGTGCCATAAGAACTTCGGGGGGATACAAAAATGAAAGAATGGAAAAAAAACACTTTTCTGCCACCAAAAAGCTTTAAAAAATTCATAGAATTATATTTAGGATTGAATTACACAAAACACAATTCTGTGGAGCTCAGCGAAGAGTATAGCAAGAAAAAGAATCTGTGCATAAAACATTTTCTCCTTTTCAAAACCGAAATTCAGTTAAAACCTGATCAAAATCAAATGCAAACGTTTACACACAGTTAACTGGCACATTTAAAGTCATCAAGTGGTGTTATTAATTCAAGTTTAATAATTTAAGTTCAAGATGGGTGTTCCTATTTATTGCATTTTTATTTCAGATTCCACTTAATAAGGAGCTCGTGCAAGGCCTCGTAACTGCAATGTGCACTGCTGACCGTATCCTTTGTTTTGGCTAAGCAAAGGTCTAACACAATATATAACAACCCGAAAACATAAAAAACATGCTAAACCAGAGACCACAAAACCACTACAGAAATAGGGGGTGTCCCTCCTGTGGATATTATGGCAATGGGGGATCACAGGGGTCAGGTGGGGGTCCGCTGGCGGATTCCAGACCTTTTCTGTGCTGTTTTCTTTCATCAATCTGGCTCCTCTCAGCTGCTACCCAGCAACAATTCACCAAGGGGGGTACCCTCCTGCCTTCTGACCCCCCCCCCAAAAAAAAACACTAAGATAAAATAAACAGTGCTGGACAGGAAAGCTGCGCATGTATATGTACTCTTGATTGTGTGCTGAGTTCATCGAGGAAACTATCCATGTCTTGACATGCCCAGCAGTGCCCCCTAGAGGGCCGGCTCTGACAGAACAGCAATGCTGTGATTTTGCTGGTTCTTCACCATGGCCAAGTCGCCGTGTGCTTCCATCAAACGCAAAATCATGGTTGTGTATGTGGCCAACATTAACACAAATATGAGATTGAAAGGTCAAATATGTTTTTGCATGGTATGAAATGGTCTTACTTACCGCAAAAAAAAACCCAAAATAAATAATTTCTTTACTAAATTTATGTAGGTGATGAGAAAGAGGTGAATCACATGAAGACAGCAAAAGGAAAGGTAAGAGATGAGGGAGGGACAGGAAGGAGAACCACCCTAAGAGAATTCATGCCCTTGGGTAGCCTACAAATCGACCCATTTTCACACGTTTCTGCTCTCTGAAAGGGGTCATTCTACCAAAATGTTGGTAAACTGACTTCTCCCATTCGATTCAATGCAAAGCAGTCACATTGAGACTGGAGCAGTGGGGACCTTCGTGATGAGTGCCAGTGTGTAGGGACAGAATGGACAAAAGGCAGCCACGTTTGCCACGGATTTGGCGTCTCACCAATTTGTTCTTTCCATAAATATTGAAAAGACAATTTTAAATATTTGAAATTATCACCATCATTTTTATCAGTACTGCTAATATGTGCTGTTGTATGTCTGTATTACATAATTTTCATTTATGTCAGGCAGTCTTGATAGATAATAAGTAAAGATAATAGAATTGGATATTTAGTATTTAATAAGAATAATAAAGAAACTGCAAATATTGATTCCTTCAAACATCAGTTAACTTCCAAAATTATTTTTTACTGTTTAATTGTGAAATATGTGAACAAAAAGTGAGTAATGTTAAGTAAATTTAAATTGTGTTTATAATATTTCTTCATATTCTTTTTTCATATTTGTCATATTTCTTTAAAAATGTTTAAAATGTCCAACATATTTCCAGCATTGAAATACTGTAAATATATTCTTTAGTAAATGTTTTAAAACCTGTGATTTTCAGGTATTTTTACATGTATACCCATGCAAGGTTAAAAATGTTAAGATTTAAATTAAGATTAAATATATATACATGTATAGTGTATCGAGGGTTTAATATTTAACTTAACACATCAGCACTTCCTGCAAGCTGAACTATTAATTAGGGTAAAATATTTTTAAGAGAAGACACAGTACGATTAAGAGATTAACAGTGAGTTAATTACAAGTGTGCTATACAAATATATGCATCTCAAAATATCACTATAACATAAAAAAGTACAGATGTGAATAAATCAAAGACCATCAGGAATCAAAGGCATCTAAGCCAGTGGCTGTTTAACAAAGAAATCTGCAAAACTGTTTGCCTTTTCTAAGCACCAGCTTTTTAAAATTTTATGCTGCTTCTCTAACCCAGTCTCTCTTTTTTATAGCTGTTTCTATACCGAAAATAAGGAAGGGTACTGCTGAAAGCCTGAATTCTGATTCTGTCAACAGCCACAGCTCCCTGCCATCAGAAATCAAGACTTCCATCTGCATCGTAGCTGGAAGCCGCAAGGTTCAGGCACGTAGCTGTGAGTCCCTGAGCTGGCGACCCCCCGCAGCCCTCCATGCCCCCCCAGCAGTAATAAGCCACGCTCCCTGACCTTCACTGATGGAAAACAGCAGTGACAAGATTCACGGACATCACAGCGGCTGATGAGAGGCAACAGAAGCCAGGACTCATCATCCTTCCGACATTTATACAAAAGAGGAAACAAAATAATGCATACAAACAAAAACAAACAACAGCCAAATCCTCCCCTTCTCTTCCCCTTAATTTACCAAAGCATCCCTTGTATAAATTCTAGATATCTTCAAACACACCAGAAAAAAATAAGGCAATATTTAAACTATACCCAGTACAATAAAATACACAGATATTTCATGTATAGTTTCATTCAACACCTAAAATTAAAAATGGGAAATAATAATAATAACAGATACATTTACAAGCAGTTATACTCAGAGTTATCTTGACTGAGTTACAAAATATCAAACGTCTTTTTTTGAACTAACTGTTTTTTGAATAATTACATTATTGGAATAAATCTATGAGAACTATCTTATGTCTCAGGGTGAAAATGATTTCTTGTACACACAGGGCACCATCATAGCCTGAATATATTTAAAGACTCAATGTACACAGGTCTCTTCACCTTCAAGGCTGTTACGTATATATCCAGGTGGAGAGACACAATCACAGCCCATCGTAAAGCTGACCAGTATCTAAAGGTAATGTGACATTTCTAACCAAAATTAGTTAGGATCATTTTAGTTACTATCTATAAGAACACTAACTGAAGCTAACAATATATATAAATATTAAATATTATATATTATATATAAATTTACCTTTGTAGGAGTCAAATTATAAATAACAGCCATTGAATCATCGTCAAATAAATTAAAGTCTTATATTTAACACACACAGCAGAACAAACAAATCACAATGAAATAGATTAGATTAAAAGTAAAAATTAAATTAGAAATATACAAAATGCCAGGATTATATTTTAAGAATTAATTAATAATGATCTTGAAAAAAAATTAAGCATGGCTGCGTATATTTGTAAGTATATTTATACCTGTACGACACATACTGGAGCAACTGCTTAATTTCTTATGCCCTTCCTAATCTCTGTGAATCTTCAATAAAAATATTATTGTTTATGTATTAGATCTCTGCTTTGATATTATTATGATATAATACAACTGAGGAAAAAGCTGAAAAAAAAATGTGTCTAGGTTTTTCCGCACTTTAAACATTATTTCTAAATTGTTGCGTATCTGTACTGCATCACCTGAGAAAGAAGTGGCAGTGTGTGTGCACATGTGCGTGTTGTGGAACATACAAAAGGGGCAACACCTCACTGTTTGCAAAATGGGCCATAAACAGCTGGGTTTGATAATCTGCTGGCCAACATTTTCACATGCTCCCCTGGCTGGTTTGCATCAGTTTAGAGTGACTTCACCCCTGAAAACCAATGAAGGACTTTAACAAAAATAAATAAATTTCCCTTATCGATCTTAAATGTCAAAGGTTCTTGTGACAACACATTTGGAGAAGCATTAATCTGTATTAATCATCATTGGGGACATCTATGGAAGGACATTGCAATAGAGAATTTTAATTATTTCAAAACTATAATAAGCAATCGTGTTGTAACCACCAGCAATAACCAACAGAAAAACGTAACGTATGTAATACGGCACGCCTATGTCATTTATCTCTAAATAATGGTAACTTTTCTAATAAGCAGGACTCGGAAATGACTGAAAATGACCTGTTCTTAACCTGACAGAAAATCAGCCAAGGTAGGTAAAAATGCATATTCAGAGTAAAAATGTGCAAGTAGTTTTTAAACATGCCCACTGATATTTCATGCAAAATATATCATGCTGCTCCAATTATTTTGTTTCATCATAATAATTGTTTCATCAGCTTAAAGAAAAATAAAGTAATTAAAAAAATCTGAGAATGTATATACAAATACATAAAACATATCAAACCAAGAAAATTAGTAAAGATTTGATCCACGGCACTATCAAATAAGCCTAAATAAATGTTAAATAAGTTTTCCCATAAACTCAATTTCCCATATATAAATTTACATACAATTCACAGCAGAAATACTGAAAAAAGATTTGCCTTTCTTTTTAGAAAATAAGGGGAAAAAATCACAAAATGGTGACACCACAGAAAACACGAAAATACAGTCAAAGAGAGTGGGAAAGGAGTTAACTGAGTTTTAAATTTCTTAGAAACTTATTACACATACAGATTTTATTACATTTTGTCAACGATGATCCAGTGCCAATTGTTTTTATTACTGACAACTATATTCCTACTGTCATATTATAGTCAATTTTTATTTTCCAGAAGCAGTGTGCAAGTGAGCACTTTTGGAAATAAAGCAGGAAACAGCATGGGAAACACACAGTGTGTGTACAGAAACAGCACTAGTGTACTTCCTCCTAGCAGCCCAGACGCTGGCGACTTTACCAGGGAAACCTCGCAGCAGTGGAGTAACACAAAGCCCCAGGGTCAGATTGACACAAACGAGACCCAAGAGGAGATGGGCTGAGAGAGACAGACAGACGCGAAGCAGAAGAGAGGGACAAGACAGAGCGGGGGACCTCTGAGAGGGAAATTCATCGAGGTTCTAAGAAGCTCAGTACAAAGGCTGAATGAGAAGCCCTGTCTCCTCGGAATGGACAGAAAAGCGTAAGCAGTAAGCCGATGGTCAGAAGGGGCATGTAATCACTTATGAGGTACATCTCATAGGCTCATGCTGGCATGGTCAGATGGCACAGAGTCTAATTAAATAAACAAGGCACCATGTTAAGCTCAGAGGTGAGGCATTGCATTGTGTGTTATAAATAAAAGAACTAAGAAAGGTACTCTGCCTGCAGTTAAGCTGTCCCCGGGCTCACGCGTCAAGCCGGAATAATTCATTTAATATTCAGCGCAGCTGCGACTGACTACAGGGGGCGCTCATTTCCCTTCCTATCTGCCTCCTCTTTCATTTTGATTTGGTTCATTTGGGCTGAACAGCACTTGGCAGCTTGTTAGCACTGCCACCTCAGTTAACGTGCATCCGAGATCGAATGGAGGTGGCGAATGGGAAGTGGCTGCACCGGTGCGCTGTGTGTGCATGTGTGGTGGTGGCTATTTCGCTGCTGAGAGTGCTGATGTAAATCATGCAAGAGCCCCAGCAAAGTGAGCATGGCACTCCACCTACAGTCAGAGCTAAGGTACTACCACAGGTCACAAGCATCACTGAGGCAGGGAAACCCAAGAGTAACATTGCAATAAAACAGGTATAGACTTGAAGGGAGTCAAAGGACCAGCCTTAGAGGGTAATTCAATGAAACAATTAACATGCACAGACAAGTGGGTCTGTTTGACAATTTTTGCAAAGGGCCTCAGAAAACTCAATCATTTTCCATAGCAGCTAAAATGTTACATCCGCTTAGTAATATTGTAGTGTTCGAAATGCTTTTGACCAGATGGGGTCAAAACGCACAGTGAGTCACGCTTCTGTCTTCAGCCCCCAGAATCCCGTCGGCAAGAGAAAAAGCTCAGCAATAAAAACAGGCTATCTTGGGAATGGAAGGACAGACCTACAGACGGACGGGGAGGCTGGCTGCCTGGCAGACTGACCCCAATAGCAGAACTTTATACCTGATAGCTAAGGTGCTGTGAAAGTCAGACCTTAAACGCACAGAGAGAAGATAGGCCAGGGGATGCAAAATATGGCCCAATGGAAGACTGCCATTCTGCTGTCATGTGACAGAGAGGCTTCTCCTTCCAAAACGACATGACCTTTGCTGTAAATCACAGAAGGGAGAAACCAACCCCAGCAGCATCATCATCACTACCACTATTAATAATAATAATAATAATAATAATAACCATGACGTGCTGTAGAAGACAGACAGTTCGACAGATGGATGGACGGATAATAAAATTATGTTTACTCATGAAATTGCAAGGGGAAGATTGGACAAAAGTGTTAATAGTAAAATGTGTAGGGATGGAGGTGTCCTGTGAAGGCTTTATTGACATCCTCTGCTGGTTAAATATTTGGGGGCATTATTATGCCTACTCCTGGAAGCACATGGGGATCTGCAGGGTAAGCCCGGAGGAGGAGCTCAGACTGCAGCTATGCACAACAATATATAAATGAAGGCAGCACCACTAGGACGCCCCCCCCTCGAAAAAATAAATCTCATTTCCCCTCATCTGAGCCCCAAAGCAATAACCCCAACCCCCACACTTCACTGCCCAAGTCCTTTCTCCCTGTTTTTTTCTCTCTGTTCTGGAATAAGTTCTGATAATAGTTTCTACCAATTCACATGCACCAGAAAAATACTGAATAATTGGAGGCCACAGCTGGAATGGACAAAAAACAAGCAGCTGGTAGATAAAATAACCATGCATGAAAACAATACAGTGTGGTACAGGGCAGAGAAGGAAATGTAGAATGTCAGGGAAGCCTCAACTTACCATTTATTTACTTAAATTCAATAAAAGACTTGCCCTTGCCAAGCACTGAAATAGGCTGAATTATGAATTTCTGATCAGTCTGGCAGGGTAGGCCTGTAATCCTATTTCAGCGACTGCCTGTCTGCCTGTCCATAAAAGTTAGAGAAGCAGGAAAACATCTGAAGACAGTGCTGTCCTCTGGGTCTTCCGATCTTACACCTAATAGCCTTTCCCAGATGTGGAAGAACACACTTATAGCTTGTTCATTGTACCTAAAGTCTATGGGTAAGAAAGAGGGCATGTTACTATTCATCAGTATGATAAACTGGGATTTTTCATACTGGGGAGTCATGAGTATCAGTGGGCAGCACATTACCTCACACCACCACGGCTGAAGGTTCGAAGCCCACTTTGCATGTGCGGAGTGTGCATGTTCTACCATTGCTGTGTAGGTTTCCTTTGGGTACTCCAGTGTCATCCAGGCATGTCCAAAGACACAAGTGCCACTATTGTTTAATCACTGTCATTGTTCAAAAGCACACCCTATAATAAAGAGATGCTGATTTAATTGCAAAGCAAAACCTCATTGCTGCGCTTCTGAATGCCTTAACATCTAGACTTCGGCCGTCTCGTCACAAAGTATTTAACACGGGCATGCTCCTTCAGCAATAGGCAAATGGGGCTTCGAAGAGCACCAGGCCAAAGTGTAACCATGTGAGCAAATTGTATCATTAAAGCTTGACATACTCCAACCAATCAGAGCATGTCACAATACACTACACAACCGTTTGATTGGTTCAAATCAGTCAATCATTAATAAAGCTATTTCCTCAGATGGCTTCACTGGACTTTAAGTACTGTGAGAAACCAATCTTGTCTATAATTTGACATGGTATTATAATGAGTGGAATAAAGAGCGGGGAATGCTTGTCAGATTGAGTCACTTTGAAGGTTGTGTTTGAAAATATCTGCACTTTGTGCAGTGGATGACCTGAGCGAGTCAGAACAGCGCACACTCAGGCATAAAGGCAGGGGAAGTGATTTTAAGACTGTTATTAGGTGATTAAGACAAGCTTTAGAATCAGCAGATAGCAAAGTTAATTACGACTCTGGCACATTTTTTCTTTCCCCTTTATTTATGAATAAAAAGCAAGGAGATCGCAGGTTATCAGCAACTCCGCCGCGACAATGAGGGGAAACAGCATCAGAGCGTCTCTACATCTGATTTCCTTTTGTGCATTTCAGAATGAAATTAATTTCCTCAGCTATCGAATAAATCATTGAACAAGTGATTGTCAGGGGTGCCGGTTCCTAAGGCGCTATGAGACCCCATTTAAAACGCTGCACCCCCCCATCCACTTGCTGAAATGTAGCATGCTTTAATCCAAGGGGCCAACATACCTCTCATAGAGGTCTTCCCCGCCACACTAATTGAGGTCTTTCACCCTGACAAACTTGTTGCCAAGCATCCACTTGTGTTAGAAAAGGGTTTGCTATTAAACATGCTTATTATCCATGTCTGTAGTGATTATACACTTCCTATTAATTTTAATAGAAATAATTATTGGTAATAACAAGAGTATTAGGCTGGGGTTCAGATTCTACCCCTGGATCTGTGTGTATGTAAGGAGAGTTTGCATGTTGATATGGTTTCCTCCCACAGTCCAAAAACAACAGTAGGATGATTGGGTCCTCATGCTGCGCTTGAGTGAGTAGGCTCGTGATCGGCGATGGTGACAGGATCCCATCCGAGGTACCCTGAGCTTTGTGGATAGTCTCCAAGCTCACTGTGACCTCACATCAGATAAGCATCTCTGAGAAATGCATGGGTGCAAAGTTTAGCATGCTCATGTATTACTACTATTGTCTTTTTATTAATAACTCAAAATGTATGCTAGACTGCAGACTAAATGCAAGAAGCTGGCAACTGTAGCTAATCAGACAGAGTATTCTGAATGTCAGAGTTCTTCCTGAATGAATCGTTACATGAAGCCTTTATTCGATGATCTCGGTGTGATTTCTGCTGTATTACAGGACTTCCACACACGTTCTCCACACCCCTTTCTTCACGACCCACTCAGTTAGTAGCTATGGCTGGGGAAACCCACATTCTTCCTGATTAAGGGAATAGGGAGCCAATGGCTGGTATCACTGCTCCTAGATAGGTCTTAGGATAGAAGGAGAGCCCAATGAGATTCTGATCGTGTATAGTGCAAGAAGGGTTAAGCTATGGTTTTGTAGAACACTGATCTGGAGCAGATAAAGGGGAAGATAACCCAGAACTTGTTCCCTACCATTACAGAATTAGCTTGGCTGTTTCCTTGCTGACAGAACAAAAACATCATGCTGAATTCTTCACGATCATCTCATCGATTTTTGCCCTCAGGGACTTTGTGATTCCAGAGGGCAGTAAATTGCAGGTAATTTTATAGGGAATTACACATGCACTTAAAAGTTCATTGAAAAAAGGTGGTGAGCGGACAAGGGAGACGGCTCTCAAACATGGCTCACTGTCAACTAGGGAAACCCTGAGCACAAGCACCCCAGCATGCCGGGATTAGAGGAATTATTTGCATGCGTGTTTGTACGCACTGCCAATTCATACACCTATATTACTTAATGATTACTCCAATACTCCAAGTTATAAGATTCAGCAACTCAGTAAGAATGGCTCCGTTTCATTCAAAGTCCTGCACAGAAGAAACGCACCTCTCCCAGCAGAAGAGTGCAAATATCCAGCAAAAACCTGGCTAAGACTAACTTAAAATTCTTTAAATAGATGAGGAGAATGCATGACATGCATGTAAATAAAAACATTCTTCTTAAATTTGTTTTTGAGCATTTTGGCTGTCCAAACTGCACCAAGATATTAAGTTGAAATGAATCATCCATTGTTATCTTTGATCGTTTTCCAAAAACATCATGCATGCATGTACTGTAAGAAAATGAGTAAGGAAAGCAGCCCTGAGGCTGGCAACTTCTGCCTTAAGGAGACATGCAGACTGGTGTGTTGGGTAAACTTATTTTTTATTCTCTTATCAGTATCTTGCATACCCACACAGTTACCCACAATAAAAAAACTGCACAAGTGTCTCTTCTTTTCCTAAAAGTAGTAACAACTTACAGCAGGTAAGTGGGGGTATAGGAATGAATAAAGGTCATGATAAAAGTCCTTTCTTCTGTAGCTTTGCTCCTTCCTTGTAAACTCATTTGACTCACCAGCACACACTGACCTCAGTACAGCCCCGGGGACATGAAAGGTCCTTTATGTACTCCAGGTGCGTGCGTCTGTGCTCTAAACAAGAAGGCAGGGGTGCACATCTCAGGCTACACATCAATGGCTTTAAAGAAGCTAGATGGCACTTGCACACCACCGCTACTCCTACAGTCCATGCTTAAACTCCCTCCAGATTGTCAGCAGCTGTACCACCTGCAGTTCAGACTAGATATTCCATCTGAGGCTAAGCAGGTTTGGGCCTAGCCAGTACTTGGAGGGGAGACCCTCTAGGAAAGCTGGGTTACTGATGGAAGAGGTGTTGGTGTGGCCAGTAGGTTAGTCTATCCTGTGGTCTGTATGGATCCCAGTGCCCCAGTGCAGTGATGGGGACACTGTACTGTACAAATAGTGCTGTCCTTCGGATGAAACGTAAAACTAAACATAAAGTATCCCTGGGTATCTTGCGAAACAGTAAGGGTGGTACCCCAATGTCTTGGCTAAAATTGCCCACTGTGGCCCTTTCAAATCTGGCCTCCTAATCATCCCCTATATCTAATTGGTGGATTCTCTCCTGCCCCTTCACCACCTTAGCTGCTCTGTGGTGAGCGTACTGGCACAGAATGGCTGCTGTCACATCACCCAGGTGGGGGCTACCCAGTGTTTGTGGTTAAGTGGCTGTCCATTGGCTCTGTAAAGCACTTTGGGAGTCTTTCAAATGTAAGGTTCATTAATTTGGAGTGAAAAACAACAACAACTTTGACATTGCACCGCAAATTTCTTGTGGAACGTGATTCTTTTGGATTTTCCCATGTTTTGTTAGGGCTACTTACATGACAGATATGTAAACAGTAGCATCCTGGGTCCAGATGACCAGATTGGAGCTGCAGGTCTGCCACCTGCCCCACTGCAGCGCTGGAAGGTAGCCCCCCCTCTGCTGACTTCTCCACATGTCCCAGAGCTTGAGCAGACACGTGCAGCATGTGTCTATATGAGTATGTTTAGCTTCACCACCCACAGACACACACTCATTCTCCTGTCTAAGAAATTTCATATGCTGTACAGCTATTAATGAGTCTTTTCAAAAAGCACATTCACATACACACAGGGCTAGACAAGCAGGAAAATTCAGACAAAGCTACACACAAGCACCCACCCAGGCACATGATGGCGAATAGTAAAATGCCATGCGAGCCCTATTTGTCCCCATTAGGCAGCTGATCCCTGTGTTGCCTCCTACTTTCCACAGAAGTGTCACATCTGGTCAGCTACATCACTGGTCACACATGCCGGGCTCTTCAGCGCTCTGACCACAATTGTGTATCTTCACCACAAGTACTGGTAAATTCACATACAGGGTCAGTACCAGTAGAGGGAGTCCCTTCGTTAAAGCTCACATATGCTCTGCCACACTCAGAGACAGTAATTGAACAGGGCCTCAGCAATGTGTCCAGAACACTGACTGATAGGTAACAACATCAAGAGAATGTTAATAAATGCTGATCTGTGCAGCTTCCCCTGAAAAGGTCATTTCAGCAGACAAGACGTCCATCATGCACCCAGAGAGAGAAACTGATCAAACAGAATGAATTAGGACACTCACACAAAGACACACACACAAATACACACATACACACACACACACACACACACAGGACACAAGTCCAGGCAAATAAAACAGCAACATTGTGCTACCCCCCACCCTCTTGCTGATGCCCCTAAGGTGTCTCCCTCTTCTCATTGTGTTCCCTATCATGAGGGTTAGGCAGGCTGCTGGAGCAAACCACTTATCTAGCATAGCAGCAAAGCCCTGCTCTATACCTTTATCTTGGGGAGATGGGAGTTAACATACCGAAACCCATCATGAGGTTATATCACACCCACATCAGGGACAGGAGATAAGAGCAGGGCTACCAGGCATAGGACCATGAGTGGACTATCCAAGGTTTTAGGCTAGCAGTGAATCGGAGGGGCATTTTCCCACAGCTTCCACTGGCCTCAAAGGGAGTTATAGAGACTCCAGCCCCACAAAGATTCACAACAAGCTGTACGAACTCCCATGGACCCCTACAGGGAGCCATACACTCACACAGCCCCACACCACGCACACAGTCTCCTATTTTCATAGCGCTCAATCCACCAGCTCCGATAAACTGAGCAGAGGAGAGGAAAGTCATTTCTCTGATTTATTTATGATAGAATGAAGGCTTGCTGAACGCATCAGAACAGGCAGCGATGGTCAGACTATCAGGGAAGATGAAGTGTCTCCATAGTCCAGTGAGTGAACGTATCTGCCGCAGTGGGAGGGGAGATGGGGGGGGTGAGGTGGTTAACTGTCTCAGTGCCACCCTGCTGCATGACTCCTCCCACTCCCAGTGTCTCTAGGCCCTGGGACCTTAAAGCTACAACTTTCTTTTAGTAAATTCTCAAATCTGTACAGAAGAAAACCACTAGATGCACTGAGAGTCTCATCCTTTGATCCCAATGACTTTAATCCAAAGCAGATGAATATAGTGAATACAGGCTGGAGAATAGCACTATGAAGGAGGTATGGGAGAAGAGGAAGATCACCTGGCTCCAGCAAGGTGAATGGATCAGATGAGGTCAAAAATCAGGAGAGGGCAGACAAACCAAGTCTGAAACTGGTCTGACACTGCTGCACTTCATCCCGGGAGAAGGAGCTCGAGGGGTCACATCTGTATTGGTCAACCCTCCCATGTGTAAAGACTGTCTTGACCCTCCCTTTTAAGCCTCTACCACTATCCCACATCTGTCCATCTCTTCCACTCATATCTGAAAAGAGATAAGATACAGGTACACATAGGCAAGGCAGCAGGCATTTAAGCTTTAAGTATGTGCATTCAAGAGGGGAAAGGTTTAATCCGTTCTTGTGACTACAGAAGGTGGTCCACCTGCTTCTTAGTCCACCTGTGAAGGACTTCCTAGACCCACTACAGTATGCATATAAGGCACAAATAGCTGGGGATGGCACTACAAAGAGTCGACGTACCCCCAGACAAGTTGAACAACTTCATGAAAGTTCTCTTATTTAGTGTCGGTGTTTATTCCAGCCCTGCCTGGTAGGGAAGAAGCTCAATATGATACAAGCTGAGGAAGCCATTAATGCCTAGATTACAGTTCATCCACGTCAGTAATTTCATATTAGATGTTCTGTCGAGCATCACAGAATCACTCCAATAGATATTACCATTCCTGTTTATACTTTACATCATTGTCTTTAGATACAATTCTGGCTCTTGCCATCATCAGTTTTCTCAGATTGTGGGATGCATCGGTGAAGGAAGAGGAGTACAAAAGTCTGATGGAGAGATTTCTTGGTTGGCATAAGAAGCACTACCTGCATTTCAGTGTCAGAAAGATAAAGGAGCTGGTGGTCAACTTCAGGCAGGGCAGTGAACGGGTGACAGCTTGCACTATACAAAGAGAGAGTGTATAAATGGTATAGTGCAGTAAGTAGTTTTGTGCCTACATCAGTGACATACTGGACTAGCAGGAGTCTACAAAAAAAGTGCATAGTAGACTGCTCCTGAGAAAAGCCAGCTCTGTTAGAGTGGACTCCTTGAGTGGACTCATACGTCTGCTACAGAAGCATATGCTAAATAAAAACAAATACAAATGTAATTGGAGGGATCCTGTACTATACTCTATTCCTATAATGAGATCCAACCTCTCGTACAGCTGAGGAGCACTTTCAGCCACAGGATCACCTCTGCGAGATGCACAAATGAGCCCTCTGGGTACTCTTTCATGGCTACTGTCCCTAACCCCACCCAGCTAGAAAGACACAAATCCAACTGCCTTTGATTCATCACCGTACTGTTACACTCACCTTAAATTACATACCATCCATGTCTATTTATTTGGACACTTCCTGTTTTACTGTCTTACATCAGTGTTTTTTATTGTCATTCTGTTGTGATTGTTTTAAAATTGCTGCACAAGACACAGCAACAAAATATCATTGTAAAAGCAGAATAATGACAGTAAAGCTCTATCTCTCGCTTTATCTTTCTACATCACATGTACCACCTGTACAGTATTACATGCTTTATTAATTAATTTGTTATTCCTTTCAGGGAGAATATTGTGCTGAGAGTTATTTATGTAATTCTGCTGAACAACAAGAAAATGAGACAAACAAATGTTTAACCGTGATTCGATTCTACCGTCATGCACGTTCCCGTGAGTTCTACACATATTCAAGGAAAATCCTACCATGCTACACCACAGTCTATGCACATCATTTTGATCAAGTTCATCTTCAGTAGCTTTTCCATTCCCACCAACTCAGACGAAAGCAAACAATGACAGCAAAAAGGAATTCAAAGGAGAACAGCACCCTCTACAGGAAAATAAAAAAAACACACCATCCACTATAAATCAATGAAAATTGTACCAGCAGAAAAGATTATAATCCATGCGTCATCATTATTATAATGCTTCTCATTGATTACTGGCAGTTTTAGTGGTAGCATTCATATGCTAGTAGCAATACTGAGATAATTCTATGATATTTCACTCATGCATCTGGACAGAATGTTATGATAATTTTTTAAACATGGCTTTTTTAAAAGTTTAATTGAACTGTTAGTTTCAAAGCAAGCAAAAAAAAAACTGATGATTGAAACAGGAAAACTCATCAATACTGAAACTGAGAGATCTGCAGCACTGAGAAAAGTTTTACTTCACTGAAGCTGTCTTGAGTGAGGATTCAGAAAAGCACCAGTTTGTGCAAGAGACAGAAACCACAAGCTTAAAGGTATGAAGGAAAGTCAGTCTCTTTTCCATAATTAACGCATAACCCAGAGAAGAGACTCATGTGGAACATCAGTACAGTGAATCTTCTTCACTTCCTCAAGAGCAGCAGAAATCTGACTTTGACACTATATATACACTTACATACCAAGTCATTCCATAAGACTCAAATATAGCCTTCCTGGCAATCTGGCAAAATCAGTCTCACGTTGGGGGTGGTGGAGGTGGTGAGGGTGGTGAAAATGCAGCAGAGTATCTATATCTCAGCTCTGTAGGGCCCATTAACATCATAAAAATATAAGATCATTTAATTTTCATTTCAGTACTTCAATTATACTGTATATAAATCTATAAAGGTGGAGTCAATGAGTGTGACACCCCAGGGGTATTTCAAACAAATAAGAGCACGCTGTCCCATCAGCGAACTGAGCAGAACTACACATCTGCAGCCAGGATAGAATTTTAAAGTCTGGTCCTTCGCCCATTCAGCCTTCCCGCACTCCACTAAAAACATGCAGCATGGAGCTGGTTATACACCTTCTGACACCCAGGTGTATCGTTTCATCTGTCAGAAAACTTTTGCACTATTCAAACTTAAACTCTGGAAAGGATACCATTTGCACACCTGTAAGTCTCATTTACTCTGTGAGGGGCCGAGCCCTCTCGAGGATTTTATTGTTCTTCATGCACTATGGGGCAATACAGTGTATGTAACACAACATAAATTAAAAGTCAGAAAGAAAAATCTGTAAAAAGACACAAATGATTTTTCCCCCTCTTCTGGTATAAATTCATTTTTTTATTCATCTTTGCTCAGAGAGTCACTCAGTGCTTAAAACAGACTGTATAAAAGTTGCATGAAAGTTAATATATCGATCACTGCTATAATATATGAGAATTCCACAGGCTTTATATGCTTACTCTGCATTTTCCATTTACTGAGAGTTATAACATGGCTGCTCTGGCCTAATCGTCAGTGTTATGAGTTTGAGGTGTATGGTAATTTGGATTTTTTTTTTTTTACCTGGTCACTCTCATGGTTTAGATGAGTATCTTAGTACATTTCATATAAAAATAAAAATCCAGTTAGACATTGATCGAGGTGTTAGTGTATGTATGCTTGATAACATGCGTTCGATGTGTCTGTGTATATATGCTCATGTTTGTTTTAGATCAACAGAAGGCCTGATCTCACATCTCCACTCTGCCATCTTAGATTGACCTCTGCATGCGTCAGTAAAGGTGACTGTACTGACCTCAGCTCTCAGAGGGTTCCATACATCTTAAAAACCCTTACAACAGCTGATACATTGTGTTTTTTTACAGCCCTGCAGACGGTGTAGGGGTTAAGAAAGCAACCAAAAATGAGAAAGCACCACTGTACATCTCAGAAATATGAAATGTATTCAAAACTGCTAGTGTAAATATGTTTGTAAGAAATGGCCCAATCAGGATGGCAAACAGAAGCATGTGACACAGCATTTTATTAGGAACAGAGCTTAAGCAGGCTTATCAGAAAAAGCACAGCAAAGAAAAACCAAGAAAAGCAAAAACAGTCACTGGTGTGAGACCTAGGATGGACATCAGGGTATAAGCAAGACCACGGAGGTGCAAGAAGAAATGAAAAAACAAGACTTTGCAGTGCCTATCAGCAAGGAACAGGCAAACTCAAGGTGCAAGACCTTCATAGTTACCCCAAGAGAGCCACGCCCTTTCCTGTAACCACGTCGCAACATAAAATTACTAATCACATCAGGTAAACAGATACTATACTGCAAAAAGAGTAAACATGCAAATAAATCACATTTAAACAGCACGATTCACTGCTCTGCTTCATTCATGAAGCTTATATAACAACCATCTCAAGTAGGCTTCCTACATTCCTAGGTTCAAACAATTGTCCACTATTTCAATGACTGGTCAATGAAAAACGACTGCTTGCAAATTACATTACCAAACATAAGGAATGATACAAAATGTCAGTGGTGCTAAGCAGAATCTTAGATTTGAAGAAAAAAAAAAAGCCAATATCTCTCTGAGCAGAGGTCAGGATGAAATGAGGGCCATCTCGTATGCTCCCTCCAAGGTAAGATAAATAATGAATGGGCCAGCTCTGGACACAGAAAGGGACCATTAATATTTTAATACTCGTCCAACTAATTTAACCTCCCATTCCCAAGCCCCAACAGTTACCCAGAACTGTTGCTGCTTACACTCTACAGACTGTATAAACACAAAGGGGCACATGCAAATCGGCATGCGTCACCCTGCCTAAGCAGCACATTTTTAATACCAACATCTTCGTACTGAAAAAGCACACAGTTGTTTTCATGTTTTTCTGAATGTTTCAGATCAGGGGACTGCTGTTGATTTGTCGTCTCAAGTGGTTCCAGAAATCATGAGCATCTACACCAGAAAAACAGCAGATGTGTGGTCAGTGGGTACCAGAATTATGAGATGACACCAGCTAGGAACAGTTTAAAAATAATTAATCTCCATCACATCCAGTAAGGCCTCAGATTCCCCGTAATGTTCCTCACACACTTCCTCAATCTTGAAAAAGGACAAATCAGTAATCTGGATTTCTGGACCTACCAATATTTAATTACAGACAACCAAATATACTCTCTAAAAGCCTGGTGGGCAACCAGATGTTTTAAGCCACTGGACCCCACGATTACTTTATCAGAACAATTATATATAACATCACTAAAATAAGTCAGTAATCGGCTCTCACGTTTAACAAGAGATGCGAAACTGTGCAAGAAACCGAGTCAAATCAGCAAGTCTAGTGCAGACAACGATACTATTGCAAGGTAGTTTTAAAACAATCATAGCCTAATTTATGAGGCACAATGCCATATTGATATCAAACGGATAGTGCAATTTGCTTACAAGCTAGATAATAACTTTATTAAGCCAGGATATTGTAGCAGTAGAATAAGAACAAGGCCACAAAAATAAATACAAGTAGTAAGAAATAAAGTATGAAGAAAAAATTCTTTCACTAAACAGATAAGCTTAGAATAACATATCTAGTGTCATACAGTTAATGGAACATCCAACTTTCTTTTCTGTATGGAATCATTAAAAAATGGTGCAGGGAGAAAGGCGTAATTAGAGACACACTGTTCATTATGGTTTTGCAAAAAGAAGAGGGGAGCGCAGCAGTTACTCCAGCACAACACGAACTACAGAAATCAAAATGAAATGCATTGGGAATGGAATGGAAAAGCAAGACTTTTCAAATGGACTGGAAAAGCTCCTTCAGCTGCTCATATAGGGAAGACATTCCACAAGTCAACGACCTCAGAGATGACAATAGGGAAGCAGCAAATCAATGAATGACAGTGTCATATATAGAAAGCATCCGGAAATAGCAAATAAAAGTAGTTCTTTATTTTCAGTTAATTTTACCATTTAAACAACTGAAAAGCACAATGACAAAGAAGTGTACAAAGAATGTGAGACCCACAGAAAGTTACAATAATGAAACAAACACCAATTGCCTAGGGCATATCTGCAATGTCAGATAATCAGCATTTCAAAATGAGGTTCCTCTTCAGCCTGGCTTATGCATTTGCAAAGAAAGCTCTGGCTGACTGTGAGATAGTGTGCTGTACAGAAGAAAAATGAGTATGACTCAGGCACATACAATTTATCAATGTTGAACGTATTGTAGGAAAAATTTAATTGATTTGGCAGAGCAGCTGAAACATGTTAAGTAGATTTGTCCTGTTTTGGCTGATGTCTCAACATTGTGAACCTGTTACTAAGCAACGTCTATCAAATGTTGAAAAAACAGGAATCCAAATACACTGGCCAGGAATCCTAGACAACTGGCCTTTAAGAAAAGTTGTCAGACACCAGCCAGTCCCTTTATTTATTTAGCTGTAACCCTGATGGTGCTGCTATCATGATGGTGGCAAACAGATGTAGACTCCAAATAAGAGAGACGAGGGTCAGAACACTTCACCGGGTAAATGATAAACTTGAACTTGGAATTCTGGATGCAGCAGAAGAATTTAAGTACCTTGCGGAGTTAGAGAAAAGTATGAAAAACAATATCAGTACTTAGCTAAAAGGATGAGTAGTGAATCTTGGAATGAAAAAAGATCATAAGATATGGAGATATTGAGTCAGCCAGGTAGCTGTCATTGAAACTGAGAGCTGTAACACTACTTAAAATTCATTTGACTGCAACCTGCATTCACTTGGAGCATATATGCGATAGCATAATGTTGATGAGGCGGTAAGAGCCAGGAAACAATGTCTTCAGTCAGCTTTGCTAATTTTTTCATATAAGGCAAGATTTCTTTACTGCTGTCATAGAAGTTTTACCTGAAGTTATGGTAGCTCTTAAACTCTTCAAGGAAGCATTATTTGATCTTAAAGAGAATGGTGCAGTCATTTCAGGCCTAAAAGTTACAACATTCGCATGGCCAAGTATGACAGCAATGGAGAGAGTGTACCTTAGAATAACACTGATATTGTCACAGTTAATAATTAATTTGTGGGATTTGCAAGATTTGTCTGAGATCTGAGAATGTGAATTTTCTTGTTTTTTTTATTATAAAATATTTGTTTCCAAAAAGATGGTAATTGTTTATATTGTGATGCCAGATGGAATGCCAAAAAACAACATTGTAAAAAGTTTATTTGGTGTGTGCAGCATCCCCCCCCCCCAAAAAAAACATATTCAAAGCTGGGTTACCTACCAGCAAGGCTCTGTGGTCTGCTAAATTTGAGAAGTCTGAGTAATGTCCTTTGCATAGTATCAGACACCCAATAATGCCTCTCACACCATCTCAGATGTCCAGTAATGCCCCTTACACCATTTAGGACACAATATAATGTCCCCCACACCAACTCAGACACCTAGTAATATCCTTTACACCATTTAGGACACACTGTAATGTCCCTCACACCATCTCAGACACCCAGTAATGCTCCTCACACCATCGAAAACACCCTATAATGTCCCTCACACCATATCAGATGCCCAGTAATGCCCTCACTCCATCTCAGACACCCTATAATGTGCCCCACACCATTTCAGATGCCCTGCAAGGCCTTCACGCAATCTCAGACACCTAGTTAGTCCCTTCACACCATTTCAGACATCCAGACAAAACATCTGATGCTTAGCAAAATACACATAACAACAGAACATAAGAGTTCAAGTTTTTTAATGATTATATATAATGACAGTAACAGATGCGTGAATGAATAATAATTCAAAAATTAAGCCTACAACGTCTCTAAAGAATGAGGTTTTAAATAAAATCAGTGTATCTGCACCAAATACAAACCACTGGCAGAATTAGTTTAAAGCATTGAAATAATGTCCCAGTTCCCTGCAAGCTTCACCTGTTTAAGTGGTTTGGAAACTCGATGGAATCAGGTGCTTAACTGAGCAAAATAACAAGTCACCGAGGATAATAGCCATCTGCTAAGAACCAAAGAGTAATAACACCTTGGCCAGTTTCAGTGATGCAGAATTCAACAGGCATGTTTGCTCTCACTCCACCGGTGAGGGCTGGCTGCTCTTAATGTTCATTTCAGCTCTCTTGTACCCTAATCACAGCATGGGAGCCGGTTGGAAAGTTCACTTGAACCAAGCGTAGGAGTCCAAACAGCAGAGCTAATGCTGCGCCGCTGCACAAAGCCCAGGCAAAAGATGGATCTTGTGTCAGAACGGATATAACATTTAGCCATGTGTGCTAGTTAATGGGACAAATTTGCATTGGCAAATTATGCAAGAACCCAGGAGCCAGAAAGCCATATAGCAAAGCACAGCACCAGCAATGACGCTGCTTGCAGCAGCCCTCCACGACATGCCACCATGACGTCCCGCCACATCATGGGCATGCCTGATCAAGCAAAGCAAGACTACCAATTAGCCTCCTGCAAAGCGAACAACCGCGTCCGGGAGCCTGGTGGCGCAGGACACCCTGATACTTTTCATTGGGCACCAAGGATTATGGCTCATTTCAAGATACTTGCCATGACACACCACTCCAATTAGGTCATACTGCCAACAGGACATTTAAAGAAAGCGAAACGACAGGCTGAAATAGGAAAGATAAGGGGGGAAGCAAGAGAACTTCTTACTGCTAATGATTTGTGGGCTCATCAAGCTCAGTCTGGGATGGCTGGTTGAAATGTTGCCATGCAGGTCAGGCTATACAATGTTTATGACTCTTTTAAGGTAGAACAGTAGAATAACATCTTAGTCTGTCTGTATACCAGTATCATGGCTATCTGTCTATTCATCATACCTGAACAGGACAGCTAAATAACACCACCATCCGTTCTAGTTAATGTTATTGGATAATGTTATAATGTTATAAGATTTTAGAATGTCATTGGATAGTAAACTGAACATTTACATGAAACAGCAGAGGAGGTTGAATTAAACCCATGCCCACCTTTATAAAACTTTAATTTATAACAATTTACAAGAAATGGGAAATTAGCCTGGACAGTGAGATGAATGGAAACAAGGGCTATGTGATTTCAAATTGGACAAATACTTTTATTCAGGAAAGCCTTTTCAAGGGTAGGCAGCAGCGTGGAGACCGCAGGACATCACAGGTCTGTGTTTATGGTTAAGTCCATTTCAGGGACACTAGAAAAAGAAATGGGTGGAATAAATCAACAAAAAGAACAGCTGAGACTGACAGCTTGTCCCCACATTTTAAAGCTCAAATCTGTTTCTATAGAGATAGACCCCACGTGTTCTTTATATCCAGTCAAACAGCACTCATTTCTAGAAAGTCAAGGTCATACACGATTTTGTCTTTATCTTCACAGGCAAGTGCCTGGTAAGAGATGAAATTACACTGCAAGTCCCATTTAGATACCTGGTTCCTCTCAAGTACAATGCACGGTGGTCATTCCGGTAGACCTCAGTACAGGCCTCCACATTCTGCCCTGTGGGCTGCAGCCATGCGACACCTTTACTTCCACTCCTTTCTGCAGTTTTAAGGCTCAATATTAACATCCCTGTGGAAACAACCACGTGTCTAAAGGTAACGCAGCAAGACATTTTCAAGCCTATTACCTGATTGAGTTACGCTACTTCTTACTGTTCTGAAAAAGACTAATTTAATTGATTCAGTCTATTGAAAAACAGGGCTCCTGTGAATAGCCTATTTCTTGGATGTATTTTCCCCTCATTTCAGAAGAGCTGGCTCTGTGTGTTGCCCAGGGAAATTAGGTTTACTCAACTCCTCACTAAAAAGATGGGGGGGGGGGGGAATTCAAAGGCTTCAAAATTAGATCAGTGGTACAACAATCTATCAGAACCTGGTGCATCATCTGTCAAGGCTTTCAAGGAGATTTGAAATTAGCTTTTAAAAACAGCAGGCTTATGGTATACACCTCTGGCAGAAGAGCATGATGGGAAAATGATAATGGAAGTACAGAGAACACTTTGCCTTTTCAGTGGAAAACAATTCTGGGAATCTGACCTCCCAGAATACCTGTTCCCATTCAAGTCTTGTGGAGACAAAAGATATTTAAAATAAAATTTAAGAAAAATGAATTTGTCATAAATGTATAAAAAATGTGTGTGGGTAAAATTAAATTTGGTACACCTGCATATTGACACACGCAACCTACTTCTCCGAATAGCAAATGTGGTTGCACCAAATATACACAGCACACAGACAAGGTCAAGAAGTTCAGTTACTGTGGGGATAAGTATTACAATGGCTAAAATACAGGCTGCAAGTGACATTAAATGTGGTTTGTTTGTTGGTGTCAGATGTGGGGGTTCAAAAATCTCAGAAACAGCCACTTTCTTGGGGTTTTCATGCACTATAGTATCTCAAGTTTACCCAGAATGGCGTGACAAACAAATAAATATTCAGTCAGAGCCAGTACAGTGACTGAAAACATCTTGTTGATGGGAGCGGTTAGAAGAGAATGACTGGGCTTGTTAAAGTCAACAGAAAGACAATATAACAGCGGGTTTCAGCAAAACATATAGAAACGTGAGGAAAAAAACAAGCTACTGTAAGCCGGCTACTGACCTTGTCATCTGCAACTTCCTTTTTACTGTGTATTCTATAGATGATTTTGAAGCCTTCTTCTGAACATGGTTACTACTAACATGAAAGTATTTCAGCATAACTTCAGTTTTAAGACCTAAGCTTGAAAGAAACATTTTATTCAGTGTTATGGGTCAAACAGCTCATAAAACGGGTACTATAATACTGTCCCAAAGCAAATAAGCCCTAGATATTGTGTTGAAGTACTAACAGGCCATATAATATATATTCTAGAATTTTCGCCATTTCTCTACCAACTTGAAATGACTAATTAATCTCATCATGTTTTCTCCTTAATACACAAGTCTCATGTAGAGGGTAAAGACTAGCACACACGCACACACACATCCAGTTCATACACTCACTGGCTACTTTTAAGTACACCATGCTAGTACCAAGTTGGATCCCTTTCAGAACTGCGTTAATTCTTCATGGCTTAGATTCAATAACGTGCTATAACATTCCTCAGAGACTTCAGTCCATGGTAACATGATAGTATTGCACAAATGCTGCAGATTTGTGGGCTGCACCTTCATGAAGCTACTCTCCCATTCCAGCACATCCCATACATGCTCTATTGGATTGGAATCTGGTGATTGTGGAGGTTGTCACCATTACACCACTGTCACCAGCCTGAATTGTTGATAGAAGGAAGGATGGATCCACGCCTTCATGTTGTTTACGACAACTTCTGACCCAATCATCTGAATGTCGCAGCAGAAATCAAGAGTCATCTGACCAGGCAACATTTTTCCAGTGTTCCGGGGTGGGGGGGAATCGATTCTGTCTGCATAGCCTGACGGTGTTAAGGGACTGACATGCGTGAGTTTGACATGGTGCTATTATGAATGAGTAAGCGTGTGCAGCGCATCTCAGTTTAAAGCCACAACTAACCGCAAGTGTGTGAAATGTAAACTGTCATTGAATATCTCCGTACCTCTTTCCCGAATACTAAGAACAGTTTCTAAACAAACTGATCTATTTATACCTTTTTTAAACTCCTCCCTCAAGTTTTGCCTCACCCCGTGTCTTGCGCAGTCATTGCCAGTCAGAACACTTTTCATAGAACTTGGTGGTGCTGACAGGTCCAGATATTTAGCCTGCTAGACAACTGATGGGCGTCTGTGATGTATCGCCAACTCTGTCTGGTCACTTCTTTGAACTAATAGTGATCCAGCGTCGATGTGCCTGTGCCGAGCAAACGGGAATTTGCCTGTAATCTAGGGCCGTTTGTTGATGATCGCCAAAAAGTTTTGTAAAGCAGAAAATCGGGGCTAAAAATGTATAGTGTGAACTTAGCGTTAGTTTTTCAGTCTGCATTTCTTGGCAACAGCACACTCAGATGATGTCATCTAATATGAGTTAACATGTTGGATGTGTTTCCAGAAAATTATCTGAGCTCACTGTAAGAGAGCTTACAGACATTCTTAGTCTTATCAACTACTCTCTCTCTCTGGTGTTGCCGTAATTTATTGGGAAGCCAAAATGTTCCCAAACTACTGATTTAAGTAACGTGGGAGGATCTGTCAACTGACTCAAAGCCACAATTAACATAACGTTGTCCATGTTGAACATCTACATACTTGCGAATTAAGGTCACTGCCAATTCCCACCACGACAACCTTTCATTGTCCAGTGTTGCTGACACCCGTGCCCGCTGTAGCCTCATTTTCCTGTTCTTAGCTGAAAGGAGTGGCACCCGGTCTGGTCTTCCACTGCTATAGCCCATTGCTTCAAGGTTCGATATGTTGTACTTTCAGAGATGCTCTCTTGCATACCGTGGTTGTAACGAGTGGTTATTTGAGTTACTGTTACCTTTCTATAAGCTTGAACCAGTCTGGCCATTCTTCTCTGACCTCTGCATTTTTGGCTGGAGAACCACCACTCACTGGATATTTTTTCTTTTTCGGCCCATTCTTTGTAAACCCTATAGGTGGCTGTGCAGAAAAATTCCAGTAGATCATCATTTTCTGAAATCCTTATACCAGCCTGTCTGGCACCCATGCTATGTTCTTTGTCACTTAAATCACCTTTCTTCCCAATTCTGGTGTTTGATGTGAACATGCATAATTTTATACATTGTACTGCTGACATATGATTGGCTGATTAGATATTTGCTTCAACAAGCAGTTGAACAGGTATGCCTAATAAACTGGCCAGTGAGTGTGTATTCCTATCATTGCAGGCACTTTCCATTCATTTCTATGGGCATAACCCTAATCCTAACTATGATAACCCGAACCCTTACCTGGCCCTAACCTTAACTATAAGGAACCACATAAAATTCAAGACTATTTTAGTTCTTTGATTGCATTTACAGATATTTATAAAATTGATATTAATATTGTGGGGACCTGAAAAATGTCCCCAAAAGCTCTGATAATTTCTCAGTTATAATTTTTGCAAGTCACATGACCCAAAAGACCTTCACTAATACTGAAATGCAACTGATCATGTGACCTCTAGCTTCAGTAAATGCGACATTTTAAAACTGTCGCATTCTATATGGGAATGTGCACTGGAGTAAAAGGGAGAAGCAATGGAGCAGAAGCGGAGCATGAAAGACCATGGTCAAAGAAAGGAAGATGGACAGGCAAAGGCAAAGTGGAAACCGTAATGTTTTTAATAAGATGCAGATGAGCTGAAGGCTGCCTGCCTGAAGGTACTATGCTTGCCGTGCTGTTGTGGGAAGCAGCAAAATTAAAATGCTGTCTGTTAAGTCTTTTGTCAGACTGAAAACTCCCTTTCCCTGACCTTTTAGATAAATTTCCATCAGCCTCATTTTATGCACGATTGAGGTTTTAATGAGAGATGGCCAGTTTTATTAGGGCCCAATCTCAACTCTTCCTTTCCTTTTTCTTCTTGGTGGCAGGTAGGCTACACACTGCTGATAAAGCAGGAGCCAGTCGAAATTAAAAAGCAATTTATTTCTTTCTCTAAGCGGTTCTTCTTTCATTAACTTATTTGGAAACACCATCTTGCAAGTCACAAGAATTTAAATTACTCTTAATTGCTTATGAAATTAGCTTAAAAATTCTATTCGTTCCATTAAATGCCTGTGCATGATTGATCTTGACCTGACTGAGTCGTCTTATTTAAACTTGTGCTGAAATGAACAACCAGTACCTCAATTAACCCCCATCCTCTGATCTCCAGAAAGGAATCTCAAACCTAAAACTGTCCAATACATTTTTTTGAATCATGTAAAATAAGTACTGGGATAATTGGATATTTAAAGACTGATTTTAGTGACACATTGAAAATATACTCTGTGTACTATACTAGTACACTAATACAGTAATACACTAATCCCACCAGAATGTCTCGAGTTTACAGAAGGTTTTGAGAAGATCTGTGCGAGTTACACTAGAAACAGGTCTGGGTAGAACTTCTCTGCTAAAAGTGCTTCTAAAAATCTTGGCTGTTAGCAAAACAGACAATATAAGCTTTGCGTGCTCTTCCTCACATATATGAAGGGATGATGTCATTAGTTGCTGACTGAACAGTCTGCACCACTTGACCAGGCATTTTTAGCCATAAACGTTGCTCTCTACTTTTACAAAAAGAGCTAATAGGTGGTAGAGGTGGTACAAGCACAAACTGGCAGTTTCAGGATAAAAAAGATACACTATATATGCAATCCATACACTATATAGATAGAAGTATTGGGACACCTGGCCATTATACCTACAGGAACTTTTATGACATCCCATTCTAAATCCATAGGCATCAATATGGAGTTGGTCCCCGCATTGCAGCTATAACAGCTGCCACTCTTCTGGGACGGCTTTCCACAAGATTTTGGAGTGTGTCTGTGGGAATTTTTTGCCCATTCACCCAGAAGAGCATATGTGAAGTCAGGCACTGATGTTGGATGCGAAGGCTTGGCTCTCAATCTCCGTGCTAAGTTGTTCAATGGTGTTGAGGTCAGGGCTCTGTGTGAGGCAGTCAGGTTCTTTCACACTAAACTCACCCAACCATGTCTTTATAGACACTGCCTTGTGCAGTGGGGCACAGTCATGCTTCCACTTTCAAATAATACTACTTACCGTGGACTATCTACCAGGGATTAAATTTCACAAACTGACTTACTGCAAAGGTGACACTCTATGACAGCACCACACTTGAATTCACGGAGCTCTTCAGAACGACCCATTCTTTCACAAATGTTTGTAAACCTGACTGCATGGCTAGGTGCTTGATTTTACACACTTCTGGCAATGGGTCTGAATGAAATACCTGAATTCAATGATCAATGGTACGTCCACACCATGAGCAGCGAGAGCTTCCGTGATGCAAGCGAACGCTTTGGACGCTCTCTGACGTAAGCAGAGTGGACAGGGACAAGGCCGTTCGGAACGCTAGGGCTGGCAAACTTTTTAAAGGGCTCGCAAAGCAAACAAACGTGTAAAATTTGTGCCGACTGCCGATGGGGTATAATTTGTTTTATAATCTGTATTACTAGAATATGTAATTATGTTATGAGAAACTGTGAGGTTGTAAATAATGTTAACGTTACCGACATTTCACATTATTTTGCATGCTATATGGTGCCAAAATTAGTACCAGATTTCCTTTCTTTTTCACAAAATTATATTATGCACTTTACCAACTCACCTGGAACACCAAAAAATTGATACCATGGTCCATGCCTCATTTTTTAATTTATGTCCCTGTACGCAAATAGAGTCACATCATAAATAACTGGGAATCCCGATACGGCAATGATCAGTTTCCCCTCCATTGCGCTTCGAACTAATTTGATCAGAACAAAAGTTTGCACGCTTGTGTTTTGTGGAACTCTCTTTAGCGGAGCATCTCTACATTCCCATTGGTTGAACCGCGTCATAGCTCATTACCATAAAGTAGACTGAGCTTCAACTTCATTTTGACACTCTCGCGGCCCAAATCGCGACGTGCTGCACCGCCTGCCGATGCGCTCTCCCATAGAGAATGAATGACTTCCGGTCGCTTTGACGCTCTTACCGCTCACAGTGCGAACACACAGTAAGAGGTGTGTCCCAATACTTTTGTCCATACAGTGTACATTCATTTATACAGTACATATATCCAACAATCTTTCAACCAGTTACTCAATACAGTGTCACAGGGAACCTACTGCCCATCCCAGACTGCATTGGCTACAAGGCATAATATACATCAATCACGTGTGTATTCGAAGTTGAACGCCATGCGTTAAGGTCATCAGAATGCAGTTCAGGCTCTACAGGATTGTGGAGGAAGGTGAAAAAGCAGTACAGTACACTGTGGCACCTCCTCAGGATGAATGCTGATGTGGAGAAGGCGGGGGTGCAATTAAAGAATGCCCAAAGCAACAATATCGCGGACAAAGCTTCCAGTCTCCCTGATTAAATTCGGTGGCAGACTCTTGCCCTTTCACCCCCTGCATCACCATCCCATGGGCTCACATGCAGCAGTCACCAAGGACTGATTTTATTAGCCGACGGCAGCTGAATTAAATAAATGTCATTTCATAGGCCCCTTGGTCTGATTACACCAGAAATGGAATTCTGAGGTTATGGAGGTGTAGACTACGAGGCTGTCATACATCTCACCTGCATTCATGCTCACTCGGCCAAAAGATTCAGTAACATAAGGATAGAGGGTCACCCAAACCAATAAACTATATTGTATACTATATTCTGCTATTGATAAGACAGTAAAAAAAATAGTAATATAAACTGAATATAACAAAAATTCACAGCACAGTCAAAAGCTCCAAGCTGTTCAGCACCTTTTGGACACTTGCACTTCAAGGGTGATGAAAAGCAAAAGATGGGATAAAAAATGCCATCCATCCAAAAGAAAAAAGAGAAAAGAAATGTTAACACAGATGTGTCCTTGAAAAGTCACAACCTCTCTGTGCATGGGGCTCCACACAGTCAACAGCAAGCACTCACTGATGACTTGCTCACATAACCTGAAGCCTGCAGTCTCCTAAGCACAGCATAAAGGCTGCTCTGGGAGCACATTAAGAGTGCAGAAGCCACCAGTGGCACAACCAAAGATACATTTGATTGTTTACATTCCAATCCATAGATCTCTTCCCAAAGATAACAAGCGATTTAACACGTAACCTACTTTAATACTACACATAAGTCATAAAATGCTGGAACAATCCTGCAGCATAGCCCTGCCTCTAAGTCAGACATGTTGAAAATCTCCAGGAGGGCTGCATGATATTGTGAAATAATACTGTGAAATTTATGAGACAAAAAAGAAGCTGATATTTACTGAAATAAACTATATCCAAATACAGCTTGTTAATATTTACCAATAGAGGTTGTCAAATACGTTGGTGAATGTCTTTGAAAGTTAAAAGTCTTTTGGTGACCAGTTCATGTTCACTTTTCTCCTCCTCACTCATTATTCCTAAAATCCTCACAAATGTCCCACACTGCCTATGAGTGAGTCCAACAGCAACAATAAAAATTATTATGATTGGCTCAGAGAGTATGGAGAATTCATGCAAAAGCACTGGCAGTAAACTTTTGACTGTTTTTTTCTTTATATGCTTTATATGATAATCTTGAAATGGAACCATTTTTCAAACTGCAAAGCTTGCTAAGTTTTGTTTCCTATGACAGAGTAGCAACATTTTAACATAACCTATTGTCTTAACCCAGCTGACTATTGCTGTCTTTGCAGTGTGAGAAATGCATGTGCATAACATGAGATGTGGATATTATTAATGCACATTGTGCAGCTCTACGCCCCACCTCTGAATTGGTGTTATGAACAAGAAACATGTATCACAATTCAGCAATATACCATCCATTCAGGAAAAGTAAGCAACAACAAATAATTGGTTGCAATCAAATCACTGAAATATGGTAAAGAAAAAATTAAGAATGAAAAAGGTAAAGTATAAGGTATAGGTAAAGGTAAAATGGTATACGAAGAAGAAGGGATATAGCTGCAAAAAAACAGAATGTGTTTTTCATGCAAATGAAAGACACTAAATGTTTCTTGCATGAGTATGGTAATAAAAAGGGCAGTATTACTCCCCAGACGATCACAGCATGCTTATCTAGTTTCAGCTTAACTGAGTTCCTGAGACAGACGTCTAAATCTTTATAAACTTGAACCCAGAAATATATTTCAGTATTTAGCAATTGCTATTCTTCCATGAATGAAAATGTGGCCAATTTTCAGCATATGGCAAGAGAAGTTCGTTGAGGGTCAAGTAGGAGAAAATTTAACTTTTTTATTGCTAAGAGGGCTGAAGGTTTAATACCCTATC
The DNA here is from genome assembly GCA_011763525.2 of Mormyrus iriodes. Taxonomy (NCBI): domain Eukaryota; kingdom Metazoa; phylum Chordata; class Actinopteri; order Osteoglossiformes; family Mormyridae; genus Mormyrus; species Mormyrus iriodes. The sequence goes on from JAAGVU020000019.1 coordinate 2,156,240, forward strand.
CCTATCCAGTAAAAATCCCTGGCCTCATGGACTTTGCTGGACTTCCACTGAGCTCCCTAGGCTGGTCATCCATTTCGTTCAGGTCCAAGCTGACCTGGAACTAATAGACGGTTTATGTCTCCCTCAAGACAAATTCTGAGAGCCTCTGAGCACACAACCTGCCTAGGCCTATATCCACACCGCCCATATGGGCTTAGCTGAGGTGAGGAGTGGCCAAGGGGAGATGAGGAAAAAATAAAAGGAGTCTGCTTCTCCAAATGCTCTCTGCTCCTTAGATTTGAAATCTTCCTTTCGAGTATGGAGCTCAAAATCAGGTTTGCTGTATTTACCTTAAAGGGGAAATAAAACACATGATGCAGTTAGCATAATTTACAAGATGGATCCCACTCTAAAAATCCTCATAGGTTTAACACTGTTGGTGAAACCAAATTAAAAATAAGTAAAACAAGTTACATTTCTTCTGGCAAGTGTAGCGCCATCTTGTCCTAACGTAGTATGTGACATCATGAGGATGGTCCGCTTGGAATTACTACATTAAGTCACCTTAGCGTTGCAGCTGCTTTTATCACGAGCTTGCTAACCAGCTTGCAGGCCTACTAACTTCCAAACCGATGGAACTGCTTTTATCAGTCAGACAGTGACTCCGGATATTAGCATTAACTTCAATGAGTGACTTTGCAACTCTTTCATTCATACCAATGTTTCAAACATTATTGTGCGTTAGCATAAGTGCCTACCTTACATAAACAACAAGCAGGGCTACGGTTTATGGAGGCAGAATGCTGGCTGTCAGGTTTATGGGATAGCAAGTATAAAAAGCACTGAACACTGCAATAATGCCCTCGGTAATTCATTTAAGTCAAAGGAGCATTAATAAATAGGGAAGGAAAAGTTACACTGGTGTCTTGCTGGCCAGCTAAGCATTGCTTGGAGTGTTAACTGCATTTCAGAATCAGCAAAGTGGTCAACAGCTCAATAGGAAGAATGAGGAGGATCATGGATATAAAATGAACAGGTACAATTTGCTGTAAACCTTATCGAGATATCTCTAACAGATATTGGTAGTTCCATTTTATTCAAATAAGAGTACCATGGCTTGCATAGCAACATGTGGTAAAAAACATACGGGACTGAAGCAGTCGCTCACAGGGGTGTGAATAATCTGCAATTTTATTAAAAAATTACTTAAAATCTTTCTTACATCATATCCTTTCATCATGTAACTACAAATTCCAACAAATTTAAGTCTGTACAAAACTTGTCAAAATCAGGCTGTTTCCTATCCTGTTTAATATTACAGATCTAGTATTTGCGTAACAAATATTATGCATTACTAATATTTATGTATAATTTTATATGATCCAAATAATTTTCTGTATTGTTTTTCGCCTAACGCGTCATCTGCAAGTTTCTGCAATCCTTTGGCAAGTTCCAAAAATATAAAAAATAATTAGCAGTGTAACGATGCACTCAGCTCACAATTCGATACACTTCACGATGCACAACTCACGATTCAATATGCTTTACAAAATACACCTGTGCCACTGGACTTAAATACCTACCTCACTGGACTTAAATACCTACCTCACTGGACTTAAATACCTGCCTCCCCTTGCTTACAGTGTGAAGTACTGTTGCTACTCATGAGCCTTTGTAGACAGAAGACAGAGCTTTGTAGACAGAGAATAGCGCACTGTTGGAATCCTCTGTGACCTTTCAAGCCATCTTCAGAGGCTTTCGATCACCCCACAGTAGGGCGGAGCCGCGGTGATCACCCCTGTGACCTCAAGCAAGGCAACCGCTCAACGATCAGCTTTTCGCTGTTGTTCCAGACTTTGGCAGAGGACCTGAGCTGGCCGGGCTCATGTCTACAGGCTGTATCGATGTACGCTTAACCCTGAGTTAAAGGCTGAGATTGCCTCTCGTGGAGAAGCCCGGTCTTTTGAAGATTTTGTCCAGTTGTCGATTGCCCTGGATAATATAACTCAAGACCACTGGCACTCACGCCTGCAAGTGGAACTGCATCACCACTCCACACTTCAGGGCAGACCCTGAACCTAGGCAACTGGGATGAGCACCATTCACGAGCACAGAGAAACAATGGAGACGTCACCTCAACCTGTACCTCTATTGTGGGAACTTCAGTCACCTCATCCATACCTGTCCCACTCATCCGGTTCGAGAACTCTCTGCTCCTGCTCAGGAAGGGGTCTATGTCAACCTCGACATTGCTCAACACCAAGAAATTGTGCTTTCTGATCTATTCTGGGAAGGAAGAGTTATAGATGCAACAGCACTCCTGGATTCCAGTGCTGCCGACAACTTCATTGATCCCGGGTTCACCCAGTAACTTTGGTGGCAACCTTTGTGGCATCCTGCCCAGAGTGCTCACAACTGAAGACCTCTACTCAGCTCATTTCGAGATTATTCCACCGTAACCTACCCTTACATGGCCCTGGTGTTACATCCCTCTTGATTTCATTACTGACCTGCTCCCATCTAAAGGAAATATTGTGATCCTCACGATCGTTGATCGTTTTTCTAAGATGTGCCAGCTAGTCCCTCTGCCCAAGCTCCTGTCTGCCTCAGCCCTAGCCAATCTGTTATTCACATGGGTTTTCTGATATTACATCGTCCTGGAAGATGTTGAAGACAAGACAGGATGGCTGAGAGAACAAACTAGGAGGTGACTAAGCTACTGCAGTTGATGCCAGTCTCATCCAAAGGAGTGGGCCCAACACCTTCCCTAGGCAGAATATGCCTGGAATTCACACTGCAACCAAGTCATGCAGCTAACCTCATTCCAGTGTCCTGGAGTATCAGCCACCCCTCTTCCCATGGGATTCTTTTACCACAGAAGTCCCATCCGTCGAGGACTGGAATCGGACCAGCCAGTCGACCTTGGACCTCCAGATTTTGTTTTTCTCCCTACTTGGGAGTTCTTGGTTCCTCTTCTCTGTTGTCATCTGGCTTTCTTTCTTTCTTTTATTTCTTTGTCATTCCATTTGTCTATTTTGTATTGTTTTCACTTTATGATGTTGCACTGTATCACAGAGGTAAGTGCCTACTCCTTACCTTACTGTATCACAATACACCAATGTAAAGTGCTTTGGGGCGACTCTGTTGTGAAAGGCGTTATATAAAAATAAATTGAATTGAATCGAATGTCAAATCAATATTTGGTAGTGACATCTCTGCAATGTTGTGCCAGTGAGTGAATAACCTCATAGAGATGCTTTACCAATGGATTTTCAAGCATCACAGAGACATCATGCCTATGCATGTGTGCTGCCTAGGGAAATGGTATTTCATGCACAAGCACTTATCACATCGCAAGGATCGCGATAGTCTGCTGCATTCAAACCATCAATAAGTTGTACTAAAATATTTTTACTCAGTCATATGAAACCAAACTTAGCAAGCTTTGCTATTTTAATGATGATTCCTTTTCAACAATATCAAATATATGTGTTAAACAGTCTAAATTTACTGCTTTTGCATGAGCTCTGCATGTGGTTTCCGAAACAATCATAATCATTCTCATCATTGCTATTGGACACACTCATAGATCTTGTGGGGCGATTGAGAGAAATTAAACAAAAACAGGTTTAAGAAAACTTATTAAAAAGTATAAGAAAAGCGAATAAGAACTGGTCACTAAAACTCATTCATCTTCCGAGGTATAGAAATATTTCATATTCCGTAGAGATGTCAGCACTGCTTTGTGTCAGTTGGCACAACACAAGGCACCACTAATCTATTTGCCAGACTCTGTTGTTAGATAAGTTCTGTTTCGCTATGTAGTTCATTTTCAACTCCTAAATAATCACAAAAACTTAAAATATAACAATGTTAATATTTTTCCTTTATCATTCAGACCTAACACAATACATACACAAAAAATAATTTTAATTGATTACATATACCATATTATGTAAAATGATGCGGCTAAGCAACGGGGCTAACCTTTGTTTTAGCGGCGATTTTGACATATAGTAACAGTAGCAAGTAAATTAAACATTGACAGTCTAAGCTATTCCAAGAGGTTAAATAGCACATATCTATGGCTAACCTCTCATTATTGGGTAAGGTTAACCAGTATCTGTATGTGCTGATATTAAAGTTCTGCTTTGCAATAAACAGATGACTGAATTTTCATATAATTGTGAAGTGCTTCCACGCACATGATGCTTTCTGTCTTTATTTGTATCCTCATCCTCCATGCGCCGTCTTCCTTCCACCATATTGACCAATAATCAATAAAAAAAAAACTTAATCAATGCTTTTTAATAATCGAGTAACTGATTTTAATCGTGTTATCATGACAGCTGTAATTCACACCACAGCAAATGAAAAAAACACAAAATTCACAAGGCCAGGATATTCCTGATACCAATTCAAGTCAGAGGGACACCACCTCTTATGCTACTGACAGTTCTACTGCTGCTTAACAGTATTTACTATTATGAGAAAAGTCAATGCCTAATACTTGAACCAACCTATTCCTTCCATACATTCATTTTAAGTTCATTTCCTTTCAACCTGACAGTCTGGATCCTATCCCAGAAAGCACAGTTTGAGATGAGGGTGTTTCCTGTACAGGATTCCAGGCCATTGCAGGGCTTTCATAGAGGTACCTCTCATGGTCACATACTAAGGCCAGTTTAAAGTTACCAGTTTACCTGATCTGAATGATTTTGGACAGCAGAAGGTAACCGGAGAAGAAAACCGCACAAGCACTTAGTGGACATGCAAAACCCACACATGAACAGCTGGGGCCCAAGCCAACAGGAAATCCAGAAAGCTGTCAGAAGAAAGGGTGAGTGCACAGCCCAGTGCTGCTCCATGAGGCTGGGAATGATGTGAGCGCTATGGCCCCTCATCAACATGTGCAGAACCCTAAAGGGCTAGCTAAATCTAGGAAAAGTACCTCAATAGATCCGCCTTCACGTTCTGCATTTCATAAAATCATTCATGGAACAGATGCTTACATCAAAATCTTCTTTGGTGGAAATTAACAGTATAATATGAAATATACTTGATCCTAAGTCTGTTCAAAGAATATATTAAACTTCAAAAGATATATTCTTTTCAGCAAATTTAGCATCCAACGACCACTGTGTGTGTGTGTGTGTGTGTGTGTATATATATATATATATACACACACATACACACGAACTGTACGTTCGGATCAAGTCAGACTTCACTTTTACTACGTAGAATCCACCAAGTTCTGTCTGTAGTACTTCAAATGAATAAGATTAATACACATCTGTGTAGAATATAGAATAAGATATAAAACATCTAAAAATGTTGCATTCACATAAAATTGCCAAAAATCTGAAAAAATCTTTTTACACACTAGTATGTTTCGTACAATACTGCTCTGCAAGGCCTTAAATGAAATCAGAAATTACTGTGTGATTAAAACGGACACTGAGAAAGTCAGTACACTTAACTCAGGCCTAAAATAATCATGCTCAAACAAAACATTTTTTCAAGTAATAAGCTAAGTGATCATAATGTATTTTCCTACACCACTGCATTTTAGTGTAAGCACCATGAGAAGAGCCAGCCTGCTGAAGAGGGCTTACCAGAATGCATAGAACTGCCACTATTCATTGCAGCCCTCTAAATGAAACTCAATGGTTTGTTTCTAAAGGGGAAAGTAATACCAATAATACATGAGACAACACAAACTGTAAAATGTTTCATGACGTGTTTGGTGAGGCATATGAAGGATGTGCATGAGCTCCCTGCTTCCTATCAGAGTGAGAAAGGCCTCTCTCACATTATGAAGTTTAACAGTGTAGAGTGATGAAATGACATTAATAATCAGTTGAAATCAACACTGAAAATGATTACCTGATGCTATTCTGTTTAGATTTGTTGCAAAAATGCACAGCTAAACAAAAGGTCTGTTTTTAATGTATGCCTAGGGCGAAATCAAATATTATTTTGTCATGTATACTGCTGTCTTTAATGGTCAAACTGGGAAAACAGACAAGTAGTAATGCTCCATATCTAGTCAGTGCGCAAGTGTGCAATCCATTCATGCATTTGTACATACATAGATAAACATGCAGCAACAAGCTTTCACAGACAAAGCTGACTCACATCCTTCAAGAGAAATTCTGAGCCTGCACTTAAATCAGTTATTCCATTGCTCATAATTTATCAGACAAGTATGTATGAGCTGTTAATGTCATCACATAAAAGGGACGGACTCGAGGGCAGGCAGTTGGAGAACCAAAAGAGGATTTATTGGGGTCAAAATCAGGAGCAAAGGAAATAAACAGGATCATAAGGGGTCAAAACAAGAAGGATAGCACATGGGGAAAACAGGCAACAAGAGGATTGACTTCAATGACTGGACAGGAGCTGACGAGACAAACAGGTATGTAAATACAAAGACTAATGAGGAGCAACAAGCAATAGGCATGGCTCACCAGGGCCACGTCAGGGAGGTCAGGCAGTCATGATGGGTAGGATGTCACACTAAGTAACAGTACAAAGACTTCTCCAGAAAACCAAACATTTAAATCCCAGCACTCCCATGTTTGTAAGCAGTGGACACAAATCCTTAAAAGAAACCAGCCATATGGCAGCAAACAGATCAAAGCAGAGACATGTTTTGTATTCCAGCATTTCTGTATTTCTGTAACTGTAATTTCTCATTCTGGCACTTTTTTCCAATCATATACTTCCTTTACAAAGTCAGGACAGAAACACAGACAAGCCTTACCTCAGTCACTAGGTAAAGTACCTGCAAGGCATTGAAGACTGTGGGAGGAAGGAACAAACTTATTACCATAAAAGTGAAATTAAAGAGTCTGACTTAAGCTTGTCAAGCAGAGAAAAAGAAGAGGTTCTTATAGAATGCTGTAGGTTAATAAACCATAAATACAACTGTGTACTGCACACTACTTTCTGTTTCTTCAGGTTTCCTAGGTGGTCCATTAAAAGGATCTCAATATAAAGTTAATAACACCAATAGACACTGAATAAATCTTTAACCTTACTTAACTAAACCTGAGATCTAGAAGAACAAGCTTAAGCATTTTGGACAACTATTGGAAAGGGCAGAACCTGTGAACGCATCTGGAGCAAGTTTAAATGACCTTATAGAATCCACCGGGAAATACCCCTAGATAAACACATTAAAACCAAGCAAACGGCAGATTTTTCACCTCCTGTCCTGCATGATTTATACCCATCTCATACAAAAACCACAGGGATCCTTCACTTGTGAGAAAAAAAAAGTTTAAAGGAAACACAGCAGCAGCCAAAGACATAGTGACATTCAGTGGAGATGGATGGATTGCAACCAGTGCTAACACAGCACAGCTCACAGCAGGCATTTGGCTTGGGGATTAAATCTGTATTTCAGTTAGTGTAACTTTGTATGGATTCACTTATCACCATCTACTAGCTTCACACTGTTAATTCCAGCTTCAGACACCCAGTAGCTTCAGTCTTTACACTTTAAAGGACTATTGACTATGAATGGAGTCATGTTTATACCTCGCCATTTAAAGAGTTGCACTAACTACCTACAGCTGCATACCATTTTCTGTAACCAGCATCTTCAAACATTTCCTTTAAATGCAACAGAAATAGATGGTATATAATAAAACGTCACCTCACCAATGACACCTGTCCAGCTATCCTTATTATTTAACATTTTAGGAGTATCATAGCAGTAATAATTATTATTTGGAGGTTTAAAATGGCCACACAAGCATGCTGACCTTTAATGAT
>JAAGVU020000019.1:2164100-2182459 GCA_011763525.2 Mormyrus iriodes
TTTAGGAGTATCATAGCAGTAATAATTATTATTTGGAGGTTTAAAATGGCCACACAAGCATGCTGACCTTTAATGATGTCTTTCATCTCCAAATTGATTCCTGAATATTAACAGCAAGAAAATAATAAATTAATATTTGTTTTACTGAAATGAAATATAAAACTGTTCATGAATGCAAAACGTGCTGAAAAAACTCACTCCAGCATTCCAGGTTATCCTTCTGATCCCAGTATATATGTCAAACCCAGCTCTTTGTGGGCAAGGAACAGGTTTAAAAAGACCTATTAACCTGTAACCTGTAACCAGAGCACAGGCCAGTGAAAAAGGGTTTCAGTGTCAATCCATGCAGGCCTAGTACAACTGAGGTTCATGGACAAGGAGATTCGAGCAGCTTGAGTATTACACTACTATATGCAAACATCTCAGACAGTGAAAAAATGCTGTTTTGAAAAGCTGCTTGTTGCAAACTGGTTTGATTCATTGCAAGTCGTAAGTCAGTAAAAAAAGTAAATAATCAAGAGTCTAACAGAGGGCCTGGGTTATGGGGAGCATCACCACCCTGTGAGCTGTCCACAAGAGTTATTTATGCAATATGGTAATGCATCATTAGACAACACATTAGCCTAAAAAATAACATATAATTTCAGTTTCATTTAATTACGTGTGCAAAACACAGAAATCTATCGCAAGTTCAATTGCAAATTCCACGTATTTGTCTGAGTGGCCTGAACCTAAAGCAATCATAAGCAGACCTTACTCTGTGTAGATAACTCTTAAGCTTTACAAGCACCTTAGTCGGGATCAACATTTCTTCTAAATCACCTTACTTCAACCAGTCATTCAGAGCTTCATATGGGTATGAAAATCAATACAACTTAAAAATCTCATCAATTAATTAATAACATTTCTCTTTCATTTTCAGTTTGTGATTGAAAATAGGGAGAACTTTTTAACTGTGCATATTTAATTACACTGTTCATATTTTATGTTCATAAAGTTTCTTCGGTAACGATTTTGATTTACATTAAATTCACCTTCATAATGCATTTGGTATGCATTCATAGAAATATAATGATCAGCATATAAGTACACCTTAACATGTCTTAAAGCATTTGCATTTATAACACTTTCAATGAACAAGACATGACAGCTTTACTATATATTAATAACAAACATTATATGATCATATGGTTATAACGTTTATTAACGTGTATTAAAGCCGTCAAGGTAAGTGGAGCCTAACAAAACACTTACATTTGCAAAATAATCATGTGCTCCTTCAAAAATGACAGCAAAACATTTTAGTACTTGCATTTAGAAAAATACAAAAAAATTACCCAAGGTCAGGGAAACAGCAGTTTGTAAGTCAAGAAATTAATTCTCAATTTTTCATTTAATAGTTTTAATTTTCATTTTGCTCTGTGGCTTTTGGCAAACCAAAAGAAGTTGCATAAAATATACACAACTTAACCCTCTCTCTATCACCACTCAAAAGGTCATGAAGAGATTAATTATTGGTCTGGAAGATATAAATTTACCTTTCAGGGGGTAATGGGATAAAAAGCAGAGCTTTTTATTTAACGTCCATAAAGTAGTTCCAACAAGATTCTACCACAGATCTCAGCCCCCTGTCCAGTCAGCTAGGATTGGGCAATGTATATATGTATATCGGATACTATAATTTTTTATATAGCTTCTTTTATATTTTTTTAATGGCTACTAATAAGTTCATTAAGTACTTCATTACTATTCATTTATCACTATTTCTATTTTTTGCACATTTGAGCCCATTCACAGGCCATCCTCCCCTATTCACCCGGTCGCTCCTTCTTTTATCTCCATATAGGCTGCCATGAGTCTCAAATCATGTACTTCAGTACTTAAACTTGTTATTTTGAATGCACTTATGCACTCACAATAGAAACCTTAAGTAATGAAGTACGCAATTTGATAGTCATGGCTATACTTACTAGTCATAGTGGTGCAGCAATGGCTTTGACAGACTTTGACAGATGCTAAAAATGGTAAATACAAGTAAAGCCTCAGCCTCTGATTTGCTGAGGCAGGTGCAAACCAGGTAGATTTAAAAATGATTTTTATGTGTGCATCTAGTAGAGACACTGGAATTGTCAGTGTGGACTGGGGGGAATCATAGTGCTGGCTCAACATCATCCATCAGCACAACCCAAACTCCAATTAGGCACTTTTCATTCCAGGTGAAGTCTTAAGAATAAGCGCATGGCCAGGCAACTGTCCTTCCATGAATCAAACCTAAACACCCCTGAAGAACATTCTCCAGTTGCATTTTCATGATGCAATATAAATTATTAACCGTGACTTTTGGTTAAGGAACCACAGTATGGAGGCTGGCAACTCTACCACCACGCTGCGTTATTGGGAGAATCACACTTAACTAGTACAGGAGAAGCTCTGCTTCTCTATTAGCAATTTCCTCAGGAAGGCCAAAGGAAAGGGATCCACTGGATCAACAGTCAATGATCAGAAATGCCATCATGCCCAACACCTCACTTCCGCATCATCAGGCAACACTTATACTGACTCAAGAAGCTGATGGGTATATGCTACAAAAACCCTGCAAGCCTGCTTTCGCTATTATTGTATTACGTGGCGGAAATGGATGTGGGAATATGGTTTCCTGACAGCTTCCTTTGACAGGTCAAAGCTCCCCCTTTTGATACAGAATACTGAAACCATTATGAGCTAGAGTCAGGCATGTTTGTCGTCTTCTTTTCCTGCTTACAGAAAAGTAACCACACTGAGCTCAAAGATCCCAACTTATGCATTCCTTGCATATTAAATAACAACAACAATAATAATAGTAACAACAACAACAATAATAACACTACTACTAATAATTGATATGTTTTATGGATCCCGGTGGGGAAATTCTCTTTACGCCTCCCCCAACTTGCTCTCTGTAGTACCGCCCAGGGAGCTGGGGGTTAACGCCCATTAACGGCCCCTTATGTAATTTTTAAGCATAAAAAATACCAGTGATCACAACAGGCAGAAATGCAGCTATTTGTATTATTAGTTGTTTTTTCCCCAGATGTGTATGAAATCGCACATTTGTGTTCCCTGTCTTCTTCATGCGCACAGAGCGGGAGCAAGGCAGCACAGAATCTGGCAGCAGTCCCAGCTCTTTCATCACTTCTACTTAAATGGAGGCCCATACCACATCCAAAGTGAATGGGATGAGACTTATAGACAGAGATACTGCCTGGGGGTTTCCACTTTTCCCTCTTCTCCTCCCTTTGAAGTGATGGAAGGTATTTATTCATTTTATTTAATTACACCATGAATCTCGTTTTCACCCTGGTACAGCTGCTACCCCGCACAGTAGAAGCTGCATAATTTAATAAAGCTCGTTTAGTGGGGAATTTGATTTAAAAAATTAAGTCGCTGCAAATTTTCCACCCCCCTCAGGATGAGAGCTTGATTTCACATTGTGAATATTAAGAACGCTATTGAACAGAAATTATCCCCAGGGGACAAATTATGTAGAGGGGAGACGTGTTTTGGCTACATGACTGTGCGGAACACTGTGCAGCAGAATCAACCAGAGCAGGGATGTCACCCATCTTGTCATCTGAATGTCTGAAGCTGGAATCATGTAGGTGCTTCCAAACATGTCACCTTCCCTGTCTTGACCCGTTTCTTCAGTCCAGATTTAATCACAGAACAAGGTTTTTAATTCAAGGTTAAAGATGCAAACAAATATATAAGGCATTAACACGCAAACGGGGACAGCCACATTGCCTAATAAAGGAGCTAAATCTCACAGCATGGCCTGTCTGTGTAAACAAGTCCTCTGTGACTCGCCACGCAGGAATTACATGAGCCTCCAGTTTACGAAGAAAGTTAAGCTCTTCACAAAATATATAATGGTCATGCAGCTTTTTAAAACCTTTTTTTAAGGTTTAAAAGCAAAAAAACACAAGCCACACAATTAATGCCTGGAAATGATAGAATAGATCTATGTGTAGTGTTCAATCATACATTATTGATTTGGACACAGAGAACTATATTCTCCAGGGTTAAATCCACTCCAACCTCATTATGAGTCTGTCCTTGAGTGGCCCTGATCTAGGGCCACGATGAGGAGGAGAGAAGGCTGTTTAAATGAAAGTGAATTTAACAGGATTTAATGTAGCTGGGGGCAGGAAAGCAGCGTTTTAACAAAGACCCAAGGAGCAAAGGCACAGTGGAGCAAGCAGTCTTACTCGTTCCTTGTGTTTTTCTTACATTTACTCAGAATGAGGTGTGATGCAGAGCTGCTCTTCTGTGAGTGAATTCCAGAAACCACCAGCAACACAGTATCCCCTGAAGGTGAAATTTGCTTTATTTAGCTATGTTTCAGTTAACACTAAGGTAACAAATTATTATAGTGATAACTGCTGAGGCAAACATATACCTATGCTTACATTACACCTAACCATTTGTAATTTAACTGATTAGGTAGGTTACCCATTTAAATTAATTACTAATGAGTAAAATAAGCATGTTTCTTAAATTTTCCTGATCGATTTCTGAATACATTAAGAGGCTTTATCCTCTAGGTCTTATTTAGGTCTTTGTGTGCTACTGTACACTGTGCTACTGTAAAACTGAAAAAGGTTAAAGATTAAGTCAGCAATGACACACTGGCAGACACAGAATACCAAACCCCGATGATATCTAGATAATGTGTTGTCTTATAAAACTGCTAATGGCTTGATGTTGTGACTTCTTCATCTACTGTACATTTCAGGTAACTAAAGAATCTCTTATAAAGACACTGAGGTACTCTGTAGTGACATATAAAAAGAACAGAACACCTTGGAACACCTTTGACCATACTTGTGTTCCCGCGTACCCGTTTTAAGTCATCTTCTATTGCAAAGACCAGTTCCAATACTCAAGAACAGAAGTACAGAGGACTGTAAAAATTCCCACGTCATTCTCTCCTCACCCCAAATATCAAGGATACATCGATTGCATCCTTGCCAAACAAGACCAATCCCATGACTCATTGTGCCCCAAGTTCGTTCTTGGGAAGCTAGTTAGTAAGACCGGTGTTGCCAAGACTACAAGTACAATCTTCATATTCCTGATATTGAGAAACACCCGTGAACACCCTGTCTGTTGCCGTCACCACTATCACATTCAAGTTCTTATGTAAGGCTTTAGCAGACACAAGTTCAAGGTCAGGACTTAACTATGGCCCACAGGTGTTAGGCATAAGGCAGGATGTACCCTGAAAGAGACACCCATACTACAAAAGAGTATATTACACCAGACAGTCAATGATTGGACGAATTCCTGGTGTTATCTCACTACTCATCTATTTTATTTATAATGAAACTGCATTTCAAGACCCCAACTCTTTGAAAGTGCCAGCTATACACCTCAGTGGCATTTTTACCTATTGATTCAGTGTGACTAGTGCCACTTTATTGTTAAGGCCCTGTTGTAACTCTAAGATTCTGTTTGACAAAAACAGTCTCACAACAATGCACCAAATGCTGTACAAGTAAACAATTACCTCTACAATAGTTAGCATGGACAGTCATTTCAACAGATTTTCCTGCCCGTAACTACTGGTTTCTCCCTGCTACCATATGTATCAGGGCACACACAAATAGTTAATATTCTGCTCAATTCTCCCTTTTACTTATTGAAGAGATGAATGGATATACCACACATTTTGCAATATTTGAATTTATTGATTATTCAGTTACAAGCTGTAATTTAAATGTCATGTGAGCATGTCTGGATTTACGAACTATACGAAATGCCTAAAAGTCCCCTGCAATAACCTTTCTGTGCAGCATTTCCTGCATGATAATGCCATTTTAAATGTAGTATAAAATTCCACTCTCTCTCAGGAACCTGTTTCTACTTAGAACACTGTATACCTGTCATTTCAATTGTACAGCATGCAACAGACACATACCATCGCTTATTAATAAGTGAAACAAGGAAGCCTGGAAGATTTAAGAACGGGAAACTGAAAACAGAACCATTTGAACCTGAAATACCCATTTACCCAGACCCGAGAGACCTCACTAACAAACTTCAGTTGTTTCTTATGAAAAGTCAGGTCTAATTGTGAAAGGAGTTAAGAAACCTTGTCATATCAACTTAATGTTTCTTTAATCACTAAATGCTTGCGATCACAGATAGAAAGTCAGCATTGTTCTCACATCTGTATTTTCCATTTCTACCCCATACTGAAAATGTCTGTAATCTATCAAACACGACTAATAGAAAACATCAAGACCAAGCTGGGGAATCAAGTGGTTTCAATTAGAACAGGTCAAAAGAAAGGTTGCAGCTGGTTAAACGTTCTTTAATCATTATTTTGGAAATCACACATGTCCTTATTATTATACATGTAGTACTCCCAAACAGTTTCATTGGAATTTCAACCAACATACAAACGTTAAGTTCATAAGTTGTTTACAACAAAAAGAAATGACCAGGAGACGGAAGGCAGGGTCATCAGGAGAGAGAACAGGACATACAGAGCCAGCAGGCCTGTATCTGGGACGTCACATTTCCCATGGCCACACAGAAACAAGCAGATGATGAAGGAAAGTATCTTTAGAACACCAGGCAGAAGCACTTAACTCAATAGATGAAAAAAATCCTGTTGGAAACCTTTAGAATGTAAAACTCAAAGCAGTTCGCTCCCATCTCATGCTCCTGTGAACTGCAGACTGCAGGACTTAATGACCACAGTTGACGGTCTGCTGTTAGTATGTCTGTGATTCTCAGTTCCTTAATGTTTTTAGATATGCCTGTAACAACTATAACAGATTCAGGCAATAAGCAGTGTTCTGGTGTAACTTATGTTCAGAGACAATCAATTGCAATGTTATCCAGAAAGAGTACTCAATTTTTTTACCTCAATACGACCTCACAAAACCTTTAAAGAAATAATAATTTTCTGTCTAAAAAACATTACGAAATTATTGCTACTTAAAGCTAAATCTAGGCACATTGCTGTAGGACTGCAGGAAGAGAGATGCATCCTCTTCCTGTCATTTCATCTCATATGCAGACACTGACCTGACACACATACACTATTTACTGTAGGTACGTGTATTACTTCTTAGCAACCAGTATTGGTGTTATAGAATTGTGCAGGTTAATATCCTCTCTTCATTCTGATCCATGGTTGTATGGCTTCCCTGTGGTCTCCATCAGTCTCCTGCTGAAGATTATGAATCTGCCACTGCTGTTTTATACACCATAAACCTAGAGAGACTAAACACCATTTAAATATCAAAAACAATTATGGAGTTGGCTGCAGTCTCCAGGATCAGAAATCCACGCTTTCCCCCCATCACCTGTCATGTACAATACATCCACAGTCTACCCAAGTCCCCCTGTCATGGGACCTTTACCCCTCCCCCCACCATCATGGAACACAAGCACCACCCTCTACAACCTGTCCCCATAAAGGAACATGGGACCCACCCTCTGCCCTCCAGCTCCCTCTGGAAAAGCTGTGGCACTGAGCTGGTATTTGGGCGATTTGTCTATGACAGGTGCTCTCTGGGTGAGCTTGCCTTTTTGATGAATGGCCACCTTTCGCTTCTTTATTGCCTCACTAAATCATAGGCTGCACACAATTTTATAACGAATTCGAACAGCTTTTTATTTTTCCATTTTTTGCAAGAAAACTACAAAGACAGCACTATGTTTTCCCACTTTTAATTAAGACCAAGTATGCCTTTTTGCTCTTAATTAAGCCCATGTATGTGACTTTTGTGCTAGAGGAGCAAATCGCCTAGGAATGAGGTTCAGCTCAGATACTGACAAAGGTGTGAGAAAACTCAGGATGTTACAGCATCATAACACAAATCACAAGACCCATTTATATAGAGGATGGATTACTTCAGTTTTTTGCCCTTGGTTACCAAAATATTTAAATTGATAAAATGAATTATTCATGTATGAGAAGCAATCAAAAATGTGACTGAGTGGGAGAGAGACGGACAGACTAATGGATAGACATGGCGTAAGATGCTCTTATTTGTGTTTAATAGGAATAACATGCAGAACATTTGACGCATCTTGAATGGGATATCCTAGCTAGTTTAAGGAATGGTTAAAAATTTGCCTGATGATGCATTTAGTAACAGTAAAACATGACAACAGAGTACTGAAGGTCATGCCATTCTACCTCCATGACCGTCCCCTCCATACCTCTCCAAATACCCTTCTACCCACCTTCTATCATCAGCCCTACTGCCCTCACTCGCCAGAGCCAGCTATCATCACAATGCCACTTGCGTGACTTCTAGCTTAATTATATTTGTATCTATTGTTAAAATTATGATTCACGATTATTATTATTAATCATGAATATTAACTCTGATAGGTCACTATAAATCAAAGTGCTGCCCCTATCTGGTACAGATATGGAGGACACTCAAACCAATTAGGACAGTTCTTATTGATCTTAACTCCTGTCTGGCAAGGTGCTGCTCACATGACGATCAAGGAGTCATTTTTCCATTGTCAAGCATATCAAAATGTACCATGAAGGGTTATTTTTCCATTACCATCTAATTTTTAGAAATAATTTAATATTGCCAATCATTCATTCCTGTTTTGGCAAAGATTTATCCAAAGGGACCTAGAGTCATGAGTCTGAAATAAAGTGTTTTTCAGTCTGAAGGACTCAATATTATATCCCACTCTAGAAGTATAGTAGTATTTTCTGAATTAAAAATCCAATGATATTTGACTGAGGTAAGCCCACAATTAATCACCCCCTCATTCTTCTTGAATACTCATACCAAGGGCATAATTTTGGGTTGAACACCAGGGGGGTTTGACATCTCCACGTATTTTGTGATTATTCTGGGGGGGGGTCAGTTTTGATTACTTGGGGGTTTACAATCCCAATATCCCTCCCCCCATAATTTACGCCCATTACTCCAGGTCCCTGTGCATGTACACAGACCAGACATGTGTATGTGCACACGTAGAATTCTTCAAATTGGTTCATAGTTAGTGGTTTGACTACTAGTGTTATTGCTACGCAAGTCTACAGCTTCAAGTTTGAGACGCACTTCATGCTTTGTCTCCACGCACAATTCAATCACCTTAGTCACATGACCACTAAAGACCAATGACCCATGGTGTGTCAGCATCTGTATCTAACTGAACATAAACTCAACAGTGGCGGCTTCATTAAGACTGGCTATAATATTGGTTATGTGTGAAGTGCTAACTAATTGTAATTAGGCTGGACCTGTGCCATTGGTGTTTTCATTTCCATTACTCCTTTACAGAAAATACCATGAAAATAAAGGCAGCTGGATAGTGTTTCTTTCTTGGCACAATGAGGCCCGCTGGGTTACACCTGTCAGGTGGGGCCACAGTTTAACACACACTACGTGATCTGATCTTCCTATACTGAGCCCCTCACATCTGGAAATTTGACATTTGTATCATATTTCACATTCCATTTTTAAAATATAGAGTTATGCAACATAATTTTTTTGTAATGCTCTGCATATGTGAATTTATGGTCCCATGCCTTGATAAACTCAACTTCTTCTTACAAAAAATACATATTATGCATGCAATGTATATAAACAAACACGAATAAACTGAATACTTCGGTATACACCATGCACTCGTACCAAAACTATTAATTTGTTCATAATTAACAAATCATGCTGCATTTAAGCATGATTTAATTCAAGCATTAAGACTACCATCTTCCCCCAGTATATCTGATAATGTGACAAAGTTTCAGCTTAAATTAATACTTTCCTGAATAATAAGAATGGGCAGTCAGAACTGTTATCTAAAGATATGACTCATCTTGGTTTTGTTTTAGTCAGCTGGTATGTGGTTCTGTGCCACGGAGAATTTAACAGTGACCTCCCATTCCCACAGAAACAAATGGGTTTCCTTCCAATGGACCAGTGCTGCGGCATGTGCTTTCTGTTCGAAGGACAGAGAGGAGTCTGCATAGTACTCAGTCTCCCTCTGATGGAGGCTAAAAAAAAAGACATTTCTAACTTGTTTCCAGCATCCCGCCTCTAACAGCATTATAATTATAGCCCCAGAGTGACTCTGGTCTAGGCCATTACATTTATATTTACAGTCACTTTATATTTTGGCCCTTCAGTATAGAAGACTATAAATATTTCCTCCCAATTCAGCAGTCCCTGGCTTTTGCGAAAAAGTTCAAAGGAAAATGATTTTATATGATGATGATGAAGATGATGAATATCTTTGTCATTACACAGGTACCACTGACACTGCACATCGCAACGAGATTCAATCTGCACCTTTATTACACAATGCAATAAAAGACAAGCTAAATAAAAACAGAACAAATAGGATAAAATATTAAATAAGTACTAAACTAAAAAGCAGTAAATAAAAAAGCAGCACCAGAACCAATGCAATTTTGCAAAATTGTAATTAAATAATAAAATAACCACGGTATAAGGCAGCATGTACAGAGTAAACAGTACAAACAATATATGGCATTAGAGATGGTATAAAATGACCAGCAGTAGTAAAGTGCAAGTCTGGCAGTAGTAAATAGTGCAAACAGCTCAGATGGGCAAAACAGTGCTGCAAAATCAAAAACATCCATAAACATAACTAAAAAAGTAAAGGGGAGAGAGGCAGGTAATGGTGGGAGCTTGATGAGTTGATTCATGGACTTTATAGCTCTGGGGAAAAAGCTATTCCTCTGTCTGGTACTGCGGGCGTAAAAGGTCTTATAACGCCTGCCAGATGGAAATAGTTTGAACAAACGATTGCAAGGATGTGTGAAGTCTTTACAGATGCTGGAAGCTTTCTTGAGGCAGTATGAGCTGTAGATGACCTCCAGAGCTGGGAGCTGTCTCCCAATGATCATCTGTGCGCTGGAGATGACCTGCTGAAGAGCTTTCCTATTAGCTGCTGTGCAGCTGAAATACCACACAGAGATGCTGCATGCTAGGATGCTCTCTACGGTGCACCGATAGAAGGTCACCAGCATCTCTTGGGGCAGACAAGCTTTTTTCAGCATCCTCAAGAAAAACAACTATTGTTGCTCTTTCTTGACTAGTTCACTGGTTTTAGTGGGGTCCATGTGAGGTCCTCTGAAATGTGTATGCCCAAAAACCTGAAGCTGGACACCCTCCCACTTTGTCAGCGTTGATGAAGATCAGAACGTACTCATCATCCTGTGACCGCCCAAAGTTGATGATTAGCTCCTTAATCTTCGCTATGTTAAGGAGCAGGTTGTTCTGAGCACCAGCTCACCAGGTCCTGCAACTCTGCTCTGTAGCCTGACTTGACGCTTTTTGAGATCAGCCCAATCACCATTGTGTCATCCACAAATTTGACGATGGTATTAGCGGCAAATGCGGTAACACAATCACATGAGAAGAGGAAGTAGAGGATGGGGCTCAGTACACAATCTTGTGGTGTGCCAGTGCTCAGAGTTACAGTGGAGATCAGGTGGGGGCCAATCTCACCGCCTGAGGATGCTCTGACAGGAAGCTCCGGATCTAGTTGCACCGTGATGAGCTATTGCCTAACTGGTGGAGTATGGTGGTGAGCTTGCTGGGGATGACAGTACTGAAGGCAGAGCTGTAGTCCACAAATAGCACCCGCCCTATTTTTCTAAGTGAGTCAGGACAATGTGACGAGCTAGGGAGATGGCATCCTCTGTGGATCTATTGGCTCTGTAAGTCAACTGGTGAGAGTTCAGTAAGGCAGTGGGAGATGACCAGTCTTTCAAACACTTCATTATTGTTGGTATGAGGGCAACCGGACAATAGTCATGGAGACTGCTGACCTTTGTATTTTTTGGCATTGGCACTATGATGGCTGATTTCAGGCATTTGGAGACCATTGCCAGAGACAGAGATAGGTTGAAGATTCTTGAAAATACCTCAGTTAGCTGCAAAGATATAAAGATAATGACATAATGACTGCTTTTCTATTCATACATTCCAATTCTTTACATAACCTGCCTATTAAATTATATGGATACTGACTTTCTTAGTAAAAGTATGAATTGAGTATGAAACTAATTATCTTTAGTTCCCTCAATACTTAAAATACTGGAGAATTAAATAAACTACGGTCATGAAACTCAAGTAATATTTAGATTATTGCCTTTTTTGCGGCAAACAACGTGCCCCTGTATGTCGTTACGCTTTAGCAGGATGCAGGTGAGTATAAGGTGACATGGACTTAACGTTGCTTCAAAATGGTCTTTGCAAATGTAATGACAAGCACATTCTGCATATCCATTCTGGGAAATGGGCATAATACAGAAAAAAGAGATACTAGCCAAATATGAAATGGGAGGAATTAAGGAGATAATAGTTTAATGATTCCACATGGTAAAGGAATTGTATATCCAATCATATTATGCCATCAATATTCACTCATTTTTCAGAGACACAGCAAAGATCTGAAAAAAAAGGTAAATCTTGTTTTTTTGTTTTGACGTTTTCATGTTACATAAACCCCGTGTTCTGCAGCATGATCTGACCATTGGGGCCTTAAGCAAGGCTCATAACCCCAGTTACTCCACGGACTAGCTGACCCTACTCTCTCCTGTACACCAGTTTTGTGAGGTGGTCTCCTGGGATGCTTTTTCAGCTGTCCTGAAGGAGGTCCCACATATATGCTGAGCACTCATTGGCTGCTTTTCCTTCACTCTCTGGTCAAACTCCTCAAAAACCATCTCTATTGTGTTCAGGTTAGGTGGCCAGGTCATGTGATGTGACACTATCACTTGCCTTTGTAGGTGGCTTGGTGTCTCCATACTATTGACTGGTATTGTACATTTTACAGGTTACAAAGGCTAGATTAAGTTTCTTACCTACGACCATTTAACTTAAATGTCTAATAACAGGTAAAGTTTAGTCATTCCTGCTCAAAACCACAAAAATGGATTACCATAGGCCAATGCTGTCTAAACAGCACTTAAAAAGTATTTGCATAATATGTAGCATGTACCAGGAAGGTTTCGAAAAAGTGTGGATGGATTGATTAAACAGTACAGAGATTTTGCACAGATTCTGGTTACATTATACATTGAGGGCATGCTAGTGGAAATTCCAAAGATTTAACAAGGGGTCAGAAGTCCTCCTATAAAAGAGGGCGGCATTGATATGCATTGTAAAGCTTGGGCTGTCTAAAATGAGCCAGACTCTGTGCCTGCTTTGAAAATGATCTAATTTGCACCAGGTCAGTTTGATATTTCAACCGTACCTTTGTCTTACTTATTTAAAATTTTTCACTCATTATATCCTTGTCTGTACAGCAGCCCCAATTTTGGTGTCAAAATCCACCAGACCTACCAACATTTCATAGAACGAATTCCTCCCTTTTCTTAATACCCAGTGCCAAGGAAAAAGAAAAGGAAAGAAAACTCGGATGATAAGAAATGCATTAATTGGTTAGCACATTAATTGGTTAGCTCACTTCCATGCCTCTACATATTCCTTTAAACACTGTCGTCAAATTTTTCTTTCCATTCCTATTGACCCAACGCTTCCCTGCAGCAACAGCGCCCCCTGGCTGCAAGTCTGCTTCCTACCAATTCTACAACAAAAATAATGTGCACTATTCAGTATTTAGATATTTGTCTGAAATGGCATCTTACACTTGTAGATTACTTATACATTGATACTATCTTGCCTTGGGTTAAATATCTGAAAAGCTTTAGTTCACATACTTTTGCTATTCAAAATTAAAACACCTGCTGTTAACAATTAGAATTGTGCGAAATCTGATAAGTGCTTCAGACTGCTAATCTAATTAACTTTATGACATTATTACAAATATAATGAGCAAATGCTACAGAAGGGAATGATTTTAAATGTCCAGCAGAGGGCTCACAAAACCAGTTTCAGAATCAGCACCTTGAGAAACATGGTTCTTCAAATGCATGTTTCCAATTTTATTCAAAAGCTAATAGACTTTGACTAAAGTCGAATTCATCAGCAGGGGATGTAGTGGCCCTTTAAAACTAAAGGAGCAGAGCCATGAAAGCAAGACATTTGCTCCGGGAGTTTCCAAGGCAAACTGCTCCAGGTTTAGGCTACTATGTAGGAGGCAGCTTTGTATTTATAAATAAGTCCTTGTATAAACCTGGCTGGTACAAGCAAAAGCTGCTGAAGCTTCTCTTGAACAGTCCCCAGTCCATAAGCTTCTACAAGACTAGAGGCTGGCAAGGGTTAATGAGTACTTTGGGCTGAGCCAGGTGTACCGACATAGGGACATAGTGACTCAGCACTGAGAGACTGCATAAGCCTACCCTCAATAGAACTGAAGACCTCTTCAATACTGCTTATTTACACATCTAAAACACCAAATCAATACAAAGTGAGGCCCTATTTCTAAACTCTGAGTCATTTCTATTCAGTCCTAAACATAGGAAACAGCCAATGCCACTGCAAAAACTAAACAAACAGACATGCAGTCTATGGGGAAAAAAAGAGTCAGTGTATTACAACAGAAAGATTTTTGCTTAGATGAATGATCCCCTGTAACTGAAATACCATGGCTCAAACACCACTTCAGTAACAGCAGTCGTTTGCCCATTGTATCCATCTCTACATGTAATATTGTGTGTACTTGTGTTTTTGCACGTCTTATCCATCCATCCATCCATCAATCCATCTTCCAAACCCTTATCTTGGCCAGGGTTGTTGGGTTACAGCCTGGACAAGATGCCAGTCCATAACAGGAGAGACACACACACACACACAAACAACCATACACGAGGGGTAATTTTAAAATTTCAGTTAGCCTAATTACATATCTTTGGAAAGCAGGAGGAAACCCAAGCTGAACAGGGAGAAGAAGAAAACTCCACACACAGACCAGAGAGGGGATTCAAAACCGCAGCTCTGGATATGTGAGGTATCCAGTGCTATCCATAGAGCCAAATCAAAGTGTTATTATACTGAGTATTCCAAAAGTGTATAACAAAGGAAGCCTACACAACATAGTGATTAAGCTCACAGCATAAGCAGCATATAAAGGAGGAAATTATGGCACCAGGGTTCCACAGTCCTGAAGGGAAAAGGCTTCAATATGTATGGAACCTAATTATAACAATGAATAAATCACACATAATAGTTCAACTAAACATCTAACACTGAGTGTTCTAACGTCACAAAATTGTTTCTAAACAAAGAACGTTACCAGGAATTCAAAGAAAGACAACAATAGAGGCCCTTTTTTTAAAAAGATGCTGCAAGAGAATCAGATGATGTGAGACTTTAGGCCATGCTTGACGTTTTACGTTTTAAACCAAGGAAACAGCCACTCTGCTGAACAGCCCTGAGGAAACCTGCTGACAACTGGTGAAAAGCTACCTTTGGTCAGCCACCTACAACTGGAGCTCTCCACAGACTGATGCACTTTCCCTTTAAAGAGTTTTTGCACAGAGAAAGTCAAATAAAGCTGCCAGGACAGCAGAAGTCCATTTCATCCTTGAGCCTTAGTGTCTCAGACTGCGCCTCTGAGTAGACCAAAAAAAGCTCCTGTATTTTTGGGTTGGCTGAAATTTTATCTGGCCTAAACCCATTCCAG
Organism: Mormyrus iriodes; assembly: GCA_011763525.2. Taxonomy (NCBI): domain Eukaryota; kingdom Metazoa; phylum Chordata; class Actinopteri; order Osteoglossiformes; family Mormyridae; genus Mormyrus; species Mormyrus iriodes. The sequence goes on from JAAGVU020000019.1 coordinate 2,179,692, forward strand.
GACAAAACCCAGCAACATATTTACATGAAGAGAAGTGAAAAAGTCACTAATAAGACATCACAGTGACACACTCCGCCGCACACACACAAACCAACAAGAGAGAACCGTTTTATCCTGTAATAAAGAAGAAAAATCTAAACCATTTGTAAACAAAAGAGGCAGAATGCAGAATGGATGTAGGAGATAACAGGAATAATACTGAGAAACAAGCAGACAGAATTTTCTTGTTCAGGAACAATTCAGTAAGTCAGACTGGACACCCCTCGGTTTTCACACATCAGTTTTTCCATACATCCACAAGCTGGACCAGTGTTATCTCTGGTAATAATCAGCATTACTGAAGTGAACCCATGAAAGCTGTCCTGAAAAATGCTGCAATAACGCAGAAGGATGCGGGATTTTGTGTTGTGGATTTTCTCATAAATGCATAATGTAAAGTTGAAGCAGTGATAACCCCTCTGTTTGCAAGAGCATTTTAAATCCGAGAACAGAGGAATATCATGCATAAACATGGATTCATTGGGCTGTACTACAGTGACTGTATATACTGTCAACCCAACGTTAGGCAGTTAGGAGATAGGCTAGACATTGGACTGGTGAGGAATGATCTGCATGGCCTGTCTGTGTAGACAAAAGCAGACAGACAAGGGAGGGACACTTTTTACACACATGCCTTGCCCGTTTCAGATGGTGTGATGCACGGGAGACAAACAGAAGCAGCTTCCTTTGCAATTACACTGGTCACTGTTACACCTCAACTCTGCGAAATATGTTAACGCTGGTCATATTCGAAATATGTTAAAGAATGGCTGTTCCTTGTACACTGTTTGTGTTACCCTAAAGGAAGCACAAATATTGATACATTTGTGATGGGCTTCCTTGTAAGAAAAAAACTTAAAAGGACAAGAATTATAGCTAATCTTTGGCTACAACGTCACCCACTGAGTTTCTCTTCAAAAGATGAGATGATTTCAATTAAAGTGCTGAATCCATAAAAATTAGAACCAGGGTGACAAGGAACAAATGGGATAGAAAGTGATGGTACATCCAGACTAATGTGGACACAGCAGTTCTAGGAACAGGGCCTTTGGCACAAACTGGAGGCTTCCCACTCTCTAACATCAATGGAAGACTGATGTCTTCCTTATGTAAAATGTTTCATTCTTCTCATTAAAATAAGAAATGCATCTACAGAAACATTTACGTAATTTCAGACATCTCCAGTCACCCCATAAATGTCCCATAAATAGGTTTTTCCATCATGGAAACAAGAACTGAAGAGAATTATATCAACCAAAAAATGGAGGTTATAAAATTCCTATATATATAGTTTTATATTAATATTTGAAATACATCACTGCTACAGATTATGGTCAACACAAAAAAACTCATTTCTAGCTTTAGGCAAGTATTCAAAACAAAAAATAGGCTAATAAATTGTGGTCAAATCAATTTTGGTTAACTAGTTTTTTAACATTTAACCCAACCTGAGGGAGGAAATGCTATAGACCTTATAAGGCAATAAAGGTGCAGACTGAAAAACTACAGTGCCTATAAAAAATATTCACCCTCTTGGATGTTTTACCCTTTTACTGCTTTTATAAATCAATCATGATCAACATAATTTGGCTTTTTTGTCAAAGTGAAAACTGAGTTCTACAAAATAATGACAATTAAATAAAAATGTGTAACATAAAATAAGTGATTACATTAATATTTACTCCCTGACCTAATTCAACAGAGGTCCAGTCAAATGGTGCTAGTAGTCTCACAATTAGTGGAATGGAGATCACCGTGCAGTGACTGTGTCTCAAGTGACTGTAGTACTGTACCTGTGTGTGGAGGGTCCATTCACTGGTTAATCAGTATTCCTGGCTACCATTACAGCATGAAGATGAAAGAACATTCCAAACAAATCAGAGAAAAGGTTATTGAAAAATTTAAGTCAGGGGATAGATACAAAAAAAATTCTAAGGCACTAAACATCCCCTGGAGTTCAGTTAAATCCATCATCAAGAAATGGAAGGAATATGGCACATGTGTAAATCTGCCTAGATCAGGCCATCCTCACAAACTGAGTGACCATGCAAGAAGGAGACTAGTGAGAGAGGCCACCAGGACACCTATGACTACTCTGAAGGAGTTACAAGCTTCAGCAGCTGAGATTGGAGAGACTCTGCATACAACAACTATTGCCTGGGTTCTTCACCAGTCAAAGCTTAATGGGAGAGTGGCAATGAGAAAGCCACTGTTGAAGAAAACTCATATTAAGTCTCGACTAGAGTTTGCCAAAAGGTATGTTGGAGACTCCATGGTCAAGTGGAAGAAAGTTCTTTGATCTGATAAGACCAAAATGGAGCTTTTTGGCCATCAGACAAGACGCTATGTTTGGAAGACATCAAACACTGCACATCACCACAAACACCCCATCCCCACTGTGAAGCATGGTGGTGGCAGCATCATGCTGTGGGGATGCTTCTCGGCAGCAGGACCTGGAAGGCTTGTAAAGGTAGAAGGTAACATGAATGTAGCATAATATAGGGAAATCCTGGAGGACAATTTGATTCCATCGGCAAGAGAACTACGGCTTGGGAGAAGATTTATTTTCCAGCAAGACAATGACCCAAAGCATACAGCTAAAGCTACAAAAAAATGGTTTGAAGACAACAAGGTGGATGTTCTGGAGTGGCTGAGTCAAAGCCCAGACCTCAATCCAATAGAGAATTTGTGGCTGGACTTGAAAAGGGCTGTTCACACCTGATCCCCAC
>JAAGVU020000019.1:2182559-2201734 GCA_011763525.2 Mormyrus iriodes
TTATGTTACATATTTTTATTTAATTGTCATTATTTTGTAGAAATCAGTTTTCACTTTGACATTAAAGGGTTTTTTTTTCATTTTTTTTGTCAAAAAAGCCAAATTATGTTGATCATGATTGATTTATAAAACAATAAAAGGGTAAAACATCCAAGGGGGTGAATACTTTTTATAGGGACTGTATATACTGCTGTAACACATTTGAAATCATGTAACATTTTTCTGGGCATGGTGAATCCATTTGTGTATAATAATAAATAATTAATACTTTTTGAAAATCTCACACTACCTATGAACAGGAGATTATTAGCATTCATTAAGCCTAACCTGAAATATGTTCTTTGTACACAGTTGGTAAATCAAACGCAAAAAAAAGAAAAATGGGTAGTTGAGGACATTATTTTTCTATTGAAATAAAAATACATATTATTTGCAGTTCCACCACCATTTCATTAATAATGACGATTAAGGCTTTTTTATGGGTACTTGTTTTGTTTTTATGTATTTTCAACTTACACCTGTAAAATGTCCTGTGGCGTGACTAACAGGCATAATCCAGAAAACATAAACAATAAAATTATGCCTAAAAATGGAACAAAAATTCATCTGACAATCTTTCATGATAGTCTGCATTTCCTAAATCACACTTTGACATCACTGAAGATAAATTTATCACAGTTGATTATATAATAATATAATCAGTGACACAAAAACATATTTTAAAAATGGGCATTTCCTTTAACACATATACTGTCAGACAATGAAAAGTGGTTCTGTGGGTCAAAAAGTGAGTGTTCATCTCCAACTAATTTGAAAATGTGATACTTTCATGTGAACTGCTGATGTGTCCATTTTATTGTGCCCTGTAATGGCACATCTACATTATACACATAAAGATTTTAAAATAAGTATAAAAACGGTAAGTAAAATCTCTGTGTGGATATGCTGAAAATGGTACCTATTTTTACAGAATATATCAGCTATTTCAAATGTAATACTACAGCACAGTACAACTAATTTGAAGTGTTGACCAAAAATTGATGAAATGTAGCAAATTTTTGGTAACCACTGACAACTTGAAAATGAACATTTTGTGGTATAGTAGCATATAAATTTAATTTAAAAATAAAGAAAAAAATTTACACCTCCCTTTGTCAACTACCCTTACACACGTTGGTTTGTGCCTTTCATTTCCCCAGTGGTGTGAAACTGCTTACTTGTCGGTATCTGCACACTCGTCTCCTCCCAGTGGCCTGTTCTTTCACCGTTTGCTACAATACCGGACCCAATAAAAACCAATGCATCTGTCAGCTCCTCAAATGAAAACCTCAGGTCAAACAGTCCAGTATAGATAAGAAGGGGCGTTTTGTTTAGCAAGAACAACAGCCAAGACGACCTGGGATACAACACTCCCAGCACATATGGATGTACATGTGAGGGGAGGGACGGGTGAAGAAATGTACCTAGAAAGCCAGCCAAGTTAAAATAAGCAACAGTTCACCAAGTTCACAAGCCCAACTTCAGGCTCGTTTTAGAAAATAAATTTATATAACCTTAGACCTAAAATAAAAAACCTGTTGTTTTGTGGATGTCACTCACCAGTTATAACCACAAAATATGGCAGCAATTTAAATTTCCGATATTCATTCACAAATGCATGTTAGGAAAAGTCTTGCATTTTTGTCATTTTAGTATTCCAGGGTATCCAAAGTTTTCAACGGCACAGTGCCCCTGGAGTTTAGCTTCAGAGCTGCATCACCGAATTGTCAGACTTTGTAGGTGGCAGACATCCTACCTCTCCCGAAAGTTCTGGCAGCTCCCTGACATCCAGAAATGATGTGCAGTGTATAGTGTGTATAGTTTAAATGTAGAATGCACATGGACAGATTCATGAATATATAATTTTATACAGGATTTTAATTGAATGCACATGGACAGATTCATGAATATATAATTTTATACAGGATTTTAATTTGAAACCAAAAATTCATCAAATTCATTTTTTTAAATTATGAATTTTGGAAAAAGCAGCACAGGATGTGAATCCACTGTGAATCCATTTCCAAGTAAGTCAAAAAGAAAAAATACAGGGAAGAAAATACTCAAACAGAACTCTTTAAATGTCGCCATACACCCTTAGGTACTTAATAATTAGCCAAAGTGTTTCAAAGTGTCAAATTTCAAGTTAGTGGTTGATAAACTCAGGTAGTTTTACCTAATTATTAAATGAAATTCTATTAAAGTCTAAGTATGAGATCAATGTGAGTATTTAACACTGAATCTGAGGTACAGCGTCTCCTTTGGTTAACATGCTGTAGATGACTTAGCGGGACAAAGGCGTTTCATCCTTATGGCAGGCCAATTCAAACGAAAGCTGGCTAACAGATACCGGTACATACATACTAGGTAGGACTGGGCGATTTATCGATAAAATATCGTACTGTCATAATGAACATTTAGTCATCAATTTGAATATCATGAGTATCACGATAGTCTCTAAATTCGTTTTCTTGCACAATTAATAGTCACAATGCATCAAGGTATTCGTCTGTTGGCGTAATTTAACATTTTACCTGTCACATACTCAACAACTATTAGTAAAACAATTTGATCATCACAAAAACTGAAATCCACATCATATTTTACCGTTTTCAACATATGGCTTTTAGAATATAATTATCGATATCGTCAAATTCTCTGAAAATATTTTGATATTTTTAGGTAGGGTTGCCAAACACTGGCACTTTCAGACTCTCACGCAAAAAAATATTATGGTATATGTATATTATTCCATTATAAACCTAAAATTAGCTACATCGAAAACGTCGGGACAGTTTGTTACCCTACATACTATTTACAAGGTAATAAAACTGTTACATACAAGTAAATACGTGGGACAGACTTGTCTCGAATTAAAAAATCTCACTCCAGGCGGTTGACCAAAGTTGTCAACTCTGTTTTTAGAATATATCGTCCAGCCCATACATAAAACATTAAACACATACATAAAACGCAGTAATTCTACTGAGGAAAACAGTCTTCAATGTCTAGTAATACTTACTCTTATTACTTGCCATTTGCCTTCACTTGTGAGCGGTCGATTAGTTTCATGTCGCTTTATGTCAGGTACACAGAAAAGTGCAAAGTAAACCGCGACACCTTTCCAGTGACGTTATACACGTTACATTTTCTCTTTGTATATAAACCACTTGTAGGCAACCATTTAAGTTACTGACTTGCATCTCTGACTGACTTCTACCTCAGGATAAGGGACTGCTAACCCCCAACCGCAAAACGCACGCAAGCTTCCATCTCACGCACATCAAAGTCACATGACCAGATTAAACCGTATGAGCTGCCAGGTCCGCGGTTTTCCCGCCCAATTAGGCTATTTTGAAAATAGTTGCGAGTAAATATTAGTGGTTTTGGGTTTTGGCCTGCTTTCATGTTGTTCCGCGGCAACAGACTGTAAGGGGTAAAAGTAAGTATTATGAATGTACGTGGCTCCTAATGATGAGTAATACTGCATGGCTAGCCATCGAAAGGCAGAGAGAGACACACACGGAAAACAGGGCTGCCAACTCACTCATCTAGCGTGACACTCATGCGTTCAGACTCTCATGCAAGCAATCTTACGGCAAATCTATATTATTCCATTATAAACCTCAAAATATGCGTTGGCGCAGTTTGTAAATCCTGCTGTAAATCATGCTGCATACATGTAACTGCGTCTGCAGAAATCGAATTGAAAATCTCACTCCGGTCAGCTGACGAAAGTTGGCAACTCTAGGGAAAGAGAGCGTCCATCTATGTGACGTCATTGTGTTGAAATGTTTTTAGAATGTTGAACATTCGAATGTGAACAGCCTGTAAAATACTGGCTTATTTCTTTAAGATACTGGGATTTCAAATATTTGGCTAGTTTCAACTTCCACTAGGCGGAGTTTAAGCAGACCTTGGGCTGGAGATTTATGCTCGACCTGGCAACATTGAACTGTAGTCAGTTACGTCTCAAAACTAAAAGCTAAAATAATTTAAATGTGTAAACATTCCCACAATGGTTAATATTTATTACTGAATTCCAAATATTTATAACAAGCAAATCTGTAATATTTAACGATTGAGTTTGTGCCCCACTTCTGACCTTTCCCTGCACCGCTGTTTGTCTCGTTAAATTGTAGTTGTAAAATTGTTACTCAGTGTGAATCTGTCATTCACTGAGTACTGTACAGTTAATTTCAGGAATACATGACAATTACATAAAAGTGAAAGGCAAACACATAATCAAGGATACTTTGCACTGTGAGTGTACTGACACAATTGCTCGTTTAGCACCCAAATGAGGAAGGCAAAGAGCCATCCATACACCCACAAGCAGGGCAGCCAGCTCTCACGTGTACTCACGCTTTCAGACTCTCACGCTCACCCAAGAAATCTTACGGAAAACCTATATTATTCCATTATAAACCTAAAATTAGCTACATCGAAAGTGGCGTAGGGGTTGGGGTAGTTCGCAAACCCTACAGACTTGTCTCGAATTGAAAATCACACCAGTCAGCTGACCAAAGCTGGCAACGCTACCCACGAATCACTTCCGTACAGAGTGAAAATCAGGGGTTAACCCTGGATGTGACACCAAGTTCATCCCAAGGGACCAATACACACACATATAGAGAATCTCACACTTTGGTCAAAGTTAATTGCTAACAAGCATAGACTATGGCAGAACACCTAGGTGACAAGGAGAATTTGCAAGTTCCACACACGGGGCACAGTTGAGATCCAAACCCCAATCCTGGAAGTGTGAGGTGAACATTCAAAATATGTTATGATTCCTTTATTCCAGCAGAACCCATGACAGTTACATTCTATTTACATAAACCAAGTCTGTAAAGCATTGTCTAAAATATCCAAGGATATTTTATAATTTTGAGATTAGTGGGGTAAGAGCAAATGAAACACCATAAGAAACAGGTGACAGTAATTGCTTTCCCCTGCCACTTAATATTTATATACAAAATTTACATTCCATTGTAGAGGTGAATCTTTTATAAAGAATCATTCTTAATCCTAATGAAATTCTTCAGCACAGGTCTGTAAAGGAGGAAAACATTAAACCATGCATTTCTTTGGGCACTTATACAGAAGAGAGAATGATCACTTCACATAGGCAGTACTCACACAATGTTATCTGCTGCTGTGCCACAAGTAACAGTATTTTTGAATGCAATTTAACCATTTATCCATAGTCAGTCCTGCCACAACACGTGATATCACACTTCGAATTTGTTCTAACATGATAGATATATTATTAGTACCAATACAAGTCTTATATTGCCATATAAGTCCAATAAAACACAAAATCGCATTTGCGATATTTTCTGTCGGAGAGTAAAGCACCATGCTAACTACTTGTAGGCCTACTCAAGAACAGCTATACAAGTGAACAATAGTGATGTTTGACTGGTGAACGAATCGCTCTGGTTCTTTTCAGTGAATCAGTCTAACCACGCACCGCACATGTCATAGTTTCTAAATATATTCGACAAATGATCATAAAAAACGTTGCTGTGCTTTTATATTTCACTTACATTTGCTTTAAGCGGACTATCTGTAGCTATGTTGTCTTCGGTGCCCCTCCGCATACCATAATCCGTGGTACTTGTGCTATGTTCATGCCCCGCGACATACTGACTAGCTCACTACTCCCAACTAATGATGGCCAAAACAAGGCTTCCTGAAGCATTTGCTATATTTTCTGACCCTACTTTATTATTATTATTATTATTATTAATATTAATATCATTATTTGAATAAATGCATATAAATATATTATTGGTCACTGGTCCAAATCACTGTTTTTATTATTTAATCCATTTGGTTTGGCCTAAGTTACGAAGTATTGGAGTTGCATTCCCCTAACTATTTTTCCCATTGGATATATGTGTATTTTAGTTAACTATAGGTTTTTCTGGAATGTATCACTTAAGTTGTAGCAGGTCTGGCTGTATAAGAATTTCAGTTTTTTTCAGAGAAAAAAAGTGGGAGAAAAATTGAGCAATGTCACCAAAGTGACCTTTGTTTAATGAAGCTGAACTTTTTTGACAAAATGAAAATCTCTGTAGAAACGGTTGCATTTATCCAGCAGACATTTGTCCAAAGCAATGCGCAAGTGAGGCAAGTAATACAACAATGAATATTGAAACAGCCTGAGATGGATATAAATTTTACAAAAACCATGATGATCAGCAGGGGCAGGACTGCTCAAACACGTTAAACAACAACAGAGACATAAGCAAATAGAGTGCCACTATGGGGTAAACTGGGCATGAACTCAAGTTTGGATCTCATTACATGACTTAATTTTATGGTAAAAGATTAATATAGTATTTTACAACATGGCATAATCTGATCATCCATTTCCTAACACAGAATCTCCAAGGCTCCCTAGTACTCTCCTCCCCATATTAGCAAATACTAAAAAAAAATATTTTTAAATATTTGACGTTTTGAAACATTGGTATCTTGCACTTCAGTGCTTTTCATTATGACATACACTAGTGGCTAAAACTGTGAAAACACTTTCATAATGTTTATAAACATTACCGCCAGTATTTGTGTAGTAAATTTTAAAGCGTAATGCCAAAAATGCCGTTTCCACAATTTTGGCTACTTGTCTATGTGACAGCTGGATATGTATATGAATTTCTTCATCCTTAGATACTGAATGTGAAACATGGGGGTACAAGAGTAAACCCTAGTAGGGAAGTCTAATTAGTGCAAGATGCTAATTAGATTCTTTGAGATTAGACACCTGATTCTTTGGTGTGGGAGGGGACATACAGTTTGTCCCCGAAACAGAAAAGGGTGCCTCTTGTCACACCATCTCACTGCTTCACAGCAAAGACACGGAAAGAGCCTCCTTCATGGTCCTTTTTGCTGAAAGGGAAAAACATTTTCATATAGGTACAATATCATGCTCACTCATATTTCCTCATCCTAAAAGAACAAGAAACTATTAGTCTTCTGTCGTAAAAATCCACTGTACTGTTTTCACTGGCAAAGCTAATTGTGCGATTAAGATCTGGCATAGTGAACCTGCCACACAAGTTGCACAACGGGTCACAAAGTTTGAATTTGAAACCCAAAACTAAACAGTGGTTTGATAATGTGTTACATAATGCTGCTATGTGAATGATATGTTTGGATGATGTCACTCTAATATCACCTAATATCAATTCAACTGGTATAATATGTCAATACAGACTATCCAATTACCATCAAAATGTCCATCTGCACATCACAGATAATTATAGCCATGTCAATTAAAGGCTTTTCAACCTGGGTGGTTCATCAGTTCCCATAAGCTTTGGTCATCTCCTCTTCTGAGCCATTTGATTTATGAAGGACAAACTACCGTTATCATTGATTCTTCTCCAACTAAATCCCAGTTCAATGATAACATGTCTCATCTTCATTAGGGGAGGATTAAGCTGCCAAACTGGGTTTTAACATGGACCTCAGCAATACATTTAATTTCACTGCGGCTGATTTTGCCTTTACTGCATTTTTCCAATGGATATTCCAGCACGTACTATAGTGAAGTCATACAGATCATGTGGTCCCTCCAAACATTAATTTGTGCAATAATTCATAAGTACACAAAGTTTCTTTCCAAGTGATTGACTCATCATGTATTGGGTCTTCAATTTGACCACAAGGCTTGACCACCAAGAATAAGCTCTCTACAGTAAACAGGGATGACTACAAAGAGTGAGAGGGCACCTTTCAGACTGTATGCCATTTTTCAACATTCCGACATAGCGGCTCCTTTTGTCCAGGGGCATGACATCCACATATCCCCCAGTGGGTCTCATCACTCCAGCATGGATTGCAGCACGGCAGATACTCGAATTCTGAGGAAGAACAGGAAAAAAATCATTTCAATAACCCAGCAGAGCTGCATATAAGCTTAAAAGTTTTGATATATCAATTACACCACTGACTCACTATTCCAATTTTGATCCCAAGTAGTAAAAAACAATAGACAGCATTTATAGCCAAGGGTTCAGTAAATATTATAACCAGAAGAAACCAAGGCATTCATTGAAATAATGTGAGGGTGTGCGAATTTACAGTCATTTTGATCTGAGTGTATTAATGACACCCAAATCTAATCCACTGAGATCATATCAGAACACATTAAAACAGATCTCATTGTCTCTGATTTCTCTGACTGTGTGATAACCACTAACTGATTTTTTATTGCCTAAAACTGAGGATTGTGCCAAACTATTCCTTAATCGACCTGCTTTGAATCAGGACTTGAGTAAGCTGGTGCTACCCAGTCCAGTCCTGAACAATCCTAACCAAGGTCCTCAGACACAGATACTGAGTGATGTGTGAAAATGCTCCTGACAGCACATACTGAAAATCTGTTGAAGGTCTCCCGAGAGCTCATTCATTGCCTGATGGATATGGAAATTTTGAAATGAGCAAAACGGCAGTAGGTTTGAGGGACTGAATGTTTTAAAATATGTACTCCAGTGGTCAGCTTAATGTACTGCCATTCAAGATTTACACCAGTCATGGGCTCCATCAAGGACCTATCTGCCTTTTTACTGGTTATGCCAACTGGTGAATTAATAAATATCCCAGGAACAAAATGCCCAACCAATAAACACCCAATCATGAGACAACCTCATTTCCATGAAGGTTGTTAAGAGTTGCATTATATTTACCAACTGTGGCATCATTAAGCAAATGTTACTAATGATTTTTGGCAGATATTAGGCCTAATTCTTCTCCACTGGCCATTTCAAGTGTCATTCGCTAGCTTGCAGACATCCAAGTTCTGCTATGAGGGTGGTCCTCACATCTGAGTAAATGTTGTTCCCAATCACCGGGGCCCAATAAGATGGCTCATTCTTGCAGTTGGATGAGCAGAAGACTCTGAGGAACAGTACGGAATGTGTGTGATACAGCATGTAATGCCATATACAACAATATACAGAAAATATAATTATTAATCTGTCACAAATGTTTGGTTAGATGCATGCGAAGTACCTACTAAAATATCCTCCAAGCTACTCCAGTAGAACGTTTAGAATAGGTGTGAAAGTATCTTTGGAATATCAAACGGTTCTGGTAATAAACAAACATCTGACAGACACTCTGACTTGAATGAGGTGGTCTAGGTTGTTCCAGCTCTGAGCTAACAGAGCTAATTGTGCAAGCAACCAGTGAAGAGGGCCATCTACCTTGGGCAGGTGGAGGCCGACGTTTTGAAAGAGCAGATCTCAGCTACAGTGGTATAGCAGTCAACTGACTGTTCTTTGGACAAAAGACCAAGACTATAGTCATGTACTTTTTTCCATACAATATCAATTGGAAGAGTCCAAAGAAACGAGACACATCCAAACAAAATTATATCAAGGATTCAATACCTTTCACTTTTGCTACAGCAAATGCATTTCCTGCTCTGTAATTGCTGAAAAAGAGAAGGAAGAATTTTTCTCTAGTGCATATAAATGATGTCAATAAGCATGCAGCAAAAAAACCCATGGAATTCTTATGTCATTCTCTCTCTGAATTGTGCATAAATAAACCTTATGTAGAATGAACTCTACATACATCAACATTCTGCAATGACACACAAACTATAAGGTGTCTACCTTAAAGATTCTACTCCATTCTTCACTGCCTTGACAAAGAACGGGAGCTTGCCTTTACATGTGACATCTACGAGGCCACCTTTGGAATCTATCACCCTGCTATGCAACGCAGCGCGGCAGATACTTGATCTCTGGGGAGAACCCAAAATAGCACGTTTACACACAATGGTACATGTTTCATAATTTCTATGTGTCATGTGCCATATAATTTTTAAAGGCAGTACAACTGGCTCACCACATCATAGAAGATTGAGCCCCACACGCTACCTCTTTTGTTCTGGCAGTTGGCAGGACACCTGTACCTGTAATGTTGAGTTGGTTTAGTCACCAAACAAAGTCAAGGTCACCAGAGGATACTGAATAGACATACTGACCTGTTGCATGTTATTCCCTTGCATCTGCCTCGCATTTTTGTCTCACAGGTGATATTCTGTGCTGTAATGAAGAAAAACATTACATTACTTTTAATTTTTGAGTACGCCTCCCTGGGTAAGTGTTTCTGGCACATCCAACTGGAAAGAGACCCAGGACACGCTGGAGAGATTCTCTCTCTCAGCTGGCCTGGGAACACCTTGGTATTCCCCTGGTGGAGTAGGAGGAGGCGTCTTAGAAGAAGGAGGTCTGGGCATCCCTGCTTAGACTGCTGCCCCATGACTCGGCCCCGGATAAGCAACAGAAAATAATTGGATGGACGGATGTTTGAGTATACATGGCTACTGCAGTTTAAGGTATGGGTAACGTAGATAAACTGATGAATAAATGGATGACACAAGATGACAATCAGCCAGTTTATATGAACACTTTCCACTGCTTAAGACAGATTTTAAGGAGCTCCTCCCTGTTACTTACTTAGGAAGGTGCTCTCTGTACGTTTGGGTGTGGATGTCTTCTTCAGTGCTGAGGCTGTCCTCTGTGATGAGGACCTGCCTGAAGTTGTTTTCTTTGCCATGGACGGCCCCCTATCATTGGGTTTGGGGGCAAGTTTGGTGGAGGTTGTCTGGGTATAGACTGACACCTGGAGCTTCTGTACTTCATTCAGATTCTCAGACTTGGAAGGATAAGGTTCTGAGAAGGAGAAAGACCATCACTGTGTGGATAACTGAAGTAAGCAGCACCCAGTAAAGTAACATGAACACCACAGAGAATTGTATAATTCCATACACAGAAATACCATGCACATGTTCCATAGCTTCATGATGATTTTTGCATCGTCACCTAATATCGCATAGATACCAAGTGCAAAATTGTCATGGAATTTTTCAATCATGATGCCAAGACAATTAATACTTTGTTAATCCTTGGAGGGAAATTAGGTGTGAGCACCTGACATTCAGACAGACATGGCAGAGAGCAGAAACGAGAGCATCAGGCAACTGTTAAGCCAGACAGTTCAGGTAACACGCCACAATCAAAAGTCTATGTCAAAAATCAAAGTATCTTTTATTGTGAACTTTGTGATTTATGAACTACTGTGATTTATGATGCATGGGGTCATACACTGAAGTGAAATGTCTTTCTTGCTGGTCACAGTGCAAATGAAAAATTAATAAATAGAATACTGAGAAATATAACCATGACATTTTAAGACATGGACATTAAGACATTGACAAAGAAATACAACTTGGCATGGAAGTAGAATGTACAATAAATAGATGTGGTTTCAGATCAGTGAATTCTATAATGGCCACTCGTTTTTCATACCACTACTCACTTTTGTGGCAGAGATTTTCTAGACAGCCACCCCCAAAACTGGGTGGGCACTGTGAGCATGGCTGGCCATGTTTATAGGGGGCCTCTCCGATCCAGTTTCCCCTAGAGAGAAAGAAAGACATGCACAGCTCTGATTACATATGTCACTACTTTATGGATAAAATGTCAAGATCATTCTTGATTTCATATATACTTTTTTATTATAATTAATTCCAGTCAAGTACAGATACCATAGATAACAGCAGAGTAGGAGATTTAGCACCACAGAAAAGTCTAAACCACAAATTCTCTTACTTTGGTGAATAATTGCAGACCAGGTAGACCGCATTCTTCCAAATCTCACCCCAGACCTTCATCTGAGAGCAAACGTGCACCGCACACCCCAATCGATTGGTGGTGGCCCAGACTAACTGCAGGGAAGCAGATCACACATTTACAGCACACTGGTCACAAACTAACTACTGCAAGTTGGAATAGTCTTACCCTTAGTCAGTTTGCCCAGTTAAGTTTGAATGAGTGTACAGATTTTATACAGATAAATATGTCAAATAATGTTCAAAACCAAAAAAAAAAAAAAAAAAAAGTACAATGGAATCCAGATCCAACTTATGCAGTGTTCAGTATAAAAATCAAACTTGTCTTTCTTTAATTTCCCAGTGACGCAATTCAGAAATTACTCCATTAAAAAAAAGCTTAGTAATTGCATCTCTGTGGCCTCCACTCCCTATTCTATATTTCATCCCCTTCAGGATTCTCTTCCTAAACAGCAGTCCTACACTCCACTTCTTGTGCCTGTTCACCATACCTTGCATAATTCCCTTCTGGGAAAAAAGAAAGCAGCCAACATACTCTGTATGGAAAGATAGTGAGAATACTAAGGCAAGTAAAAAAAGACCTTTCAGTACAGGAACCATGTGGTTCACTCATAAATTTCATATGTCATCAGCTATAATAATAATTCTCTTATAATAATAAGAAACTCCAATTTAAACAGCATGATCCAATTAGCCTAGATACTAGATAATGTGCATAAGCAATAAAACACTCAGATAACCACCTACTTAAAAAATGAAAGACTTTTTCTGTCTTCCAGGTGGCGTATTCAGACCCAGAGAGGAGCTAATGTTTTATCTGGGGAATGTATGTCCATGTATGTACATCTATTTGACAGAGACTGAGAAATATTTACCCAGTGACTCAACAGAGACAGAGAAAACCACATTACTACTGTGGCTGACCTGGCACAACCCAGCGCCAGTCCATAAAAATGAACACTGGATGTATAGGATACTGAAAGACCCAGCAAAAATTATTTGTAAATTAGTAAATTGAACTATGGAGACTGAAATAAGCACAAGGTGAGTGACTACTGCAAGATGGACCTTCCAGCACCAAGCACTAAGTCTAGGGACTGTCTTCCTGTGACGGTCACCTACTTTTAGGGACCACACCGTACAAGGAGCGCTCTCTGCTTCTTTCGCTACTCAGTTGAAACGTGCTGATCCGCCCCTTCATTCATGCTCGGAGACTCAAGATCACTTAGGTTTTGTGTAAATCAATACTGAAAAGTCAAACAAGCTGGAAAAAAAGTGTCTTGGGTTTCACAAACTCCTAATAAGCACTAAATATACATGATACTTGAAAGCAGTTCTGTTGTCTATTGGTACTACTTAAACATTACACACACTACTCATAGTGCATCAAAGAGGGGATTTTAAGATGAATAACCAGCAGATACACAGTCACACTCACCTGGGTGTAGTGAGTACACATAGGTCCAGAGCATCGATCAGGGCAAAAGGGTTGGCACTCGTGTGGGTAGGGGTATGTGTAGTCCCTGATCTCATCGTACCAGGCCTGAACATGAAAAGCTGGTGACCGATAACTGTAACAGAAAGACCCAATAACAGCTTGTGGAATCAATAACAGTCAGTTGTAATCATAGTGCAAAGAGTTAATAGTTTCAGAAAACCATCAAAAAAAAATATTTTTTAAAGTCTAACCATTTTCCATATGATTTTGGGAGCCAAGAATCAAAGCTAACTAAAGAGGAGCATTGGTGATATTATAGCAGGGATTTTCAACCATTTTTGAACCCCTTACTTCTGATGTGTGATCACCTTACTCAGCTACTGGCCTGTCCACATGGTTCAAACCAGAAGTAGAAAGTTCAGGTTCAGAAAGTACTAATCCAGACCGAGATTTTGTTCAAACCAACCAGTTGAGTACTTTGTGAATGGGGCTCTTTATGCTCAACTGGTCAGTTTAAACAAAATCTTGGTTTGGACTGGATAATGGGAAAAACCTCTCTTATTATTTAGGGCTCTATTCATCATTACAACCTGCCCATTGATGAAGATGCTTCACTATGCAGCTGTAATCAGAGCAAACGTGCAGTATGACAACAAATGTTGATTTTGTAAAAATGAAATTAAAATAAGAATAGAATTTTTTAAGTCTCTTAATGAGGATTGACTGTGCTCATGTGCTGCAGTGTGCCAAAAGCATGCCAGTGATGTCGTCATTGATGGGATCATGGTGCCTTCTATAATGCTTATTCTCTTACCTGCCCCAATGCACAGCAAGGTTCTGGCCAATGGATGGAAGCAAATCCTGAGGCCCATGCTCCCATATACACTCCTGAGCCCAACGAGAGGCTGACTGCTCCAGTTCATCATCCCAAACCTTTGCATAAATTCTAGACCATCAGAACCTTCAACTACACAGTGAGTTATATTAGAAAATATCGGAGAGAATGACTTAGCCACTATAGCACACAACATGCCATTTTTGTCAACAGAGATAGTTGGGCCCAACCCTCCACACAGGGTAAGTTGCCCCTTCACACAGAGGTCCTGTCCACTCTTACCATTGGCTCCATGTTAGAAGCAGTAGGATACACGCCTCCTCGTAGTTTATTATGAAGTTTGAGGATAGCCTCCCTGTCGGACCACAGGATGGACCGCCGACTCCTGCTTAGGCTTACATTTCTAGTGCTGATCTGGAGAAGCCCATTTTGATACCGATTCAGCAGATCCTTCAGCTCCGAGGAGTCAGGCAGAAAGAGAACATCTCCATCTTGGGCAGTCAGGATCAGTAAGGCAAGGACAGTGGTAGTGACTGAAAACATGGCTGTGAAGTTCATTTCCTGCTTGGTCTGCGGGAATTCCTCAGTTTATGTTCAATTCCTCAGCTCCTGTGTCACGATCTGAAGGGCAACAGACTCCTAATGCCCCCAGCTCACAGAACTAACTTAATTTAAAACAACATTCTGCTTTCAAGCAGTAAACACCATCCCACGGAATTACGCTATGATATCATGGGTTTAGCAAACAACAGATTCCCAATACTGGTTTAGTATGTATGTTCCTTGTTATATTACAACTAAACACATCTGTTAAACAATGGGAAAAAGGTCCCCAACCACATTTTAAATTCAACCAACAGCTTAAGAATTCAATGGAAACAAATCCAACATACTGTAAGGTATTTTAAAAACTACTGTAAATACACAGTTTATAAACTGAAATGGGGAATTTCCATTTCAAGTCTAAGGGTCAACTCTTCATCCTGACTGAAAAAGCATGTGTGAGGGCACATCTCACAGGATACATGCCAGTCCACCGCCTCCTTCTCAGGCCCATTGGCATAAAGACGCCAAGTAGAACGGCTCTGGAGTCTGGGTGCATCCGGGACAGCACACAGAGTGATGTTTACCCTGCCCAGTGGGATGGACCCACTGTCTGACACCTAGACTTGTGACTACCTGCTGTCGCCATGCCAACCATGCGGGCCGAGCCAGCCGCATGCTGGCCTGGACCAACTTTCTCTCCTTTGGACCAACACATCTTGCCTTCTCATCTTTGTTATGAATTTAATACCGGTGTGACAGACACCCCTATGTGCAGGCCAGCCTATAGCAACAAGCTCAACCCCAGTGACCAAGACCCTAAGGCCTGCCCTGCTGGATTTTTTTCCCCTCTGGTATCATGGGCTTTCATTCTAAGAATACGAAAAAATGTAAGCAATTCCCATATGTCTAAGAAACTCCAGGGTCAGCTGGTTCTAACAATAAATGTAACTAAGGGGAATGACTTACATGGACCTGATCTTTGCTTTCACTGAAAGGCATGCATGAAAAGGCACATTTTAGACAAAATGTACCTCACTCTGAAAAGAACATTTCATATTTTCAGCTGAGGAGAGAACAGACCTCCCTTTGTGGAAGATGTTTCATACATTCATCTAAAGAGAACACGAACCGTACTCTCTGTGGAAGGTGTTTCATACGTTCATCTAGGGAGAACATATCCCTCTCTCTGAATAGCACATTTCACCTGCGGAAAACATGCACCTCACCCACTGTTGGCGTTTCATACATTCATCTAGGGTGAACATGCATACCAAAGTTTCTGTGGAAGGTGTTTCATACATTCATATAAGGAGAAGCCACATCTCTCTCTCTGCAGAAGATGTTCATGCATTGATCTAAGACAGGGATCCGCAATTCAGATCCTGGACCGCCAGAATCCAACAGATTGCATATCTTCCCGTTTAAACACACCTGCACTTGTAAATTAGCCGATTAAGACGTATTTGAGCAGGGAAACCTACAAACTGTCAGACTCTGTCCCTCCAAGAGCAGAATTTGAGAGGCCTGAGCTATGAATGCACACCCAATTTTGAGTGCATCAATCATTTAGCAGTGTGTGCCTCCAGTCTTATGCTGTCATCTCTGGAAAACCTCCCCCACTTTCCTCATCAAGGATTGTAATGGATGCATGTAGTATATATATCGTACCTGTTGGCATTCCAGAAAACTCTTCAAACTAAGTAGACTGTTTAACAATTACTGGATGATAAATGTTTTTGGTTTATGACAAACCACACTAAATTGTCCTGACCATATTTAAACCGACTCGAGAGAACATCTTACCTTAGCAACAAAGGTGCGGGGAACCTGTCCTTGAGCTTCCAAGACTGTCCTGTCTGCCGTGGTAACTATTTCTCAAACATACGAGGCTAAACTCCTGCTTCCTGGCAACTGAAGCAAAAAGTGCCTTTCATTGGAAAAAGACCCTTTTGAAGAAAGGAGGAGGGGAAAACAAGAAACACACGCCCACCCTCCCACCCAGGTATGGTTTGGCAGTCTTGAAGAAAAACAGAAAATGTGAAACCTATTGCTGCTCTCAGAACCAGACTAGGACCAATCAGTACACCTGCAAATTTACGAAGGCAGTTCATGTCACAGTGCTGCTAAATCTCTCTGCATAATCAACATCACGTCGCGAAGCCGGCAGCGTTACTTAGCGAGGCTCCTTCCACTAGGTGGTTTTCCCAGCAGAGACCCATAACTCAAGGTGTCGGTCAGCGATGCCAAGGCGACGGGGAAATCTTTCAGGATGGCCCCTGCCCTGGCCACACTCTCACTCTGCTGTTTACCTTCGTGGGGCAGAAAAAGACTATTGGCATAGCAATGTGAGGAGGAACCCCAGAGTCACATCCTTAGTGTGGATAACAGCTCTCTGCTGTTGCTATCTCGCTGAGCAAGTAGGCAAACATTCTTCTGATGGGAGCGTGTGTGCGCTGTGTGAAGTGTCTGCAGAGGAATACTTTTGTGGACACTGCAATAGTTGAGCTGCAAGATCGGCTACTGGGGGGGGGGGGGGGGGGTCTGTGACCCAGAGTCTACAAAAGCAGCTGCACTGCCACAAGAGACTCGTATAGTACAGCGGAGAGTGGGGCTTCAGAAGTGTGGCTAACACCCCAAAGGTTAAATTCTCTGGTGCTCAGTTAGCAGTTACCATGGGGTTAAACCAGTTTGAAGCTCCATTTTGACAAAGCAACAGGCCATTGATACAGTAATGATCTCATTCAGGATGGAAAGGCAACATGAATCAAATTCAATAACACCACTAAGCTGCACTTACATGCTGTGTAACTATATAAGTAAGGGGACACAAGCTATGTAAGCTCTTTACGGCAGCTGGGGCTGGGAAGAGCTCCAAATACAACTGAGCAGAAGCAAACAGAGATACAGCATCTACATCAATGACAGCCAGAAACAGAATGCCATTACAAACAGCCATCTTCACAGAACGGAGAGAGGGAAACAAATCAAGTGATTGGTGCACAAGCAGGAAGTGTTCTGGTCTGGGGGGGCGGGCTTCAGGAAACTGGGTGTGTCACCTGAGAAAATCAAAGCCCTAAAAACATTAGCATTGTAAGCTTTAAAAAATATTTTACAATACATGAAGATTCTGAAAAATGTATAACTTTTCTGGGGTACCATTTTCATGCTTGAGGTGGTTATGTTTGAAAGCAATAGACTGTGGCTATAATGTGAAGGAAGAACTTTAATTTTCCTGCTAAGACAGACGAATGTGCAAAGGCAAGAAACACTGTGACGGGTAGCCAAGCGAGACTAAGCCATTTAATTTGTGACAGCAGGACAATCGAGCCACCATAAAGGGACACCTCTCACAGTCGTGTTTTCACAGAAAAATTTCTGCTCACAAACATTTCCTGGCTATAGCCTTCACACCGAATACACATCGCATTGGAAAGCAGATATACTGTAACAGAATGCAAAAGTGAGCAGTGTGTTAAGCGATCCAATCTGAGGTCGCTGCTAATGCCACATCGTTAGAAAGTAATCACGTTACATAATTGTGGGGGCACACCTGTTAAGACAAGCAGATGGGGATCCGCTTGGGACTGACTGAGTTAGCTGTGTGCATTTTGAGGCACCGTGACATCAGCAAGGAAAAGAAAAAACAAGAGCTTAACACCACCGCACGATCAGCATCACCAACGTAATGGCAGGCACCCGTCAAATTAACCTGGATAACTGTTCCCGTACAGCAGTAAGATACTAGACAGTGGGAGCTGGGGATCATGTATTGGAGATCACGGGTGTATTAATAAGCTTCTGCTTTCCATCTTGAATCAACTTCCCCATTTAGATGACTGAAGTATATCATTTTAATTAATGTATTAACAGAAAGGTTTGACTTTAACTGAGAGCTCAGATTCATTACTTGATACATAATGTATATTTTCCAGCCTCTTGCCTAGTCACGTTATCCTACATTATAAATTCGTAACAGGCATGATCTAGTTTGATGTCCAACTCAACACACTGAAGAGTTACCGCGTATGTACGCCCAATCAGGTGAATTTAGAAACACCCTGACATAACACTAGGAACAAACAATTGGTAAACAGCTTACAGACAGTCTATGAAGCTTGATTAGTAAATGACACGCTTTCCCTTACCCCAGAACCACAGGGCAGATAGTCAACTCACCGCATTTCCATTCAAACTAAGAGTTAAATACAAAGTCTTGGAATAAGGTGCATCAAATACGGTCAGCCAAAGGGGTGGTAATTTATACAACTTTATTTCCAGTTCTGCCGCCCTGTGGGAAAATTATACCACTTTGGATCCATGAACAATGTCAGAAAAATATATATGTGTATATATATATATTCATAGCCAAAAATTAACACACAAGTGTCAAACAAATTTTAACTAAAGTCCAATTTAACCAAATGACTAAAGCAAGATTGTGGATAATCCCACTTGTATCGTTTAGTGTGCAATTACCACAGGGCGTCTAAGGTCTCTGGAGGGGAAGTCAGGTACGGGCCCGCCCCCTTCAGCTAAATGACCATCCAAAGCAGACCGAGTCCTCGAACCTGCCGTGTTCGCCGAGTGCACGCCGGCAGCATGGAGGACTGAGGGGGGGGGGGGGGGGGGGGGGTGAGGGGCCCGGTGGGTGTGGGGGG
>JAAGVU020000019.1:2201834-2289441 GCA_011763525.2 Mormyrus iriodes
CCTATAGCCAACCGACGCACCCGCGGAGGCTGGGGCCCGCGCGCCGTGTAGTGCGCCGGGCGCGCGGGGGCGGGGGGGGGGGGGGGGGGGGGGGGGGGGGGTGGGTTCGGGTGACACTGTGGATTAGAAAGGGGTGGCGGGGCAAGTCTCTCAACTAACTCCTGGAAGCGTCTGTGAAGGAAAATCTTCCAAAACGGCACAGTAAGTTGACAAGAAGAAATTCTGTAATCAACCAAAGGCAGACATCTGTAAATAATACTTGCCAGTCTTCGTTGGATTTCTCCAGCATGTACACAGAGAAAACATCACCATCATCAACATGTGCACTTCTCAGGAAGTGGGATAAAGTGACCATCACACAATTGCTTATTATCACTTTTAAATGTCTCTGCACATTGATACATCCCTAATTCCACCCCCCCCCCAGCCCCAAATTTTACGTGCACATCTTTATTCAAACCCTAAAGCAAGTTAGTTTAAAATTCTTTATTTTGACTCTATGCCCCGAAAACCGCCAAAGAGATCCTCTCAAAGTAGTCGTCGTTTTTTCGGGCCCTCGTCATTCGATTGGCTCGAACGTTACTCAGGTTTAGAAGCGCCGGGAAGGTGAGCAGAGAAGAAATCACGTGGGAGTGATAATGGGAAGCCTCCCGACACGGGACTCAAACCAAAAAACACGTTTCCAATCGCTGGTGCCGAGGCCCCAGCGGAAAAAGTTAAAAGCTGCATATTCAGACCGACCTACTAAAAGGCAAAAGAGTCCTTGGAAAAACAAGGTAGACAAATAGGCCCAAGTTCTTCCCAGTAACCGGAACAGAAGCATGGCTCAGCCTAACCGGAAACAGGGCTCCGATGAAGCTGCCGTCCGGATGAGGCTGGCATTTTAGAAAATGAGATTCGATTTTAAAAGTCAACCCCCAGCATCGCTCTGGCTGCCCTTCGTCCAACAGCCTACGTTAAATCAAACACTGCCGCACACAGCAAAGAGACCATCTGCAGTTTTTCCCCAGAAGAGTCTCACTTTTTCTCGCCAAGACAGATCAGAAAGCTGGTTTACTAGGAAAACGTGGAGTGGAGAAGAAAGAGGTGGAGGAGGAAGAGGCTGAGGGCGCGGCTCTACAGCAGGTCAAGACGACGGTAGTAGAGCAGGTAAGCGGTGCGCTCTGCTGCCTGCTTCACCACCTGCTGCTGGCTGATCACCTTGACGAGCTGGTCGTCGATGCGCAGCCAGCCGCTCAGGCCGATGTGGAAGACATCCGCTGTGTAATGTCCACCCGTGGCGCTGTTCCCGTGGTGATAAACGACTGCGTGGGAAGAAAGGCATCAAGGGGTGAAGTCCAATCCAGACACTCCATTGCACTTCTGCTACCCTATGCTAAACCTGGTCATGTGTCACCCCTGCCCAATTACTCAGAATTACTAATCCAAAGTTATAAAGAATTCTGAACAGGACACACACTTCAACGGGTGGGGGGGGGGGATACAAGAATTTGAGAAAATCAGCCATTAAATATGAACTACTGAATTGTTTTTTCCGGAGGTCAGGTAAGGTTCCAGCAAGATGGCTGTACTGTTTCAGAAGTCATCCCCAAGGACTCCTGCACCTTCTGAGCTACTAGGACCATCTATCATCAAATATACAAAGGGAGTTGCAAGTCCTGACAGAAGAGGAACAGCAGACAGGCCTGAGGGAGCCTCCACCAGAGCATCTGCCCACGCTGGGCACCATCAGGCCTGCAAAAGCCTACCTTCCTGAGGTTACATGTTACAGAACCCTCTGCTGCGGGGACCACAATTCATAAAATCAGGGGGGGTGAAAAAGACTCTTCAAGTTTAAAAGCATTACAAAAACTAAAGAGATGACCAGAGCAAGGTTACCAGAAAAACAAAAAAAAAAAAAATCACAAACCTGCAAAGAGCCTGTAGGTTCTTTGGCCTTTGAAAATTTTACTCCGCACGCCAGGTGAGAGAAGATCTGAAATTAGTAAAAATGTGAGGACTACAAGAACCTTTATTCGATGAATCCAGGCTTATGTTTCAAAACAGAAATAAACAGAAATGAAACACTTAACACTACAAAGGAGTAAAATGGATGAAGGCTTTAGTTCAGTTCTTCAAAGATGTAAATGGGAATATATGATACATATATGATTAGCAGCATCAGGCTATTTAAAATAAAGGAGATGGGCTGAAGATGCTGATGGTTGGTTCATACCTTTGCTGATCTCCAGGTCGACAGGGTAATCGACGTTCTTCACCAGCTTCTGGCAGCCTCCTGTCTTCTCAAAAACAAACCTCTTCAGGTGAAGAACTAGCACAGGGGGGAGCTCCTCCAGGGTCACTCTCCGACTGACCTCAATCTGTAAAGTGAGACCGAACCCTGAAAAGAAAGCCACTTGTCCCTGCAGGAGTGAGGCCCACAAAGGCCGAAGTACATGGAGCAAACTGATGGGGAAGGGCAGCATGTGTTTAAAATGCCCAGGAAGGGTTGCAAAGGTCAGATATGAACATCAAACAGAGTATGAACAAATAAGACGGTCCAAACAGGACCAGCAGAATTTGGTGACAGAAGAGTCTCTTACACTCCATAGGGTAGCCATCTCTGTCCATTCCTTCATGCAGAACAGCAGGACTCTACACAGCTCACAGCAAACAACCTCTGTGGAGGAACGACTGAACAGCCTGCAGCCAACCTCCCCACATGCAGTCACAGTGCCTACCTCCTGCTTGGTCCTCGTAGTGTAGCCCTGGACAGATTCCCGTGCCACCAGGTTCTCCAGCGCCTCCTGTACGGTGTGGATCTTCTCCGACTGGATGTCTAGCTGCAGGGTGAAGAATGGCTGCAGCGTGGCTGACTCCCTGGAACTTTGCTGGTACACCACTGACCTGCAGGGCAGACACACAGACATCCTTTCAGAGCCTCCTCCCAGGCCTATTGGCTGCACCTTCTTTGCATGACGCATATAAAGACCAGCTGAACTTACCTTGGCCTTTAATTATGAAAATGGTTGGTGTGCTCAAAGCTAATCAACTGCAGCCCAATTAATTAAACTGCCTTCCCAGCAATTGGAACTGGCATTTTTCCCCACTCCAAATGACCAAGCTGGCATAAATGTGTTCATTAGAGGGTAAACTCCAGGAGTAGGCCAATGCCCCCCTACCAAACCCCCCTGTCAAAAGCTCCCCACATTATAACACTACAGTTCATTTGATGCCTGTGTTCTTGTCCGTGTTTTCCCTCATTGAGCAATCCCGGCATTTTCATTATGTACGCACAAAGCCGACAGTGCCCAAAACTCCCACCTGATGTGGCCCCCAAAAATGTCCGTGATGGGGGTACGGACAAAGTCGGCCTGCCGGGTCACGGAAGTCTTGTTTCGAGGGCCGACTTGCTCCCATTCGTCATCGCTGCTTTCCACTTCTTTTTCCGCAGTCTCCTCGTCGGCTCTTGAGTGGGACGCTGGGCCATTCAAGGCAGAAACCTCTGCTGACATAGGTGAGAGTTTCATTAAATACAGGCCTTACAATTAATACCAACTCAGAAAATGTAAAGAGGAATAAGTGCAACAATGGGTAAGAGTGAGAAGACAAGCAGTAAGTTAAGGTACATGTTCAGAAAGAAAACATCTGTAATGCTGACCTTCTGGAGGAGACAGGAGTTTCTTTAGGGCCAGCATCTCCTCATGCAAGCCATTAAGGATGTAGCCCAGGTACTCTTCAGCATCCTCCTGTCGGCCCTGAGGATCAACCCGCAGAACATTCAGGAACAACAAAACAACATAGCTTTAAAAAAAATATATATATATAAAAAAAAATTAAATCACAGAAAGCCATCACCACGGAACTGCACTGCCAGCCAGTAAACGCCCATGAAATTGACACATGGGACTCACCTTTTCAGAGAGACTGGACTTAATGACAGTAAGAAGTCTGTAAATGTAGTTGGGCTCAAAGGGGACTCCGGGTCGAATGTCTTTCATGATTTTGTCTCCAGCAGCTACGTGAACAGAGAAGCGAGAGGTTCAGTTAGATGCAGCGAAGTCCCAATGAAGGAAGGCTCATTGAGTTCTGCTCACCTTGCTGTTTAGTCTTGGACGGCACAGGCATATTGCTGAACTCGTTTACTAATCGAACACTGCGAAGACATCGACAATCACTTATTGAAGCAACAGTGAGTACACATCCTTTTGCTTGCCTTAAAACTCATAAAACACCCACAGTGAAACCCATGTGTAATTGTTCCCTGGTCATGTGGGGCTGACTAGAAGCTGCGTGACTTGGGCCAGAACACTCACAAGCTGTTGATCATGGGCGTGGATGAGGAGGACCGCTGAGTCTCGTTCGGCACAGGAAGTGACTTCATCAGATGGTACATGGGAGGGCAAGCAACCAGGGCCTGCAGGGTCTTTGGGGAAGGAGTCAAGGAAAATGCCAGCACAAACAGGAAGCAAAGAAGCCGGGTATTGTGGGAAACATCTGCCAATGTTTACTAAAACCACTTCTTCTTCCAAGTCGAGTTTTATCTCTGCCGAGTTAACGACACTATAAAGGGAGAAAAATAACTTTAATTGTTCTCATCAAGGGTGCTAATGAGTAACACCCAGAGTAACTGCCAGATTTTTTGGGCAGTTTTGCTCGAGCTGTTGGCATCACACCCAGGGCTGGCCTGACTGCTCACACAGCACACATGTCACAGACAGCATGCTCAGCGACTACCCAGAGAGGCAGAGGATACAAAATAATCGAGCATCACGCTATAACCGCCAGCACGGCGAGTGCGTGTTCCTGCTCACAATTACACTCACAAACTGCCCATGGGACAGCATATAAAACAGGAAAACAATGTTTCAGGAGTGAGAGGTACTTAAGGACACAGATGACGCGTGAACAGAAAGGATACAGCATTGATATAGCACCAGTTTCCCTTGTTGATCAGTCCTCTTGGTTGCAAAGATACTGGTTTGTGTATCAACTTCACGTTTTCAATTAGTTCTATGGGATGCAAAATGGAGAATTCTTACCAAGACTGCATTCCTGGAGCTTTATCAAACCGATTAAAACTCAATATCGCTAGTATCATCTGCACTATTAATAACCTTAACCAACAACCAGGGAAATTCACACAAAAGAAACTCATTTACAAACGATAAAGATCACCTAAAAAAAGATCATAAAAAGTGCCAGTTTGGTGGCCAGGGAAACACCGAAATGGTTACAGCTGCAAAGCCACCAAACCCTGTCAGCTTTGATATAATAAATTGCACTGAATACAGCAATCATCTGCAGTCAGGCCCACTTACACTCGAAGAGCCTCAAAACAACCACTGCCTTTTAAAGTTAATGACAAGCTATTAGAATCCACTAGGAGTATTATGAACACAAACGTAGCCAAGACTGTGGTGTTCAGTCATCGGGACGCGGAGAAATAAAACAACCTGCTGCCGAGTGAAAACAGCACTTGTAAAAATTCATATTTGCCTCTTGCTGAGTAACTAAACCACACAGCAGGATAACACCACGCACACAATAGATATCAGAAAAGCAGCAGCTACAAGCCCCACACTAAGACAGGGCTAGCGGAAAGGTAAAGGGTCAGCCTATAACTCGAGAGTTAGTGCCACCTAGTGTCCCAGAGTATTTACTCCAAGAGCACAGAGTCAAGGTCTGACATCAGCCACATTCAAAGTTTACATACTGAAACCAAACCTGTAATCTATGCCAGTGTTTCCCAACCCAGTCCACGGCGACCCGCAGACAGTCCATGTTTTTGCTCCCTCCCAGCAAAAATGTGAATATCTGGCAGGGAGCTGGGAGGGAGCAAAAACGTGGACTGTCTGTGGGTCCCCAAGGATGGGGTTGGGAAGCACTGCTCTATGCTGATGTATTCTGTTCCGTCAATTTAAAAGAACCATTAAGTTCAACAAATCAGAACTCTAGCTGATACACCACCTGCAAGCCTGGGGGCCAGGGGGTCCTCAGACACGTGGACAGGACCTTCATCCACCTCGGCGACCTGTTCCGACGCCAAGGCAGGGACCTGGGCAGCAGGGACTGGGGCCGGAACGTTCTTCACCTGCACATATGCCTGTGGCCCACCGGGCACGGGTTTAGAGTTGTGAAAGAGGCTGGCCCAGGATTTGGGTGGGTTGGCAGCAGGAGTGCCAGCAGGGGGGGGCAGAGACACAGCAGAGATGGGTGGTGAGGTCTGCAGTGCCCCCGGTCGCACCTCCCCATCCGGGCTCCCGGAGTCTTCGGCATGCCTGTCCAGCGTCCCATCGACCGCACCATTAGCCTCATCAGTAGTACCATCAGGGAGAGGGGAAGAGAGGCTTGGAACCTGCCTCTCGCTGCCCAGCAGTTCGGGGCTCTCGAGGGTCAGGGGGCCCGACCGCCGCTCAATTGTCCTGGGGGCCCCAGCCAGCTGGTGGCTGTGAGAGCACGAGATGGCAGGTACAACGTCATTGTCTGGCAAAGGGGCCGTGCCCTCAGTGGGTTCTGAGGACGACTCGTCCGGGCTTTCACAAGTCCGGCTGTGAGCCCCAGAGGAAGCTTCTCCGCCCCCCGGGTAGCACTCTGTGCTTAGGCCCGCCTCCCCCACCATGTCCTCTGAGTGGTGAACAGGACTGATGGGTGTGTGCCCGTTCACCAGCACAGCCCCGGTGGCCTTAGCCGCACCGCTGGGCCCCTCCATGTAGCTGTAGTATCCGGGTGGCCGCTTCTTCTTCTTCTTGCGTTCCCGCTGCGCCAGGCTGCCCAGCGGCGGGTTGTCATCTGGGGACTGGAGCAGGGGGTCCGAGCCGTCCGCCAAGTTGAAATCGGAGGCGTCGGCCCCCTGCAGGGCCGGCAGGGTGTTCTGAGCCGGCTGGCAGCCCAGGATGAACTCGGGAGCCTGGGGGTTGAGAGTGCTGGAGACCTTGCAAGCCGGATCGCCCATCCTGATACCCTCGGCATCCATCACCTCGTCCACGCCAAACTTGATGTGGTCGCAGCCGCCACCTGTGCAGGAGAAGCCAAGAGCAGTCAGCCCCAAGGACACTGACCAGAGGCGCAAGTGAAGCTTTACAGGGAGTCAGTTACCCAGAGAGGTTACAGAAACCTGCCTTTTAGTCCAGCCTCATTTTGCTTTATTCTTTGCTTGTAATTTACTATATAATGCTGTTTCTCTGCATGATAGAGACATAATCGTGGTTATTTTAAGTTTAGCATCACCCCCAAAACAAACAAATGGCCACCATCTGTACTGAAGCATAAACGATGAGTCAGGTTATATAAATATTCAACCCTCAGCCGTAACTAAATCACACTATAGGGCATTCGGGGTTTACAACTGACGCTGCCTGACACACATTTACACAACAGCATATCTGCATGAAGCATACAACTTAAGCTTTTACAGACATAAGACAGGCGTCACAAGATACAAAGATGCTGTTAGTTATTAAAGGTCAGTGTATACCATGTGAAGAAGGCCCAAACCCATTGCCAAAGAACCCACTCAGAATGTTAGTCCATCGCCAATTTTAGCTAACACTAAAAATCGATTCAGAAAAACATCCAGGACAGGTGAGTCAAACTTTTTTTTTTTTTTAATGTAAGGCTAAGCTGAGCATTCCTTTAGTAGTAATGAACACCTGCCGGATTGAAGCTGACCAACAAAGCGCAAGTCATTCTGTTAGGAAGGAGAGGTGCAAGCAACTGGACCTTTTAAAAAACACACACCAGCTCTAAATGCATCTAAGCAGGCAAAGCCTAACAGATCCCACAGGCGAGAACCAGAGGACAGATTAGGAAAACACCAGCTACAGAATGTGAGGCTGAGCTTTGCGGCAAGCAGGCATTGCATCGGACAGCCGACTCACCACAAACCTGCCGTCTCATTGACTCCGTAATGAATGGCGCGGGAGTACAGTAACTTCCTAAATGCATACATGGCACACATTGACACATTCAGTAGAAGTAAAGATATTTTAGTTCTAAAACACCACTGATATTAGAGGAGAAACATTTATACAGTGATATTATGGTACATTACACACCTAAAACACAGATTCCTGTGTCATATATAGTTCTTTAGTTTGAGAGAGCCTGATGGTTGCAGCTTCACATCCTGAAAATCAATGTTAACGAGACTAACTGCAGCCACAATGACAGCAGTCCGAGCATGAGTCTTGACCATCATGGCAGAATCACGAGTACAAAGGGCACAGTGAGATGGGCATCTCCCCACTGCACTCTGAAAGATGGCGGCAGGCAGTCTTACCTGAGGGCTTAGTGACGCAGGATACCTTGTCGGAGAATGGGGGAAGCTGTCAAAAGGGGGGGGGACGAAAAATTTAATTAAGCAGGGCACCAAGAGAACTGTTTCTGAGAATGAATATGCATGACGGACAGAAATGCTCCATGGCTCCATTCCATTAATAATGACATGGTTTAGCCTTCGCAATGGGCATTTGTAGTAAACTGCTGCATTCTGCACAGCCTGGAATAAAAGTGACTTGTTGACCATTCGGTTGAGGGTTCTTTACTGCTCATCTCTTTCAGAAATCCAAGCGGAATGCCCACAGCTCTTCCGGGCACTCTACGTGCAAGTCTTTAAGCACCGTTTTGGAAGCTGTAAGCTCCCTGGAAGTTAGTGTTAGCATAGCGCATGATACAGTGAAAGTGGAGACAGATCTTACACACCCTAATGATTGCATGCAGGTATGCTTCATTATTAAAGGAGTTTTTCCATTAATATTTCAGACAGGCACTGGTACACAAAAATAAAATGCAAAGAGGTAGTAAATTTTTTTTGGTTTTTACCTCTACATAACACCGGGGAGTCTTGAAGAACTGATTGACTTCGTCGGGACTGAACTCCCCGAAGATGTACTGAAAAACAGATAGGGGCAACCAATCAGAACTCAGCCCAACATAAAACTGGGATGTATAATGTTTCTATTTTTTAATTTCTCTTTTAAAAACCCATAGGTAGAAACCGGTCATGAGCGCTATGCTCGGCACACTGGGGGGAGGGGGGGGGCTTGGAATGCTGCCACAGAATTTTCAACTCGTCACCATGACAAAGCACAGAAAAGAGTCGCCTTCAACCGCCGTCTGGCTTATCAGAGGTCAGCAGCTCCTGCCTGCGATGCACTGCCAGACAAAGGAGGGATGCCCTACAGGGTTTAGGCAAAGTGTCGAGTCACAGACATGCAGCACTGCTGTAGTCACTAAAGGCAGCTCATATTCTGGAACATATGGACCTGTCATAGTCGGGTTGTAAAACCACTACAGAGGAGTGTCATACACAGTTCACCTGGATTACACTCGCCCCGTGTAATGCATGATTTAATTATGCCTTAAGGAGCCATTTCCTTTGAACTTTGTATTTATGCCACACCAACGTAACCCCAATACAAGAGGCACACTGGCCAAAAACAAAAGCATTTGATATGCAATATTTTTAAAGCATCTAGTTTGGATTTCCACAACATTAGAGCTGAAATAAAGAAGTTATTATACTGAAAACTCAGCAACAAGTTCTCTCAGATAAAAGAAAAATAGTCCTAAATTCAAGGACTTAATCATACTGCAAACTCTGATTAATTACTAATAAACATTTTAAGCTGACACCACACTTTACCAAGAACATGTGAAGTACTTGACAGACCTAAAGGTAAAAACTCAAACTGCATCCAACTACACAAAGCATGATCTATGTACATTTTGTCACAAAAAAAAAAGACACTTCATCTGATGGTGGATATGACAATCTTTAAACCAGCTTTTTACACAAGCTCTCTCAAAAATATCTTCATTAGTCTTACATAAATCGAGGCCCCAGTGGCAGAACACTGCCACAAAAGAACCTATCATGACAACACTGATCAAACATTTACTAAAGTTCCACTTGAACTAACCAAAGTGCATATTTCAGAGAACAAAGTCAATGGTATTCCCAGAGCAGACAGGTTTTATGGACACAGTGAGTAATTGACATCAAGATATCGAAGAGCATTAATAAGCTGGTAAAATCAGTGGGCTGATGCTACTTTTCAACTGTGTGACAGTAAGTGTGCAACTAATTAAGAACACGAATGGAAATTGTCTAAACAAAATTAAAACGAAGTTTCTGCAGGACCAATAAGGAAGTTGTGAGGAGTTCCTGCAGCAGTGGACAGCTCAAAGCAAGGTCCGGGTTTCATCTCCACCGTTCACAATCGGCCACCATGGTGAGGAAG
This sequence comes from Mormyrus iriodes, assembly GCA_011763525.2. Classification (NCBI taxonomy): domain Eukaryota; kingdom Metazoa; phylum Chordata; class Actinopteri; order Osteoglossiformes; family Mormyridae; genus Mormyrus; species Mormyrus iriodes. Next base: position 2,212,058 of record JAAGVU020000019.1, read on the forward strand.
CCCAGATGATGCAGGTCAGACTGCTTTCCCATAAGGAGGCTCAAACAATTGGGTTCCTCTCCTGCTCATCCAACAGCAGCAACATCTACGGTCTACTGGGCAACTATGGGGTTGGAGGATACCTGCCCAAAAGCATCGGTCATATCTCTGAATGAACGCAGGAGCTGGTAAACAGGTGGCTGACAGGCCATTCCAAGGAACCCCTTCAAATAGAACACCGCCGACATATCCTCTTGTTGAAATCCTAGAAAAACTGGGGTCGCTGCACAGACCACCGCAGGTAGCTCATATCTTACACAGGAATTTAAGCACAGACAAGGGGGTGTTTGGTCACACATAAAGCACAGCGTGGGAATAAATCAGAGAGCTTACGATGCTTCTGATGACCACTATGCCAATCCCTCCTGTCCACTAACTTGGCCACACCCTCTACTTATGACATACAACCACCCATTATTAACCTCCATGGTAACCAATTAAAAACACTGGGCCTTTGATGACTCCAGACACTTACGTCGACAAAGCACCGCCACGAAGCCTATGAGCAGCCTGCTGTGCCACATTGCTCTCAGTTTTAGTCACATGTGGCACCAATCACTTACATAACCGGCACCCAGCATTTTCACCACTCAGCCGTCTTCCATTTTCATGCAAGTAAATAAGAAAAAAAAATTTAACTGTGGAAAAATGCCGCTCAAGTTTTCTTGGTCCAGCAGCATGACATCTCAGTGCGAGAGACAAAGTCACTGTTGTTGCATTCCACATGCAAACACCAGTCTACTGGAGCAATACGCCAGCATCCCTTCTGTTTTGCATTAAGTCACATGCCACCATGGTACTGCAACACACAGAACCACATTAAGCATTCTACCTCAGGTCCATGTTATATCTATTTAAAAATGCTGCATTTTAAGTGGATTTGCAGCTTATGAAAGCAAATGTTTAAGAATCCGTCTCCATTCTAAGAACAGAGTTTCATTCATGTTTTACATTTTAAAGGACTTTTAGCGAGTACATACCATAAAAGAGAGAATATTGCACCAAACTTAATACCAATCTCGCAGGCAGGGTTCCACATTATTTAATGACTGAATAAAATTACATGTAAACTTGTAACATTTCATTTTTGTGTTACGTAATTTATAATGTGACGAGGCATTGTAGTCACCTAAAACTGTTCTCTGAAATGAGTTTTGCATCACACAGAAATAAAATGCACAAATATTCATCAAATTAAACATGAATGGGACGGGTGGGATTAACTTGGATTTCCATAAGTTTGCATGTTAATAAATTAAACATCCATGACGTGGTCAGAGGGGACTAACTCCATTATCCTGTCGGCTTGCTGCTATTTCAACGCATCCAAGACTAAGACCGAAATCGCCGAGTCGGTTTCGCGCAAGCGTTACACGTGTTAATCCCAGTATTATTACGTTTCAGCGAGGGCCTTTAAACGTGCTTAGTTCGGCACGGCACTCAGAGAAACAGGGTGGACACCTGCGCCGCTAATGGCCACTTTTAACCGGACGGTTTTCCTTCTAAATAGCAGTTAAGCAGCAGGATGTCAGTGCCTCTGAACAGGCGGCTAAGTACCAAAGCTCTGCGAACGGGACGGCCAGGCCTGGAGTACCGGCAGTCCCAAATCGCCGGAATTTCAATTCATTAAACTAACCGACAGACAAAATTGCTCCGTTGACATCTTTGATGTATAATCTGTAATTAAACATCATCATCGCGTAGATGGAATTTAAGCGTGCCACGAACGAGCTCTCCGGGATTATGAATGGGCCGGGCTGCCGGGCCTACTGCATCACGCTGGCTCGGCACAGGAGCGGAGAGCGACTCCGTCATTCGGGATAAATTACCCCTCACTTTACGCGAACTTATTCAATACATATGCACTTACACGTGAGCCTACCGTCTATACACACCAAGTTAAATACTTTGGAAAACGGACGTCGCGTTTTTGTCGCTGTTCAAGCCCTGCACTGCACTGAGCTCGCGAGTGCGGAGCGAAGGAGAGTTTCAGATAGCTAGCTACCTGGATACTGTGGGAAGCCATGCTTCTGCGGAGGTTTCTCTTTCGCCAAGCCTAAAAAATAAAATGTTCCCTCCGGGAAAAACTTAGAAAGTGTATAAGAATTATTACTACGGATGGATGCCCTAAAGTGTCATCTTTCCAGCTTTCCCAGCGCTCATATAATAGTATAATTCTTCAGGTTGCGTTCTTCTACACCTGCAAATCATGCTGCTTTCCCCGCCGCGGCCGCCATCTTTGTCTGGCGTACGTAACGCTGCTCGATGAGCGCGTGCGCGTGATCGCGCGTGCAGTCACGTGCAGGAGGTAGTCGCGCGACTGGCCTGGCGGTACCGAGGTTGGAGATGCGCGCGGTGGATCCGAGCTGCAGTTCTTTAGCGTTTCCTGTGCTGATCACCCGGACAGCGATTGACTTTCTTTAATTCGCGTCAGTAACTTTAATTCAAGACGTCTCCATAACACGAAGCCGTAAACAACGCAGTGAGGTAGAAAGTAGCGCATTGCTTCAGTGAGAGCCTTTTGATTCTGATTAATTTTGACACTCGCGTCGTTCATTCACGATTCGATCTTTTTGAATGAATATTTTAAGTGAACCAGATGATCCCGGTCACCGCACTGAATCATTCAGTTCGTTTACCCAGTGATTCTTAGTTGAAGACCGAGATGCCCTCTCTTTCGCCACCCACTGGTGTAATGATGTATAGACGTGTGGAACTGTATGGTGAATATAATTTAATAAACATTGAATAACTGTAATGAAACCTAACATATGCATTGCAAATATATACTTTTTAAAAAAATATATAAATATCAAATAAATTTTGTTTGTTGTATGCCACTGTAATCACCATGCCAAAACAAATTCCTCATAAGTGTGGACTTACCTGGCCAATACATTTCATCAATACATTCATTCATAAAGTATTTAATAAATAAATAACAAAACACCCCACGACCCTGCATTGGACTAACGGGCATAGAAAATGGATGGATGGAAAAGCAAAACACATCAACGAAGACCCCACCAAACAGGAAGATATCTCTGGGAGACTACCCTACTCCCAGAGTGAGAAATATCCAAGGTGTGTCAGTTGGAAGTGAATGAATCACAGAAAGATTCTGAACAAATTTTTTAAATGAAAGAACTCAAAAGTAATAATTCACCGAAAATTGAAGTGCAGGAACGGCCAGCTGTAATGAAATGTCATTCTCTTCAAGTAGGGGAGGAATGAGATAATATAAATAAACTGGACAGCAAGATGGCTAACAATGACCTCAGTTCAGTCTGAGCTAGCATGAAAACTACAGCAGGTTTCCACAATCTAAAGAGTGGCAGTATGGCTGCCCTGGATGGTTATGCCTCTGACACTGAGCTGGCTAATGCTCTTAACCATTTTTATAACCGTTTTGATACTTCTGATTTTAGCAATGAAATCCAGGAACTGAGTAATAAGCTCACAAATAATCAGTGTTTTAACATAAGACAAGAGTATAGGCAAAAGGCCTTCCTCACAGTAAAAGTGAAGAAGAGTTGTGGAACAGATAACATCTGTGGGTATATACCTGTGCAAGAGAATTGAGTCCTCTATTCTACTACATTGTTAATAAGTCTCTACAGCAGCAACACGTACCTGAGGCCTGGAAGGAAGCTGTGGCAGTCCCTGTCACCAAATCCAATTACCCCAAAACCCTTAACGATTTTAGACCAGTGGCTCTCACATCAATTGTGATGAAAACATTGGAAAAATTAGTAAGGTCTGAAATCTTAAGGAAAACTAAGAATGTACCTGACCCCATGCAGTTTTCTTACAGGCCTCATAGGGGAGTAGAGGATGCCACAGTCACTTTGCTTAACCTACTTTTTAAACATTTGGGAAAAAAGGGTCCCATGCCAGACTTTTATTTGTTGACTTTTACTCTGCTTTTAACACAATTCAACCCCATATTTTTAATTATTAAGCTGTTAGAACAGCTTGACCTGAGTAAGAATCTGGTGGGCTGGATTCTTAACTTTTTAACCAAAAGGACCCAAAAAGTGAGTGTAATCGGATGTCTATCGGACCAGATTGGCTCCTCAACTGGCTCTCCACAAGGATGTGCGTGTTCACCTCAGTTAAACATCCTTTACACAAATATGTAACAGGGTAGGTGGGAAAATAGGACCGTCATTAAGTATGCCAATGACTCTGTGATTGTTAGTTTGCTTCAGAACAACACAACTGGCCATGGTCCAGTCATTGATGACTTTGTCAAGTGGAGGGAGGAGACTCACCTTCAGTTGAATATTTCAAAGATGAAAGACACGCTCATGGATTTTAGGAAAAATCACATCTATCGCAGGTCAGACACTTGAATGTGTGCAATCTTACAGATATCTGGGGACAATTATTGACCATAACCTCACCTTTGAAGCAAGTTATGAAGCGGAGTGCAGAAAGGGGCACCAGCGCCTGTCCTGTTAGAGGAAACTGAGTCGTTTCTACATTGATAAATCCATAATGATCTTATTTTACCATGCTTTTATTAAATCACTTTTATTATTTTCATTGGTGGAAACATTTCCCTAAAGAACAAAAATACACTTAATCAAAGAAAACAGTGTTCCAGTAGGCTGATTGGTGAGACAAAAGTTAATCTGGAGGCCCTGTATATTAGACAGCTAAATCAAATAGCTAACATTTTTAAGGGGTAACTCCCACTCTTCGCACACTGAGTTTCAGCTTCTTCCCTCTGGTCGCAGGTTTAGTCCCAAGGTGTAGAACAGAACGATACAAAATCAGTTTTGTTCCAGCAGCTCACAAAATGAATTAGTTTCATTTATAGTAAAACAGTATTTTATTTTATTACTATTATAATTTCATTTTATTGTATTTGTCATCTTAGGTTGCTTGTGATGTAAGATGAATGATGTGTGATAAGCGTCTGTTTGTAACATTTGTCTACGGATGAGGACTATTCACTGCAAATCAAGACTACTTACGGGTACAAATAAAGTAATCTGAAGCTGAACCAGAGAGATGATTTGATGTAGCTAATTAAATTGTATACCCAGGTCTTTACTGAGATTAAAATTTGACCCTGGACTTTGGGGACAATTTGGGGGGTTCTGAAAATGCCCTGAATGCCTGATGGCTAGTCCAGCCCTGTACGAATCAGTTTCTGTGTGGTTTGGCTGTGCAAGACACAGGCAAGGACTCAAAAACATAATAGACTATCATACTTGTGCAAGTGAATTTTACCATTTCAAGCTGTTTTACAGGATGTTACCCATTTATCAAAACTGGATACAAGAAGTTTACTAGAAACTAGTGTTTTGTTGCAGTAAGAAGGCAAAATAAAACAAGTAGTTGGATCCATTTGTAAAAAATACACTGAAGTGGTTATGTACATATAGTATCCCTTTAAGTCTCAGATCACAGTCCTGTTAACTGCGAACCTTATGGTGCCAATATTCCCACACCTGCTCCAGACGCTCATTTATTTTTTCCACCAGTCTGGATCCCACTTCTGTCACCAGATTGGCAAGGTGGGGTTCCATATCGAGACTGGAAACCACGCTGGGGCAAATACACAATCTCAATATGAGTACACAACTCATGGGTACGGTATTGCCACCATAACAATGAACAACACAAACACAGCACAAGTGTTATTAGAGAAGGAAAAAAACAAAACAAAATTTGTAATGTGCTTCTTTGGAAACAGCCTTATAAGCATTGCCAGACTGATAAGCAGAATCCACTTTTTTTGTTCATTCATTCATATTCACCTAAGTATGATGTATCATTATAAACCTATGATGTGCTCAGTCCTTAGAATTTATTTCCAGTTGTTGAAGTAAAATCAAATTTCTGGTGATCAACTCATAATTTGCACATTTGAGCCCAAGACAGCTTATGCTCTGTAAGATAATGGAAGACAGAGACAACAACATCAAGCAGAATGGTGTGAGCTCACTTTTATTGTCCCCAAAACGGTACGGTGCGAATTTTTGCATTTATTTTTTATTTACTTTTTTTTTTTTAAACAGAGGTTTAAGTTGAACACTTCTAAATGTACATTTAGGTTCCAGTTCAGCAAAGAGATGTGGTGGTTCAGTTGATTTAATCTCTTTAGGCTTCAAAAGGCGGATACTTAAAGAGTAGAAATGAGGATATTTACACTGGTTCTCACATGCAGCCCTGAAGCTAAGAACTGAAATGTTTGCAGCTGACATCCTGTCTTACTGTGTGTGGGTGTAAGACACAGGTGTAAAATTTACACATGTGCTGTCCGTTTTTAAAGAATCCCACTCGTGTTCCATGCCCCCCGCCCCAATGATCGTCAAAGGCCTGCAGCGCCCCGCCTACAAAATGTCATTGTTGAGTAAAGTTTTCATACATATTTTACATTAACCACCTTAATGACAATGCATTAGGAAAAACAAACCTTTATACAAACTACAGACAAAAAAAAGTGTGACACGGTGAACAAACCCAATTATTTCAGTGCAACTCCACCACACACCTGGCCAGTTAAATCTTATAAGAACAGGGATTGACTCATTCTACTGAGTGACTGGTAGTGAAACTGCACTACAGTCTGACATCAGACATCTGGCGTCATCACTGTTATAAATTATGCAAAAAAGATTTTCAATTAAACCTAGAAGGAAACACAGTTCATGGTAAAAAGAAACTTGCTTCCTAAATGATCGATCTTAACCTGTTTGTTTAAGCAATATATTTTAGGAGCTGTAGATATGTTTACAGGTATCTGCAAAATTATAAGACACTACAATTTTAGCACACAATCATGAAAACTGTTTATGGGTTTAGTAGAAACATTTCACCATTTCATGCCCTCCTGAAATTAATTTTATGAAAGCTGTACATATAACTGAATGAGGAAGGAGGTCCCAATGTCTCCTGTACACACCATATAACTCCAATATTGCATAAAGTCATTCATTCCACTCTTTTCAATTTAGGTCATGTTGCATTGATAGGGATTTACTCTGATAAATTAATATATCTGATGATTTGGTCATGAAGATTTATGTAGAATCAAGAGGGAGAAATAAAACGGCTCCATAGTGTCACAAAATAAATTAGGTCATCTGAAATGAAGGGATGTTCTCACAATATCCAGTCAAACAAAATCCTGTAGAAAATGCTTGCTGTGCAGCCACAGCACTGAAACTCCTATAACATGCCTCAACAGCTTGAGGTATTCAATCCACATATCTCTGAACCATGGTGTAATTGCTCTGACTTTCCAGACAGCAATACAGCAGCAAGATGCCTGAAAACCATTCCTCTTCAATATCAAGATCTTTCATACATCAGAGAAGGAAAAAAAGGCACATCGCTCTATTCAAGCATTACTGTGCAGGACATAAATATCACTGCAAACTGTGTGACGGTAGGCTGGCTGTCTGCAGAAAGGGGAATTGAGGAATGATGGGGAAAAACCACCACATAGGTGCTTAAAGCAGACAGACTTCAGATAAAACATGACTACAAAAAACTGCATGAGACTCAAAATAACATACATGTACACACTGCACACAAAGACTGCTTGGCTACATCACCTACAACAGATGTAATAAGACTTCAGAAGAAAAAACAAAACATTCAGAGAACTGTGGGTTCTGAAATGACAAATTCAAGTTCTACAGTAAGTAGTCATAGTGGTTCTGTAGTAGGGGTGCAAACGTTAGGGTTCTGGTTTGGTGAATAAAAAAGGCTGTTAGTCACATTAGTGTGGTAACCAGGGATGAATAATGAAATGAACAGGCCAAACAAATTAACATGCAACCCTATATACCAAATGAAGTGTGTTTTTTCCAATTCCAAGTTTACGCCTCATTCACACTGGAACGGGGGAAAATAACCATATCAGCTTCAGATATATATTTTTTCTTTCGATTTCAACATTATTGCTACAAGAATGCAAAGGCTTAAATTTTCAGCCAAATCACTGACATTCTGCGACTGGTTAAGTTAGAGACAACTAGTCAGTCTTACATGAACATGCCAAAAACCAGAAGCATAGTATTTGGACCATAAAGGTTGTACTTAGCGTGAAGGTGGCCGATTTTTATAATAGAAATTAAGACCAAGACACCAAACTGGAGAAGAAATGAAACCCCACAAAACCTAGGAACAACCAGAAACCCCACAGCCATGTCTTAATTCCCCACAGTACACAGGGAGACGTGATTAAAGTGCAAAACACCAACCTTCTGGAGGGAACATTAAACAAAAAGAAAGAAAAGGCATCCTGACAATTTAGTTAGACTGTGAACTGCTAAAAACATGAACGGGACCTTCTTTTAGCAGAGGAGCTGCGGATATGAAGCAGCTCCTGGCTCTGCATGCCTCCCTGTGAGCAGCACGTGTTTGTGTGCGTCAGAGCAGTGCCTAGAGGAAGCGGACATCGGGGACGGCGCCAACACCAGTCGCACTTGCTAAATGGATATGTCGTCAGATACTTTCGCTGAGCTAATCGTCAGAAGCATCATCATCATTTTGTGTCTGAAGGAATCCTGTTCCCCCCGGGCCACCTCGGGGTACCAGTCTGTGCTGACATCACAGTTTGGGCGGGGGGGGGCAGTCTTTCCCATAGTTCATTTAGCGGGTGGGGGAGGGAGGGGGTCTTTGAGAGTAAAGAGCCAACCCTTCACTGCCAGGACTGAGCGGGGAAATTGTTGACCTCTGCCAGGTCTTGAGCCGAAGACCCTTTATGGGTATAAGTCAGTTTGATCCTCATGCGCAATTGTTGCTGGGAATTAAAAAAAAATGATCAAATCAATGATTACTCTCCCAGCAAGCAAACTAAAATAAGCTGCACATGCTCTGTGGGAGAACAGCACGTACCTTCTGTGGGTTCAGCACCTTGATCACCTGTGTGACGGTTCCCTTGTTGAGCGCAGGAACAACGTTACCGCTGGGGGACAGGAGCTGCAGCTGGAAGGTCTGAGAAAGGCCATGTCAGTTAAATATACACATGGCGTCTGTAAGCCAAGCCAAGAAGGATTTCCTGCTTAATTGCCTATCATTCATTGTTACTCAAATATTTGGTATGTTTGGGTGGTAATACGGTAATTCTTGGCACTGCAATTACAGGGAAAGACACTTCACCTTTGGTACCGCAGCTTGGAATACGAAGTCAGCCATGTCTGCCTCGGTGGAGTTGGACGCATGGATGGTAATAACAGACACATTGGGATTTGAATTGGACCTTTCAAACGTGAAGTCTATTTTCAGTCCATTTTTATTGTAGGCTGTCATTGATGGAATGGCTAAAAATGGGGAAAAACAAAAACATTTAACTCAGTGAATTATTGATTCCTGGATTTCATTCATAATAAAGGCTATAAAAATCCTTGCACTATAGGGAATTAAGAATTCCTAAAATATTAAACAAGTAACTGTACTGCCTCCTAGAGGACACATATGAGGACACAATCTGGCAAACTGACAACCCAGAACTTCACACAGCTGAGTGCAAGGTGCCACTCTCACCTCCTGTAACATCATTAAAAAGGGGCTGGGAGGAGATGCCATCCAGCAGGAAGGCGGGCTGCGAGTCAGTATTGGGAGCAGGAGGGGCTGGGACACCTGGATTTGGAGCAGAACACGCCTTTTCAGAGCAGCATGGTCATATAACAGCACGAAATAATAGACATTTTTCAGGCCCAAAAATGACTTTCTGGGCAACTTCTAAATATTGTCTTTCACCTCTTGGGTCATTAAACATGACAGATATAATAACTGAGCTCCACCATCAAAGTCAGTTTTATAGCCAGAACAGCTGGCAAATCCTGCAGGCTCACTTCGCAAACACAGCAAGCTTAGAGCATCCAGTTTGGCAGGAGGATGGCATGGAACCATCCATTGCTGAAACGTAGCAGTGCTCTGCATCCAGCTGGGACAGATTTTGCACTCAGGTTCCAACAAAGCCCACACATGCCCAACCCCTCAGCATCTCTCAAGTCTCCCAAAGGCTCCACAGGAGCGGTGGAGCACAGCAGCTGGCTTCACTGATGCACCAGAAGGTGCTGAGGAAGTTTACAGCAGCCATAGCAGAGGAGGAGGTGGAGCTTGTGCAAGGGAATAAGTGTGGCAGACAGGACGTCGCTCCACTGCTGTGTAAAAACCTCGTCTGTGAATAACATTCTCTTCAGGATGCAAAGATACAGTTAAGTTAAACCAATCACTCTCCCCTAATAGCAATGCTTCCACCAGCGTAAATGGCAGGCTTTCACAGGTACACACGCCTCTTTGAAAGAATAACATTCGTGCCTCATTACCATGTGTGATACACAGAAAAACCTCCTGATGCACATCAGAGACTAGATTACGGGGATCCACATGATTCAAGTAGCTGCTTTCAAAGCCTAGTGAACACTTAGGTATAGATCAGGTCATAACTAGCTCACCTTGAAATAGTTTCTGTCAAGAGCTACTCTGAGGACAAATACCGGAAACGCCATACCAAATACAGGAGATGCGGCAGAGAAGCAGGACTCCATCCTACCTGAGAGTGAAAGATCCCCCAGGAGGTCCAGTAACTCCCCACCGGAGGAAGCTGGCTTCATAGGCAGCTCAGTCTGGATCACAGGCACCACGTCGTTCCCTCCCAGAAGGTCTAGCAGATCATTAGCCTTCAGAGAAGACAAGATTCACAGCATTAAAGCAGTATTATACGAAATGCCATAGCGAATGGGTCAATAATTGACATCTGAGCCGACCCTGTGGGCAATAATTAAACGAATCACGCATTTAATGCAGAAATGGCATGTTCCGACACTGAGGAAGGTGCCGTCATTGCCCACGCAGTAACAGTAACAGAGCTGCACCCCAGTGAGTCCAGCACATGCTGGACCCATGCTGGCTATGAGATTATGCTTCCCTCACTTGGGAAGAAGGCTGCGGGATGCTTGGAGGGTGTTTGGAGTCCCGAACCGAAGGCTCTGCTTCGCCATTGGTGTGCAGTATCTCTGTAGGGCCATTGGTTGTCGTTTTCTCCATGATGGGCATCCGCTCTAATAAGGCAGACCTACAGGCAGAAGAACAATATGGGGTCGGGGGAGGGGCAATGGGGACTTCAGGGTCAAATCACAAATCAACTGTCCAACTCTAACAGCGGGTAGGCAGTTATGGAACAAGAGAGGGCTGACAGAACTTTGTCATGCGCATAATTTATAAAAAGTTGCAATAAACACAGGCATGATAATTATTGAACCACAGCCATTCAGGGATCTCACACCGGCCTTTTCAAAGTAAGTCCTGTCTTCCACAGCAAATTTAAACGAGTATGTGTGGGTCCCTGCACACATATTAAACACCAGCATGTGAATTCACATAAGGATAATATTTAGTGTTTTTTCCCCCCCAAGTAAAAGTAGGAAAATGGAAAAAGTGGAATCAGTAACACTAAGCAATACTGCACAACTAAACCCGCTTACATTTTATCAATTAAAGGGCACATTACAGTAAAGAACCACACAAACAAGACCAAGTGAGGAAGAGCCAAGGACAACAATTACAGAGTGATGGAAGAGGGGTGTGATTGTGACATACCTCATGTGGTCATATTTCTTGAAAAGCGCATTGTACTCCACAGCCCTCTGCTGGAGCTCCACATCGATGCTGCTCCCATATATTGACACAACCCGCTTGATTCGGCTGCAAGCACACAAGCACACACACAAAAAAAAAATTTATCCGAACAAGTGGATAAAACATATCAAGTGAGAAAAGTTATGGTGCAGTCACAGCGATAAAAGTCCGTACTTCACACTGCTGAAACGCGTGGAGAGCTTCATAATTGCCGTGAGAGCATAGCCCCGAGTTATTGGAGAAGACAGGTTGGATACAAGGACACCTTCTAAAACATCCAGCACCTCATCTTCTGTGACCTGTATGCAATTCACAGTAGATAGAAGACACTGAGGTCAGGCTACAGATGTAGGAAAGGCTCACTGACCAAGCAGTGCCATGTGATACATACGTGGATAGGCTCCTCCTCTTCACACTGACCCGATACCAGCAGGTCACCATACTCGCCCATACACCAGGATGCCACCTGTACCAAGGGCTGCTGAATATAAGACAGCCAGCAAGAACAAGTTCAGTGCCTTGGACTGAGCTTCCAGTTGCGTCATTCACACATACGCATGACATCCTTTGCTTCTCCTTAAACTATCAAGAAGGCAGCTGCCTGGTAGTCAGGCAGAAAGGGCAACTTTCAGATGACTTTGATAAGACAAAGAAAGATCAACACAGATTAGAGCAAGAACACAAAGACTCCAGGGGGGTGACAGCATAATGTGGGGCCATGCTGAAGCATTTTGAAATTCTGTTTTTTAAAAGCAATCTGTCGTCCCCCATCTGCGCAATAACACAGAGATGATTCATCCCCAACAACTGATGGCACTGTGATGGCAAGCCAGGATGTATTCCTGGAGATGTCAACCTCGCAACACATCGCTTACATACTGCTAGCGTTGTTTGTTGTTCCAGAAACCCACATACCTCTTCACATGTGTGACAATCAAGAAGCAAAAAAAGACAGCAAACTGGGGCAGCAGCTCATCAGTCTCATTACTGCAAGGCTGACACTCACACAGCGTCAGCATGAGAAGGCACAGCTGTTTCTAACAGTTAACCAAGTCAAAGGTGACACGGTGACCCCCCCCCCCCCCGCCCACTTTTGCCACATCCTAACAAATAATCCTCATGGACAGGTTTCCATCCTGTAGTGCTCATAACAAAAGCTGTATGGTCACTTACTTGTGAGATGTCATCCAGCACAGCTTTGTATAGCCTCTGCACTGTGTATGAGTGCATCTCCACACTGTTGGTGATCAGCTGTATGAGGTTGGGCACAGAATCGTCTCGAACGTAACTGCCCGCCTAAGTGAACGATAAAGCCATGTTTACCTGAGGATCGCGGGGGGCGGGGGGGGGTTATTGGGGTGGTCTGCATAAGCAGTAGCAGTTCCAGCGACAGTCGCTTGTCATTTACACATACATGAGCTGCTGTCACTGCTTTGAGAGTCAACAATATACTCACAGACGGGATCATTCCATAAATAACATCCATCAAGTCTCGCCAAAAATAATATAAAATGCTTTCTATAACTTACATCCAGTACAACAGGGGCTGTATAGCGATAAGCAGCACTTTGTGACATTTCAAACAATCCCTAAACCGACAGGAATCGTACCGTTGTCAAGACTTTCATAATGGTGTCTATGTGCCATCTTTTTGAGGGTGCATACCTGTAAGCAAAACGCAAAACCTGAAGTCATCGCAGCAGAAGACATTTACATTTACATATTTTGCAGACACTTTTGTCCAAAGTAAGGTAGAAGTAAGGCAAATAGCACATAGTAAACATATGTGCTGTCCAGGAGTCAACTAGACATATGTGCAGATGCGCCTTCATTGGAAGCTCAGCCTAAGTACAAGTGTAAACCGTATTGGAGCAGGAGTAACATAACAGCTACACAATAACTTATAAAGCAAAGCAAGAACCAGAAGTGCAACATAAGAGGCAATGCAGATTTATGAACTTTTAAAACAAGTAAAAATGACGAGGACATATAACACAAAAAAGTACAGTTTAAAAAACCTGAACTGGATACTAAGCAGTCAAAGGGAGGTAAATATAAAGGAAATGTAATCAGGCTTATCAGGGCACAATTTAATAAATATTAAAAACCTGCAGATCTCTCTGAGCTCCACGCATATACCCTCGTGCAAATTAACGGAAAAAAGTTCAACATATCAACATCTCAATATATAATATGACCTCCTTGGTTTTTTAGTAGCATTTGGATGCGATTTGGTGTCGAATCCAACACTTCTGAGCAGTCCTTGATGATCTTGGGGTCCCAGTACCATGTTTGAATTAAAGCCTGAATAAGCTTCTCTTTTCTGGTACAGTCCATTCCATGACGGCGCTGCTTGCAGATTAACTACAGATTCTCTATTAGGTTTAAATCCAGAGAGTTTCCAAGACAGGCAAGTACATTGATTTTCTTCCTGTTGATGAAATCCCTCCCTTTTCGACATACGACACAGGGCTAGATCATGCTGATAGATGCCTGACCCATCAGGTAATGTAACAATGATGAAATTCCCTACATATGATGATGAAACCCCAACACACCGAAAAAGTGACTAATGAAGGTATATTTTTGGCTTTCCGGAAACTAAACAAAATCAAATTGCAAACAATTACTACTTGTTTCGATAAATTTGCACAAGGGTGTACTTTCATATAGTAGGCTCCACATTACACAACCTCTTAACGTTTCAACTCTCTTGATAGAAACCTTACTTTTCTGCAGCAAGGAAGATTCCTGATGCACAGTCAGCTTTAAATTCGGGGTCACACATGTCCAGGAAGTGAAGCAACTCCTTCATCATTCCACGGACGTTGTTTCCATTCACAAGTGCAAAGCTGAGCTCCATCGCTCGTCTGGGGAAAGCACCAAACTGTCAGCAATCTGATGGTCACAGAGGCACATCCACAGATCATACGAGTGTCTCGCGAATCATGACCACACCTGTCCTTCTTACCTTTTGATGGACACATCCAGGTCCTTCAGGCAGTCTACAATGGTGCTTCTATGCCTCTGCACAGCATTGTGGTCAGTCTGTACGGTCTTCAATAGGGATGTTAGTGCTACATATCTTAACCAAAATGACAAAAAAAGGAATGCATCATGTTCTGCCTACCCACCTAGTCAGTTCTTTATCACCATTATGCTTAAAATTACTCACCTGATGTTTTTGTCATTGTTTAGTAGGAAGCGCCCCAAGATGTTAATTGCCAAGACCTACATAAAAAACCTGAACTTATTAACTTTTCAATGCACACACCTTTGCAAATTAAAACTAGTTACTGTATATGTGCTTGCTCCCCCCACCCCCCTGAAGAGAAAAGAACCAGTCTGACCCTCAGTCCGCTTTCCGATTTGATGTCCATAATAGTCAGCACTGTTTCGTAAAGGATGGCATTGCCGACATTTTTACTCGTCTCTGTGTTGGTCGCAACCTAGAAAAGGTAGAGCAGATGTTTTGTGACGGTGGGCACCGGGCATGTAAAACCTAAGCGCCAGACAACAAAATTTTGGTAAGTTAACAAAAAAAAACAACATGAAGAAAAAGAGAAAAATCACACCTGTGCAAGGATGTCATTCATGGCTTCACTGGAGTCGTCATCACCTTTTCCCAGAATTCTTAGCAGCCTCAATATTCTCACCTGAAACAGCAAACGTCACTGATCGCTTCCAAAACATATGAATTTATTGACTGCAACAGCAGGTGAAGGTCCATTACCTGGAGGAATGGGTCGCTGATACCAGACACATCATGTTCTGGTGAGTAGCCCGACATGATGAGATTCTTAAGAATTCTGACCAGCTGCGGGACCAACTGAAATGTGAACAACAGAAACAGAGTCTGTGATAATGGAACTGTTAGAGGACACATCAAGACACAGGTACTGCTCATGAAAATAAATACACAGCAGTATAAAGTTGCCAGAAAAAAGGTCATTGACATGTCCTGTCAATTAGACATTTATACCTTTAAGTAAACCATCTATTTGTAAATATCCATTGTTAATTTGCTGGAAAAACTTTTTGCTCAGCAAGTCTTTGTGTAAGGAAATGTTATATAATGAGCTCTTTAGAGGTTTGATTCTTACTAATATATATACCACTTATAAAAGCAATGTTGGTATAACATTAGATGCAATTTTCTTTTTCTAAAGGTCTTTAAGGATAATTCTCTTTAAATATTACTGACATTTTTATTCCTATAAATAATAAAATTGCCAAATAGCTTTATGTTTGTGATCTATGATTCCTCACTACCCAATGTAATTAACTGAGCACACTTATGCAAATTGCCATTCAATTGAAAGTGAATGTAATTATACAGTCATAAAATGATTTGCTGAAGTGAAAGGACTGTATAATGGCCAGGAATGCATATATTACAAATAAATAAGCAAATAAACATAAAGCCTGCCAAGACTGGCAAAGACGACAGAATAAGTAACTTTCCAAAGTAATAAACAACACTTCCACAAAAATTGCACTACACCTACAATGACCTTAAATATCTCGGCATGGGCATGCACCAGCAATCAACCAAACGTCCTCTTACCTTCTCATTCTAACACAATGCAGGAATTGTAACAAAGACAAATGACAGAAAAATGAGGTAGATGTTAGGAAGAACTGGAAAAGTTTCACTTAGAGAGAAGTTTAAAGGAGGTACGGCGACTGATTCATCTCAGCTGACAGCTTGTACAGAGGGCAAAGATAGGACTGTGGAGGTCCAGCTTCACACATTCACAGCCCTATGTCTCATCATAGCCTAGCTGTGCATCCATGGACACAGAATCATGACTTTAAAACAGTGTTTCCCCATCTGGTGCTCGGGGACCCACGGCCAGTCCACATTTTTGCTCTCTCTCAGCTCCCTATAGGACAGTCCACAATTTTTTCCCCCCTCCCAGGTCTCTAACCTGGAACTGAGCGGGAGCAAAAACGTGGACTGTCTATGGGTCCCCAAGGACCGGACTGGGAAACCCCACTTTAAAGCAATGAGACCGTTTACTATCTATGCTCCTTTGGTAACCAGAAATGGCATTCTTGCTCCAGGATTCTTACTGAGTAAAGAGAACGCGCTGGAACTCGGGTATCAGACCCCGAACAGAGCAGTGCCTCTGGGCAAAGGAAAGGAGAGGCAAAGGTGCGTGAGGGGCAGAGTGCCATGCCATACCTTCCGGAAGTGTGCCAGCATGTCGGGACTCCGCTCACACATCTCTGTGAGCAAAACGACAGACGTGTGCAGGACCCCTGCAAAAAGGAGGTGCCGCACACAGATCAGGCCACCCACATATCACATCGCCCCCCAGTGCTGTCAAGCAAACGAGACGAGACACTTATTACAACATCGACATGAGGAGACCGGTGCATAGCTGTCAATATATGAGCAGTCTCACCAGGGCCCTTGGCAAAGACCGGTCTGAGGTGACAGTTAAACACCCCGTCCCTTCATCACCCGTTCTGATGTCTCACCGTGATTCTTCTCGTTCAGTAGGTTTTTTGTCGCTGGAAGAAACATCTCCATTAGCTCAGGCACTTTCCGGATCACATGGACTGCACACAATGCTGCCTGCAGTGAGATAAGTGATACTGTCATACACATGAATACACAAAAAACACTATGCAAAATATATGCCATATATCTGTTACAATTCACTACCGGGTTAATAAAACAACATGATAAGGTATTGATTAGCCATGCATTGTGTATGCTTGTGGTTGAGTCAAGAGGTACATGGGTATATTGGATGGTTAATGCAAATACTGCATTTTCACCCCTGCAGATTTGTGTGAGTTTGCGCATTTGACATTCACAGTTTTGGTTATTTGCAAGTTGGCCATGAACAATTAAATGGGAAAGATCGCAGAAACTCATGGACAACATAAAAGCTAAAAATCTAAAGACAACTGAAAATGATTTGGATCATTAAAAAAATCACATTTTTATATTATATATAAATATGGTAATATTAGTGTTATTTAATATTGTTAGTGCAAGTGCGTACTAAATCTTTAATATTAATATTATTCATGAATTTTCACATTCGCCAGGATCTTCCCCCTATAACCATTGCAAATGTAAAGGGGCAACTGTCCTCAGCTGATGTTTTATGTAAAGTGACATATAGTCCAGAAAGGAGGGTCAGCCAGTCCCTAGAGCAATTGAGGTTAAGAGCCTTACTCAAGGGCCCAACAGTGACATCACTCTGCCAGCCACAGGATATGAACTGGCAACCAAGTAATCACCGGCACAGAGACCTGGCAACCAAGTAATCACCGGCACAGAGACCTAACCTGCAGAGTCACATACCTCCCCACAATACTAGGGTGATGTCAGAAGGGGTTTTAAAACGGCTAAACACACTTTGAAAGACAAAAATTTAAACCAACAAAAAGATCATTCAAACAATTTCGTCGGCCAGCCTAAGACTTGCACACAACACTGCAGCCATTCAGCTTTCCACTACACCAGATCTCAAATACATCGAATGAGGATGAATAATGAACATCAAGCAGCTAAAAATCCACAGCCAAAACCATCAGGTAGGAAACATAACTCATAACCGGCAAACTCTCCACACCAAAGGAGTTGAGCAACGACAGATCACTACTTTGCAGACAGTGCAGTTTTATGTGCAACAAGCAGAATTTGCTGCAAAGGCACCTTTTTTCTTAAGTAGGAATTTGACGTCTTGAGGAGCTTTTCCACTTCTCCAGCCAGATCACGACACATCTCTGCTGAGCCCATGCAACCCAGGGTGCACAAGGCCACGCCCTGGACGTACTGTGTGCTGTGATTGAGATCGCTGGTGAAAGGAAGAGAAACAGGCAAGCAGAAGGGTAACCAAAAGGTGTTGTTTACTGTTGTTAAGGCAGATAAATCATAGTGCAATACCCATTAAGCAAACAAAAATGCTTCAGAAAAGAGTGTGTAAGTGGGATTTCACTGACAGTGAACACTTCCTTACTTCTTGATGCAATTTGTCATTAAGAGATGCACATCTTGTCTCTCGTCTAACAGCAGCATGGCACCAAGGTACCCTATTCTCTTGTCTGTAAATTTCTGAGATGCAATCAGTTTCAGGCATTCCAGCTGAAAGACATAATCATCACTTCGAAATTTAAGCCACGGCACACCGAGCACTAAACGGAACCGGGAAGGTTACATTTGGCACAGAACCAGAAGTGTTTAAGGCTTGTCAAACTGACCAAATGCCCGCACTTACCTGTCCAAAGTGTGCCGGGTAGCCCAGCATGTGCATGTAGAGGAGCTTAGCAACATTCCTACAGCGGTACGTGTTATCCTCTTCTCTAAAAGACGATCTAATAGCAGCACATTCTTTCTGGATCATTTCCCGTTCTTCTGCCTGGGTCCGAGCGGTCCGGATGGTCCGGATTAGCTCCCGTAGTCTGATCGGAGCTGGCATTCTCTTTAAAAAATAATTATAAAAAAAAATAACACCCATCAATTAAGGTTCATGGTATAACAGGAAAATGATGTGTAGTGCTACCTTTTTGACAGTTACATAAAACTTATGGATAAGATGTACTAACCGGCATGATATTTTAGAAGGTTAGTATATTATGCTTACTTATTTAAAGTGTCCTAATCATATATGCATTCAAATATCGTTTCCTCAACATTAAACAGGTGACTTCTCCCCAGGCTTAAGTCTTCAAAAAATGTTTGTTTTATATACCACTAATAAAACCCCATGGGACTTTATATGGTTGCACCATATAGGTGAATCAAATGAAAGCATGCTGAAATTCCATTCCATCTAATGGGGCTAGCACTAAGGTTTCAAACCACAGACCCCAATAAAAGATTCATCAACCACATGCTTAGCTGTAAGATTCATTTCTTCCATCTCTTCTTTCATAGCACAAGTGTCAAGGCATAGCCATGAAACATATTCTGCTTAATCACAGACAATACAGTTAATACACAAGTAAAAAATTAAAGCTGTGTTACAGTTACCCACTGCCATCTGTTATCACCAGGCTCAATGCGCCATATCGAAAAGGCTCAGGTGACTGGGTGTTTTTCTTTTTTTTTTTAAACACACAACACCTAGCTGAAACAGGTTACTAAAAATCTGCATAGTGCAATGCATTACCGATGAAAAAAGCAATTCAAAAGTATGGGGTTTTTTTCCCCAGTTATTCCTAAATGTCTGTTCATCGTGCTTTCACAGTAGTTTTAAGAATTCCACTAAAATCAAGAACAAATCTGATGTGCATATTTTTCCTGAAAGAACACGCATTTATAAATGGCCACAATGTGCATACACTTCCTGAACGTGTTAAACAACATCAAAAGCATGACTGAGAGGGTCCAAGTGTCTGATCTGTGTTAAGCACCAAGCCTGGTTTTAATGTAGAAAGACTTCGTTGCAGCAGGGCTGAGCGAGCTCACCGGAGTCTGCAGAACTTTTCAGTCAGACAACCTATCAGCAGCACACAGTGTCGGAAACTTCACCACGATCGACACGGCATTCAGCACGCCGTGCCCTCACAATCACAGCGTGAGACATACGCCAGGTCAAATCACCGTTGCATCAGCAGCTAATTCTGGAGTAAGCAGCCGCACACTGTGTGCAGGCCAGCCATCAACGGGACACAAACAAAAACGTATCTGGCGTGTTAACAGTCCCTGTGACATGACAGAAGGACAAAGCACACCAATGACGACCACATTTATCAGTTAGGGGTAAACAAATCAGAATTAAGTGAAGACATTACTAGTGTGAGTCTGCTGTATATTTTCGGTCTCCAGCTCATTAAATACTAGTAACATTATGAAAAAGTGGAACGGTTCTACACCACGACCGTGTACTGAAAAAGCAAGTCTGAAAGCTGGACAGCTGGTCTGAGTCGATCTCTAATGGTCAGTCAATTACGTGTGACATAACTGTCAAATGAATCTTGAAGGTCTCATATGTGACCCATATAACTCAAACATTAAAAAACATTTCTGTTCATCCACTGGCCTAAAGACAAGTTATCAAACTAACAGTATGGGGATCAGTTAAGACACACCAATGCATAGTTATCGCTTAGTTTAATCACAAAAATCTCTATTCATACTAAAATACTGTGACGGTCTTTCGGCTGCTTTTTGGAACTATCTAATTGGTTTATACCGCCAGCTTAAAGAAATCAGAAAGTATGCAACTACAGCCATGCATTAATACCAGTACTTATTGCAGAAACAGGTAGGAATTGCGAGGTAAAAAGAACCCCAGAATCAGGTAGCCGAACGACAAACGATGTTTAATTCAGTCACACACCTCTTTCCAATAAAACCGGTCCGTTAAAACAGATTAGCCATTATATCCCTAGAGCTAAGCCCCCGGCTAATATATCCACCGAATAAAAACAGCCACGCAGGCAGACAGGTAACTAGGTATGTTAAATACTTCAGGTTAGCTAGCGGACCTGCTCACTAGTCATCTGCGCTCACTGTTCAGGGCCAGCAGGTGTAAGTCAAACGAGCGTGTCGATGAACTGTAAATGCTGCTATACTACTGCTAACATATTCACTCAGGTTAATAACTGACTGAGTCCCAGGCCGACCTCCATAAAAACTGCATTTTCCGGCAGCAGGAGCCAGCTGGTAACACTACGTCCTCTCACGGGCGGGCTAACGTCTACCGGGGCCTCCCTCACAACACTCCCTTTTAACCATGTAATCTAATGTGGAGACAGTATGATTTGGCCAACCTAACAGAAAGCTCTAGCAATGTCGTGTAAGCCGCCCTAGTCTCCAGTTAACCACTTTATACCGTTAGATCTCCGCTAATGTCCGTTTGGGGTAGCGCTAGCCAGCTAGCTACACTGAACGATTTCCCAGAGACAACCCCCCGGTGTTCAACTAGCTGCCAAACCTAGATGAAAAAACAAACGTGCTCTTTCACAAATATATCACACGTCTCGCGAAAAGGTGAGACAATTAACCGCGCCATTTCTGCGTGCGTAGAACTCACCGGGCGTAGTGACACCAAAAGGAAACTGGAATCTTCTCTATTTGCGACAGAGGAAGGAGCAAACTTGACATTCAAAATGGCGGCCGGGCCAGCCTGAGAACACCCCTGTAGGCGGAGGGATACTTCAAGATGAAGAAGGGACTCCATTCGGGCTCAGTTTCTTCCAGGGCCGTATGCAGGTGAGTGACTTGGACGCCATTGGGGCTCAGTCTCTCCGAAGCCCGTAGGAAAGTATGCGACACGGACTTCATTCGGGCTCCGTTTCTCCCCGGCCCGTAGGAAGGTGTGCAACGTGAAAGCCATTCTGGCTCCTATTACTTTGAAGGCGTGTCTGAAAGGGACTTCATTCGGGCTCCAGTTTCATTTTACATGCACTTCAGTCAACTTGGCTGTCTAATATGCACTTCAAATTTCCAGCATTTTATGATATTGTGAATTTAAGTCAAATTATCCGTGAAATTGTAAAGTGTACACATACACCGTAAGATAACAAGCTCTTGTGGCAACCTCTAACTTTATAGAAATGTTAATATTTACCTCACTGCTTTTATGTATGCTTGCAGCGTGTTTTACTCTTTAATTTCCTTCAGTCACCATGTACAATGTTTTTTTAAAAAAAAATCATTAGAAATGTGTTGATTAATTACTAATATGACGTTAAATCTTGGCCGAATTACTTGGGTTTTGTTAACAGACACCTAATGCCACCCAGAATGTTATGCCAGTTAACCATCCTAATTGCTTTATGATGAGTTTCCAATATTGGTAACTTTTGTCACTGGCATCTGAAAGCCCAGGTATCATCTAATGTTTCTACTACAGTCTGCATATTTATATGGATTTTAGACTGTGGTTTGACCTTTGTGTGTTTGATGGTAAATCTTTCACATTATAAACAAAATTCACACATTCAATTTCACTATGCAGCAGTGGTGCATAAACTTTGAAGTATTATTTTACATAAAGCCAATGGAGAGGATATGCGTTGAAGGATAAAAGTTGGGTTAGAGCCAGGAAGTGACTGGTTCAGCTGTGCCCTGACTTCTACATTGTGGGCACAGTGTACTACACACACATTGCCATGATGCATCATACCTTAACTAAGCTGCAGAGACTGCTGGCTGAGTAACCTCTCAGTCTGCCTAGGGCTTATGTGTCTTGTGATTGATGAGAAAAACCGAGTGTGCCTTTATTAGATGTCAGGTAACCTCTGTGACAAACAGGGACATCTTTTGAAATATTGGCCATTTTCATAACCACACCCACCCTATGCTGGTCCTCCCCCCACTCCTAAATCTGAGAAACATCCCATGATACCACTCAAGAAAGAGGCACAAGCCCTAGATCTGCGACAAACTGTTTTCTTTTTATCCACTTCAGTATGTCCTAGATCTGATGTGTGCTTTTCTGGTATCTGGTGTATTTGCAACCTGAATTGAACTGTACATGATATTTAGTGAAGTAATGTCTATAGGCTATAGCCCATGCCCTTGTGAGCTTGTCCCAGTTAATCACCATATTGGAAAGTTTCTTCACGTCCATTGTTGTAGTTGAATTCTGTCATTGACAGGAGCACCAGAAAGCTATCCCAGCTATGATCAGTTTTGATTGAAAAACATTTTCTGGGCACTGGGGCCTTCTAGATTTCATGGATAGATTGTTTTAAAAAAATCTAATTACAATTACATATACAATTACAACGCGTCAGACAGGTAGTGTCTACTTACTCGCAGTGGAGTCAAACAGGTCATAAAAGAATCATACCAGCTGCCCAAAACTGCCCCCCAAAAAATGTTATGCGAGAGTTTTGAAAGGGGAAGAAAGCCAAGTTGGAAATTCTATTGTTCCTTTTCGGGGGTTAAGAGACTCGGTACTAGATTTCTTTTAAAGTATAGGTTTTTCAAAAAGCAAGTAATATGTGTAAGCTTTGAATTTTCATTACAGCTCATCAGTAAGTATCTTTAAAAATAGAAACTGGGAGATCATTTACAAAGGCTTCGTACGAACAAAAATGCAAGAAACGTATGCAGGCACATTTTCTTTATAAATCTATATAGATTTATCAAGAGAAACTTATCCTGTTTGCAGATAGGGGGGAAAAATGACATCTAGAGTTCAGATAGAAATGTGCATGTGTCACAAGATGCAAGATGAATGACTTGAAGGCGGGTTTTTGGTGAACAAAAGCGGTTCATTGAACTAAACAGGTGCAGGGAAACAAACAAGAACGCAAGGGGTCAAAACAAAAAGGCGAGTATGGGGAAAGACACAGGCAGACAGAAGGAGCAATATCAGACAGTAAGCACCAAACCTCATCCTCCTCCGGGGATCCATGTCTCGCTAGCACTTTCCCCGCCGTCCAGAAGGGAGCCTTAGCCTTGGATATTCTCCAGACCGCGGGATTACTCCTCCACTCCAGATGCAGGGAGGTGTGGAAGCCAGAGCTGAGGGCCAAAATGACCAGACTCACAAACAACACCAGCAGTCTGCCCCTCCACTCTGGCTTCCACCCCCTCCCTGCTTAACAGCACCACAGATTGCAGCTGAAATAAATGCTTCACAAAGCTCTAACAGCACGCACATCGCAACATCATCTGTTCAGAGGCGATTGCGTGAATCAGGTCTTTATGGTGTAATTGCTGCAAAGAAACCTCTTCTGAGGGTTGTAAATAAGAAGAAAAGATCAGTTTGGGTAAAAGAAGACCGGCAATTAACACTAGAACAATGGAAATCTGGGGTGTTTCTCAATATGCGTACTTGATCATTCTTTTCTTGTGGTCCCGATTTACGTCATTTTCCATTGCCAAAGACCAGTTCCAATACTCAAGAACATAAGTACAGAGGACGGTAAAAATCCCCAGATGTCGTCCTTATCCCGCACCAAATATCAAGGATGCATCAGTTACATCCTTGCCAAACGAGACCAATCATATGATTCATTGCATCCCAAGTTCGTTCTTGGGAGGCAAGATAGCAAGAGCAGTCTTGCCACAATCGCATTTGCAGCAATTTGCAGCAAGATGCCATCACACCTGGTGAACGCATAGTTGGACCGTCATTTGTTTTTCAACAAGATAATGACCCTAAACAGACCTTGAGGTTATGTAAGAATTACATTGTGAACAAGAAAAGAGATGTAGGGCTGTGATGGATGACCAGGCCCTGAAAATCCACTGACCATAACCCTACAAAGATGGCTTGGAATCTTTCCAATCAGACTAAGAGTAAAGCATACAACTTGTGCCCAGATTTTTTGTAAACTCCTTCAGGATTGTTGGAGAAGTACTCTAGGACGCAACCTCTGGAACTTGGTTCAAAGAATGCTAAGTGTCTACAATGCAGTCATCAAAGCGAAAAAGGGGCTACATATAATGAAGAGTGTAAACTTTGAGAAAACTGAGCAGTTGAGCATTTCTCTTGATCATTGCAATATTTGATATGTATTACTTCATTGTCAAAATGCCTTTATGCACCTATAAGATGAATAACATAGATGAATAAATTCAAATGCATTAAAAAGCAGGGGTGTCCAAATTTTTGACTGATCCCGTATCCTTACAGAAGGGAGTCTAGAATATAACTGTAGCCTGTTGGGATTTTTTATTAAAAGATTAATTTAAAATAAGTATATTAAAAGTATATATCCATTCATCTTGCAACTGAAATAGATACGATAAACGTAATTACTAGAGTAAGAACCTTATGGTGGAAATTATTAGTTACACCTGCTTACTCATTCACTGAGGCTTGTTTCATAGAGATTTACCGTGGTAATGATTTAGCTATTGGGCAGCAGTGACATTGACATGTTCAGTGCACTCCAGGATCCCTACAGCGGACATAAAATAATTTTCTAACTACTGTCATTCATTGGATGTCGCTACTGCATTGATGTACAGTTAAATCAAGAGTAGATAATATAGTCATTTAAATTACGAAGAAATTGGTAAATGTATGACATAACTAAGGCTTTACTGTACACATTACAGGCTGATTAGCAAGTATTAGTGTTGTATTAGTCATCTACTGATTTCCTTTCTATATATAAGTTTTACTTGTTATTTACACATATACAAAAAAGTGTATGAGTAATGACAACGCCAAAAATAAAACTTTCTTTGAAAGGTCAAAGAGGAGTTTAATTAATTTTATGAATAACTAGACCCTCAAAGATCTTATGCAGTAATGGGACGGGAAGGGGCGGGGATCAGGGGTATTCCAGCGTCCTGCCCGTTGTGACGTCACTTACGTGCGCGTTTCTACGTCGGAAAATACCGGAAGAGAAATTCGCTTCATCAAAACAGGTGTTCCTTGTGCTTCGGAAGAATAGGTAATTTGATATTTTTATTTACACTATATTTTTGGTTAGTTATTGCAGTTATTATGAACTTCAGTATAAAAATACCGATCGTTTAGTGACGGAAACTTGTATTCTGGTTTTCAGTGTGTCGAACGGTTTGAAAAATAAAAACTTCTTGGCTGTGTTAACAGGTACCAGGAGATAGATCTTTAAAAATTGCTAACTGTCAAGATGATCTTTTTACGTAATTTAGAATTATTAATCTGTTTTGTTGTCATGAGACCCGTAAATGCGCCACACAGTTAAATGAATGTGATGGCATTTCTGTCACGGGAGTGTGAATCATGTTCCGTAACCGAGTTGACCGAATTCTGTACACAGGCAGCTGTCCAACATGCTAGGCGGTGGGTTCAAAGCTGATAGACTTAAGGTCAATCTTCGTCTGGTCATTAACCGCCTAAAACTATTGCAGAAGAAGAAAAGTGAGTAACTTTTTTTTCCGCATTCCATTCACAAAACAAAAAGTATGTAATCCGTACTTGGCTGGTATGCTTAGGCAGCGCTGTTCAGAATTAAATGCCACATTTGTTTGACGAATGAATTTCATGTAATAAGTACTACTCTCGTGCCCTGCGATGGGTCGGTGCCCCTTCCTGGGTTGTTCCCTGCCCAAAGCCTCCGGATACGCTCCAGGCCCCCCGCGACCCCAAATGGGATAAGCGATTACAGAAAATCGATGGATGGAAGTACTACTCTTCACCCTGAATTAAAATACTGTAACAGTGGTAATCTGTTCCGTGGGGGTGTTGACTGTACTCCTGATAGTATTGTAATGCTACTCGATTTCCACAGCTGAACTGGCTCAGAAAGCGCGGAAGGAAATTGCTGATTACTTGTCATCCGGAAAAGATGAACGAGCTCGTATTAGGGTTGAGCACATAATCAGAGAGGATTACCTGGTGGAGGGCATGGAGATCCTGGAGCTGCACTGTGACCTCCTCCTGGCCCGCTTTGGCCTCATCCAATCAATGAAGTGAGTTCAAGATTCTGTAAAGCTCCGATTGCTTGTTGTTGCACTCCTCTATACATTCCAGCAGTGAAGTGCAAACTGTAAGTAAAGGTAAATCAGATTGCACCTGGATAATACGGGGAACATTTTCATGAGAGGTGGTTCTTTTTTCTCCTTGACAGGGAACTGGATCCTGGGCTTCAGGAGGCTGTGTCCACACTTATCTGGGCGGCTCCCCGTTTGCAATCTGAAGTCATTGAACTCAAGACTGTGAGTACCAGAGAATGGGACGAAGATTGTGACATGAAAATGATTTTTGTTCATCCTTTGCATATCATTAATCAGTTCTTTAAGTTGTACTCACCTGGAGCTTTTCAGGCACCTCCTAGCTCCTGTTCACATTCTCGTGTGAATGCAGGTGTCAGACCAGCTATGTGCAAAATACAGCAAGGAGTACGGCAAGCTGTGTAGGACAAATCAAATTGGTACAGTCAACAGTAGGGTAAGCAATAACAAGTCCTTGTGTTGATTCTTTAAAATGTAAATCCTTAGAAAACTATCTGTTCATTTGTATGTTGTCTGAAAATGGCAGCTAATTGGCTGTTTCCACTCTAAGCTCATTCACAAACTGAATGTGGAAGCTCCGCCCAAGATTCTCGTAGAACGCTACCTCATCGAGATTGCGAAGAACTACAATGTACCATATGAGCCTGATGCCATAGTTGATGTGAGTTTACTCTTTCGTAGAGTTGCCCTCTCTGTGATATGTCCTGATATACATTCCTGAGATACCAATAATGGCCTAACATACCCCCCCAGTCTGAGGTCTCTGCAGCAGTGGAAGCTGATCTTATAGACGTGAAGGATGACTTCAAGAAGCCAGGAGGTGGAGGAGGAGGAGGTGGTGGCTTTACTGCCCCACCCTCGGCATTACCCATGCCCATGCCCATGCCAGTTGGCTTCAACTACCCCCCACCTAAAAGCTCAGTAAGAAGACCCTTTGGCCTTATTTGTCTTTGACCTTCAGTCGATGCTGCATTTTTAGTCCAGTCTTCTTTTTTTAATTGAATATGTATTGCGTGTTTATATAAGCATCATTCATTTGACTCAAGCGCAACAAGATCATTGGTGTAACTTGATTTTTGCAGCAGGAGCCCATGATTGGCCCTGCTGGCTTTGACAGCTTTCAGCCGCCCCAGCTGCCCAGCTGTCCCCCCAGCTATGAATCTGTAAGTCAAAGCTCCCAAAGACACAGAAGATCCAGCCTTTCTGCATTCAGGGAAGATTGGTTTATTACAACTTGTCCTTCACCTTGTTTTTTCCACTGCTTTACTGCACAGTTCTCTAAGGCAGTCACAGATGAGATATTAAGGCTGAGGTACAGGTTAGATAGATAGATAGATAGATAACTATTAGCCACTCCCTGAAACAAATTGTATTCTTAAGCTCCCACAGACCATTTTAATTCCTATGGTATTCACAGGAAAACATTTTTACTGAACAGTAATTCATGTTCCAATCATGAGGAGCAAAACCAATACATTTCTATGCCTGAAAAGATTATGAAAATATTCAGCACTTAAATGTCTATAAAATGTGGAAGTTATAGGGAAAAAATGTAACATTTAACACAAATAACATTTTGGGGCTCATATCCAGAAGAGGCAGGTGAAATGTAATGTGCATTGTATTGCTGTATTTAATTTGTAAATATTCCTGTGTTTTAGAAGGATGTCCTGTTTAACAACAACACTGTTCCTTCTCAGGTGACAGGTAAGTGCAGATTTTCCCATGTTTTTTTCTAAGGGAGAAAAAAAATCCCTTTCCTGTTTTTGAACATTGGTATAAAGGTCATTGTACGGCAAGGGCATAGATTTGGCCAAGGATGGTAGGGACGTGTCCCTATCAATATTGTGGGAGTACCGTGTCTGTTTATGAGGGCAGGGGGTTTGGGGCTGATTTGGTCCCTTCCTATGTTGAAACCACACCTACACCCTTGCTCTAGGGGCAGAATCTCTCTCCTTAGCCATCATGTATGCCACATCTCATTGCATTATTCTGCCTCATCCTCAGGCATTGGCCCCACCTCTCCGCAGATGTTTGACAGCCCCGGCCTCCCTGAGCTCCCCTCTGTTCCCGACACGCTTCCCGCCCCAGCCATAGGCAGGAACACTGCACCCTCGGACGACATTGATTTTGATGACCTGACCCGTCGCTTCGAGGAGCTGAAGAAAAAGACCTGATTTTTTTTTTTTCTTTTCCTTATATACTCTGTGGCCCTTCTCTCACTACAGTCACTCCAGAGAGAAGATTCATAGCCCTGCAGTGACAGCCCTTGGACTCTCTTTTGGAGTAAAAATCTTTGATATCCTTCAAAACATACCAGTTTAACTTTATTGAAATAAACATCTTCTCCCTGACTGTAGGAAACAGTTTCAGCACAGTGTGCTTCTCTAGTAAATACTTGACATTCAAAATAGATTTAAAGTAAATTGTACAGATTTATTTTCAAAATCAATACCTTTATAAAAATCTGGTTTTTAATGGATACTTTTCATGACTATGGCCTTTTGCTGTAAGAATACCAATAATAATAATTTCCAGAGATACAAAAAATATGACAGCTGGTCATCGTCACATCTTTACTGATTTTTTGTTTCCATTAGAAATGATACTTTTGGAAGGGGACCGTCACTGTGACTTTCTGCTTCTTAGCTGTGTGTGAATGTTAGGATTTCTTTTTCTTGATCTTTGTTAATCCACAATATAAAATGTCTTTCAGTGGTGCTTTTTAACGGAATGGTTGGGGACGAATTTGGTAATACTGTTACAAATATACTGTGGCTGTTGTATCATGGCATTAGTTTCAGAAGGGCAGAGTTGGCCTATTCTGGCCATTATCATGGAGCATCCTCATATTTAAAATGCCTTAATAACCGGTTTTACTGCATGCTAAGCCTGTTAGAATAGCACTCACGCATGCATGCAGTGGTGGTTATGAGTACCTCAGGACAAACTGGTAGTACACTACATTTATGCTCGTTTGTGGTTGATCTTTTTCTTCTATTTTACTTATGCTAATTTTTTTGCAAAATGTTTGTACTTCATACCACGTGCTACATCTATAACACTTGTCTTTTAACCAGAGAAAAATATTTATCTTGAAAAAAAAGAACTGCAGTATACCAAAATGCTACTAAATATCACGCCATAATGTATATGTCATTGGGAATTACAAATAAAGTAAAATTTCCCTGTCTACTTTAAAAATGCAGATAAATGCAAATTTCCTAGTCTTATTGAATTTAATATGGACTTTTTAAGTATGAATATAATTTAATGTACCACGCTTCTTCTGGACATCATATATAAATAAAAATCATAACTTCAGTTGCACCTGACGTACAGTACCGTTCAGTGATTGATCTACGCTGGCGATTTTATTGCTTCCGTCCTTTGCATATCGAAGTTTCCCTCTTGTCATTAAGAACATAATTAGGCACTGATGCACGGCGTCAATTACTCGTTTTGTTTCAGCCTCTAACGCAGTGTTTGAAATGTGAAAAAACAAGAACAGGTGTTGTGCCCTGAACTGCCCGGTACTCAGCTTGTTATTCACTGCCGATAGATGATGAGATTTGCCGGTAAGCAAGAAACGTTCCCGGTACAATGAAGAGAAATGTAAAGAAGTACCGGTACAGTGTACTGGTGAGTGCCGGCTCACTTCAAGTACTGCTTTGGTGAATGTGACGAATGTATATAAAACACAGCTAAGGGATATCAGCTGTCAATTTCAAACTTTCTCAATGATGTCTTTCCATTATCAGACATCCACGATCACCTAATTCTCCTTTAAGCTCTCGTCATTTGACGGGCATGGATATAAACAATATACTAATGATAAATGATACAATGGGAAAACTCATGTAAATACACGTAAACATGCCCAGATGTGTGGATAAAAAATCGCTATATAAAAGAACTTTCTATAAAAATGTCTACGTCTGTGCACCACACAAATGCAGTATACCTTTAGTATACCAATAACTTTTATTGTTATCCCATAACCTATTCAATGCCTATCTAAATGTGACTGACTGTTCGTCAGGAACACTGAATTTCAGTCAATCTATGTTTATGCATAATTCGAACCGCCCCTCAGCAGAACTCGCCTTGCCTTAAGCCACCGCCTATTTTGTGACGTCAGGAACGAATTATCGCGACATCTTCTGTACAGGAAGTGAACTTTCCTCTTCATCTCAACGTGGGTATCAGTGCTTCCGATACTACTTTATGTCATGCAACGTCAATGGCGGGGCAGTTCAAGGTATATAATTGTTGCAAATTGTATGATTAAAGATAATCAAGTACATGTTATTTTAATATTTGGAATAAGATATATACATTTTATTTAAAATCAAGTTAGGTAGAAAATAAAAGGCAGATTTCGAATAATCTTTGGTTTATCAAACTATAACTACAAAGAAACTCGTAATAAATCTTCAGTTTATTGCCCTTTTATTACAGCTAGAACGTACCGTGTCTTAACTTACTATCTACAGCAATTTTGTGGGTATTACACTTAAATTGTTACAGTAACTAAGTAAGAAGTTTTCCTTCCTTTCTGATTATTCATGCACCCATTGTATAGTTTAATTGAAAGCTCCTTCTTTTCTTTTTCAGAGACTTCTAAAAGATTCAATAAAAGTTCTGGGCTTTGGTGGATTTCTCTTTATCTCATACCTCACGGCAGCAGGTGATGAGCGATTCTATGCCAACCAACTTGTACCTGCACTGCAGAGAATTGTGGGAGCCGAGACAGCTCATGTGATGGCAGTACGGTTCATCAGACTGGGTCTGGTTCCACAAAGCAGGTACCAGGATCCAGCCTCACTGGTCAGTCTTAGGATATGTATTGGTTATAAGCAAGTTATGCAGTGATTTATCTGTGAGCAACATGCATTACAGATGACCCTAAAAGCCTTGTTAAACACCTTCCTGCTGGCCACTTGTACACATATGCTTTCAGGAAGTCAATATCCTTGGCTGGCGGTTTCAGAATCCAGTTGGGATCGCTGCCGGCTTTGACAAGGATGGGGAAGCGGTGGATGGGCTGTATCGTTTGGGGTTTGGGTTTGTGGAGGTCGGCACGGTGACACCCCTGCCCCAGGATGGGAACCCAAAACCACGTGTGTTTAGGCTCACTGTAGACCAGGCAGTGATCAACAGGTACAGTCACCGGTGACTGGTCTACTATTGTCATTGTTGGAGTACAAGAACAGTTAACACTGCCCTATATACAGCCATATCTGAAAGTACATGCTCTACAATTCATAAAGGCCGATCTGAATTACTTCATAATTTGTAGATAAGTAACATTTTTTTATTCATATAAAGGCCACCTGTTAGACAAAATGTGATTTTTCCCCTCTTCTTACAGTACACATAATTGGCTTGCTTAAGAGCAGACTCTCTCTGTTTATTAAATGGCAGGTTTTAAAGAACCAAAATGAAATAGAGATTGGTTATTCGACTGTTTTAGTCAAGCAGTGTTTGTTTTATATTGGGGGGAAATGAGACAGTAGGCAAACAATTGAAAATAAGAGAACAATATATTGGGTTTTTCAAGCCAACATAATGACAAAATGTAACTGGGATAAAAACTTCCAAAAAAACTTCCATAGACCGTAGCTGGAGTCAGTTTTGTGTGTCTGTCTGTCTTTAAGGTATGGCTTTAATAGTTGTGGCATAGCTGCTGTCCAAGAGAGACTCAGAGCCAGGGAGGTGACCCAGGCAGCGCATACACAAGGTAATAGTGCCAGGGTTATAATAAAATAAAATTTAAAAAATAGTTCAAACTGATTAAATCTAAGTCATTATTCCCTGGACTTTAGTCTTGGTTAATTTTATGGTCACCCACTGTAGCTGTTCACAACAGAATGATCTGGTGGTCGGTTTTCCTAGCCGGTCGACCCATTGGCATCAACCTGGGCAAGAACAAACTGTCTCAAGATGCGGTGGCCGATTACCTGGAGGGGGTGCGAAAACTTGGACCCCTGGCCGACTACCTGGTAGTGAATGTGAGCAGCCCCAACACTCCAGGCCTGAGGGATCTACAGGGCAAGGAAGAACTGCGCCACCTGCTGCAGAAGGTGAGGGTCCTGGTGCTGTGTGAAAACCTGCATCCAGTCCAAGATGTTTGTAGAAGAAGACTGCATTAATTAAATGTTCCTCAATTTTTTAACTATGCTCTCTAGTACTCCCTTCGGATTACCTGTAAACCATGTCAATATTTATTCCATCTGTGCAGCTAGACCTGCCCGTTGGTCTGCATTGGATGGCCTGTTATCACTAACTTACAGTGTAGGCCATGTTAAAGAATTATAGACAGCTCTGTTTTTCTGTGGTTCAGAGCCCAATACCGATGTTTAAACATTCAGTCAAACCACAGTATTGTGTAAAGGTCTTAGGCAGTCCAAAGAAAAATTTAAAGATATTTATCTGGGTAGTTAGTTTGCTCAGAATAAAAAAGACAATGTAACATTAGAACATATGCAAAAAGTTACTGATATCTAGTTGGATGGATAGATGAGCACTGCTTCAGTTCCCAAGCCTCTCCTCAGGGGCACTTCAGCCATTCTATGTATTTATTAAATTTCAGAACAAGCTCACTTTAATAAAATTAGTTTAAAAAGTCAATGAGATATTGATTAGCTATACAAAGTGTACTAATGACGAAGTCAACAAATACATTGGCGCACTGATTTTAGCAGAAGTTTTGAAATAACTCATTTTATTACACCTTGACAGGCATAATAGCATGGTTTTACACCAACATGACATCATTTTCTTTGGCTGCCTCAGACTTTTGCACAGTACAAGCTCTCCTCACTTTGGGGATTTATCGCAAATAAGTTGACCATACAGTGAGTACTAGTTTGAGTTGTGGGTCTCCCGTTTTATGCAGGTTCTGAAAGAGCGGGATAGCTTACAATATGGACGACGGCCACCTGTTCTGGTGAAGATTGCGCCTGACCTCACCTCCCAGGATAAGCGGGACATAGCTGATGTCATCACTGAGGTCAGTGCAGTCAGGCAGGTTTCAGACCCTGCTGCTGGGCCACACTCTGCACCAGTCTGGTAACTGCATGAATTACAGACCGTTTGATGCTTCCCTACTATGCCCCCGAGTCTCTCTCTCACTTATCAGTGACAAATCTCAAGAAGGGTGTGTGATTATTGTCACATGGACCTCCTGGTCTATTTGGCCCTGAATCTTTAACTTTTATCCCATAGTCACTGGTCCTTGGGGAGGGAAGTTGTCCATATATAGAGTAGAATATGGCAGGCAGCTAAATGCAGTTATACACCAGATATGACACACTGTTGCATTGCTATCAAACTAATAATCCAGGTAATGTCAGAATGCATTTAGTATTTTTATACATTTATGTTTGAGCATTAAGGATGCGATGTAATGTTGCATGCACTGTGTACATCGTCCAGGCTAAACTGACCCCAGTTATTTAGACTTATTTTATGACCTAAGCCATTATGATCTGGCATGAGACCCTCATTCACTCACCCCAAAGCAGTGCGTGCCCTTTGTGGTATGTTGACAGCCGATGGCACGTTTTAGCTTTCATTCTTTCCACGCATTATGGATTCCAGCTAGGCGTGGACGGCTTGATCGTCTGTAACACCACCGTCTCCAGACCCCTGACGCTGAACGACCCCCAGCAGAGCGAGGCAGGTGGCCTAAGTGGTGCCCCCCTCAGAGATCTCTCCACTGCCACTGTGCGAGAGATGTACAGCTTAACCGGAGGTAAAATTAAGGGTTGTCACTGTTTACCCAAGCTAATGTAAAGTATGCCTGCAGTAATTCCCACCAAAGTCCTTCACTTTCATACTTATGAGCCTTTGAGTGGCTGCCCTCAGGACGACGGCTTCGCTTTCCTGGCTACAGGACACAGCGGAGGAGAGCAACCTTTGTTCCTAGGGCTGTACAACTCCTCAACTCGCAGACTTCTCTTCCCCCCCCCCTGTACTGGAACCCCTCATTCATCCAGCCCTTGTCCCCCCCTTCTGTTCACTAACCCTCCCTTCACCTACACCACCTTCATTTCACTATCACCCAACTCACTCACAAACACACTAAAATCCCCACACTCATCACACCTCTCCACAGTCTCACACACCCTGTGCCCTCTCCCCCAGCACACTTGCACACACACACACACACTCACATCGCCCTACTGACGGATGCACAGAAACCATCCTCACCTCTCTTTGACTGTCCCGCAGTTTGACCTCACCCTATTTATATCTTTATAATTATAATTTGATAGACTGTAATTTTGCACACCTTCTGCTGTAATACTGTTGCACTTTACGTCATTGTGTCTTCTATGTAAACTGCTGTGTGAGCCTTTAATTGCCCCTCATCAAAGTTTTTTTTAATTGAATTGAATTGAATTGAGCGATGCATACTACTATTGGGAGATAGAGAAACTTGGTTCTTTTCATCTCTGCCTGACAGCAGCTTTGGACTTGAATCTAAAATGAATTCTAAAATCTAATCTAAAATGCAGATTCCAGGAGAATAGAGTGTACCTGGTCCTTAAGCTTGCTGCTTAACCACCTCTCCTTTTGTGAAGAAAAATTGTTAAAGAAATGTGCAAGTTGTATTTAATATGTGTCACAGAAAAATACTAAGAATTTCTGCTGTCACCCCCATTGTTTTACTAGGGAAAGTACCCATAGTTGGTGTTGGAGGTATAGCTAGTGGGCAGGATGCATTGGATAAGATTCGTGCTGGTGCGTCATTGGTCCAGCTGTATACAGCGTTTACATATCAAGGCCCACCCATTGTCACCAGAATCAAACGGGAACTGGAACAGCTACTGAAGTAAGTAATGCATTGAGCACTTTGTACTAGTCATTAGTCATGAAATTGAAATTGTGCAAGCATTTTTTTTTACTGTTGTTACTTGCCTTAAACTATAGTAATTAATTGTAATTAATTTTTGAATTACATTATCAAGTGCGTTTTCTTTAAGCTAAAAGTCACTGTATTGAAAATAAGGGCAATATTTTTATTTTGCCGTGCATTAAGTTCAAACTTACTTGCATGTTATACGGCATTAAAACCCAGTGTTAACTTCCACCTCAGGGAGCAGGGGTTCAAAAGCATCTTGGACGCAGTGGGGGCTGACCACAGGATGACGAACGGGAAAATGCAGGAGCCTTCAGAGAGGGGCTGTATAAGCTAGGCCAGGAATGGGGACTCAGACTTTGCAGATGACACCCACATCCACAAAAGTATCAAAATATGGTTACTGCTTAAGATGTCAGGGACAGAGTCAAGTAGCGTGATTACAGAGTTGTGCTTGATAAAATTAAAAAAAAAAAAAAGAAGAAAATTTGTAGTAAATGATCACGGTCATAATCTGGGACGGGCTCCCTGAATAGAACAAGCGGCTACTGAAAATGGATAGATGGATGGATCGTGGTAAAGCACTATCCACCAAACGATTCACTACACTAATGAACACTGAGAGCCAGACAAGTTGCCATAAAGCTGATCCCTTCTTCAGCAGGGGTTCCCAGTTACCTGGTCGGCTGTCTTCAAAAGGTTAGGAACACCTATTCTAGAGAGCGCGGAACAGGAGCGTGGGACAGGTTGTCTGACGGAAGCAAACGCGCTCCCTCTTCTGGCAGCAGAATTCACTGTCGAGGTTAGCATAGCACAGAAAGGCAGCTTAGGATACAGAGTTATAAAGATCTAAAGACTGAACAATGTGTCACAAACATTTCTATTCTGAAATATTATGGAAAACTGAATAAAGACATTTCTACATGTAAGTTTTAGACTTTTGGTGTGATTTAAATGGTGTTTGCTATGTCGGCGCACCCTCAGAAGGTGGCGCTCTAGTCGTTTATATTCAGGCACAATAAATTCCCACGGAAGACGCAGATGCCGCTCATGGGTGACCTTGCAAAGTAAGACTCATGAAGAAGGACGACATCATGAAATATAACTCCAACAAACCATTTTGCATATTTGCGTAGCACATTGTGTGGTGCCTCAAAGAACTAGGCCGACATATTCAGCCTGGTCAGCTTGTTGGGCTCGAGGCTAAACCCAAAATAATGCAGAGGAAAAACATTATTTCAGTTAATTGCATGTTATCTTGTTTTTTTTTTTTACTCAAAACATAATTCATATACAGTTCAGTTCATCGACAGTATTAAATAGGCTTTACGTTGTGCGACTGATTCTTAATTTAATCCACCTTAAAAAAAACTTGTTTCTAACTTTAACATAGTAAACATCTTGCTTAATGTCTTTTGCTTTATCTTTTTGCCTTTTTATTTGATTTTAATATGTTTTGTTTAAATTTGTTTATTCTGTCTTTGTAAAGCACTTTGAATTGCCTTGTGCCTGAAATTGTGCTATATAAATAAACTTGCCTTGCCTTAAAAAAAAATTGCTTTTCAAGTAACATCCGTTTGTGTAAAGCCGTTGTATTATTAATTGGATGATTCAGTGAATAGTGAATGTTTATCACAAATAAATTAACATGGTTAATTTACATTGATCATTTTTCCGATTTTCGTGTTCATTAGGCAAATTTAAATGCGGTATTGTAAGAACCATTTAACTTAACAGCCAGATAGACAAATATCTCATGCCAAAGGAAGAGCTCGGTCCGCTTTATTAGGCAACTCAGTCCGATAGTATCTGCTTGAAGGTTCCTCGAGACATCCTTACAGATCTTTTACATTTCACAACGAATATAACGAATTTTTATTAATTTAGTATTTTTTACTCACTTGAAACTGAACTGTCATGATGAAACTATCCCTTCCCTCGAAAGAATGATTCCTTATCTAAGTGAGGCTTGAAGCGTTTTCTCGTCTCCTGCAATGTCTCACTGAATACTATGTAGTCGCTCTTTGCTCACCTAAATTTGATTAATTACTGCTAATTAATTACAGAAAAATTGGAATTGAGCTGAAAAAGAAAAATTACCGACTGCAAAGTGCAAAACATTCAAAAGCGAAACATGATTGAGGCATGTTTTACGTAACCATCGTGAAAATGCAACCCATCGGAAATATAGGTCTACGGTTAAGAACCAGACAAAATATGTTTATATAGAAATACTAACTTTCGGTCACATGTTTATTGCTAAATGGCAACAACGCAGTAACAGTATTAAGCATTTTGTGCTGGAGTCATTTTTCAGTAACATAATTAAATCTTAAGTTGGAAGGACAATTTACAAAACAAATTGTTTGAATTTTAGTAAGGAAATATTTAAGAAGCACTCTACTCAGTTACTCAGCAAACGAGCTTTGAAACACGGGTGTGTCATCACAATAAATCAATCAATCAATCAATCAAGGCACTGATTATTGTCTTTTGATCACTTACCTCACGATCTTGATCGCTACATCCTTTGACTATGCGGAATGCACATTTCTAACTGGCAGATTCCCGCTAGCTTCACCTATCTCACTTAAGGCCACGGACTTCAAGAATAAAAAGTAATAAATATTAATTAAAAATGCAACACCAACCGAAGTACAGATTCTGTACATATTTTGAACCTACATTATCTGTAAAACAAAAGAGGAGAAGGAAGACAAAGAAAGATAAACCTTTAATGCTTAAAAGTAAGGCATCCTGTTTTTGCTTTTCTGATCTCCTTTCGGTTACAGCAGGTTCTTTTTGTAATATGATTGCTTACATCAATATGGAAAACTGTAATTTCGTCCTGCGTTTCTTTAGGCAATTAAATATATGATAAATGGAATGTATATAAGTATGTATATCCATCTATCCGTCCTCTAACTGCTTAGGTAGGGTTACGTCATAGGTGGAATGTAAATATATGGTTAAAAATCAGATTTTTAATTAATGAGATGTCTGTTTGGAACAAACAGGAAATGATGAAAAGAACGGCATGCATCTCACAGAAGAAATTCATTTAGACTTTCATGCAATTATAAAGAATGTTTTCTCTCATTTTTCCAGTGTTCACCTCAATTACAACTATGATTAGAAGAGTTAAACAAGCATGATAGGTCTTTTTTAAAATTGCGCATGAAGGTTCAAAATTAACAAGGTCAAAGACATCTGAGGCCATTCTTCAAATAAGTGTTTGCGTTTAGTTTAGCTTTCAGGTATCCCTATGTGCACAAAGACATTGAGTATAAACATGTTGCCCAATAATATCAGGATCATTTTTGCCTGCACTCTTCAATATGTGATATTGAAAATCAGGCATGAAGGACCGTGGTTAAATACAATAAAAAGTGGTAAAAATTTGATAGATAAAATTAGCTGATGTACTAAAGAGAGGCATAGTCACTAAATTTGCTTTTTTTTTGGTTTAGTGAGAATTATTTTTCTTTCTTAGGTGCTGTTCATACAATACTACTGAGTAATTTGACTTCTCTAACTTCTGTGTAGAGGATTTACTACAGGGAAAAAAAACAACAAAAGATATTTTAAAAATTTTATTTATGAACATAATCTCTGAGGGACAACAGCATTTCTTACTCTCTCTGTACATGCACCTGTAGAAAATAACAAATTACATTTTTTAAAATTATTAGTTCTTTTTCTTTGTTTTGATTTTTTTGCAGGGAATAAATACAGCTAGAGTGACAGCACTGAATGTGTGGACAGTACTGGCAACATTATTGACAAACTGCCCCTCCCCCTTCAGCTGCTCCAACTATGTACACAGTTCAAGTACACTGTACAAAAATTACATTGTTACATGATTGGCAGTGAGCCTCTCTCTCACCACCGTTAGAGTCCCACATTCCACGCAGGTTTAAACTAGTATAAAGAGAATGTATTTACAGCTATGTACAATGTCTTCTTACGCATTACAAGAGGAAAATTTACACAGCTGAGACTTTGATTCCATTATACCACAGGTATCAGAAAAAGGTGTCAGATAAATATCTTATTTTTCACCAGTTTGAGTACTTGTCCATGCTTACAATATCATTTATTTTGTCTAGCACAGCTACAGTCCGGTTTTAAGGGGTTAAATGGGGGGATAAAAAAAGGCTTGAAATTGTGGTAATGTCCAATGGAAATCCCATTATTTAAAACTAACGAGTCACACTGTCAGGAAGGAGGTAAGATGTTGGAATGGGAGTTGTCCATCTCATTGGTAAGTAGTTGAATGTTAAACAGTGAGGTCACATTCAACTTTCCCAGAAACCATTAACCCTGAATAACTAAGCAGCTTGTGTACTTGTGTAAGATACAAATGAAAGCAGGAAGTGGCTGAGAGGTCTTGAATGTATCATAACCAGCATTTAATTATTTAATTATACATACATGCCTTAAAAGCATGCCTTTATCAGCCTTAGATATTCCCAGCTACGTGATTAACGGAGTTACTGGCAGCTGATTTCAATTTCACAATTTCAAGCCTTTGTTAGTAAAACAGTCTAGTAATAAAAGGCAGGTCTAAAACAAAACAAGACAAAACAAAAAACAAAGAACTGAGACAAAAAGGATGTAGGTAGGACACAGGGGTGACATACATTCTGTCGATAAGCACTGTTAACATGCTACAACTCCTAATGCTTTGTACAAAACACATGACTAAATCCGGCATCCTAATCTGGACAGCAAAACTCAAGACATAACAGGAATTGAAAGCAATCAGGAAACTGCACGCTCTAATTTTGGTGTGTATATTTTGGTATTTAAAAGAATATGTAAAATCATGCTAATCATCCAGCCATAGAATACTGGTAGCTAAGTGCAAGTATTGGCTGCAATAGACAAGAATACGCATATGTTTATGTATAGAAATAACTGACTG
Source organism: Mormyrus iriodes (assembly GCA_011763525.2). Taxonomy (NCBI): domain Eukaryota; kingdom Metazoa; phylum Chordata; class Actinopteri; order Osteoglossiformes; family Mormyridae; genus Mormyrus; species Mormyrus iriodes. The sequence goes on from JAAGVU020000019.1 coordinate 2,252,882, forward strand.
ATTTCATTAAAGGCCGGGGAGATTTATAGCTGTTTGCTCATTGCTCCCTTATTTTACTCATTAACTCACAGGCCTACATGTAGCATTAGTGTGCTGAATTATTCACACTAAATTCCCCACTGAATGTAAATGCAATGGTTTTCATATGACAAAACACACTGTAGCTCAAAATGGTTAAGTATTGGGTATTAACATTATATCTAACATAATGCCAATTTATCAAGCCACAAGGTTGGAAATACACAACAAATAAAAGATGACTGACAACATATGATGCTGGCAACCATTCTTTCCCTTAAGTATGTATGAGAATACTGTGCACCTGCATAGAAAAATAGTCTGACAATGTTATAACATCCCAAACTCGGTCCAACAGTTAAACATGCAACTGAGCATAATGAACACAGAGTACCATGTAACAATGCAAATACACAAAACAATGGGAAAATAAAACCATTTAAAGAACACTTAACATTCAGGAAAATCTAAGGACTAACTACAGATTTTTATGCTTAAAATCATACAAGGTACAATTCTGAAGGCAAACAATTATAAAAAAAAAAAATATAGGTCGACTGGCCTTCTCTTCCACTGAGAACAATTTGCGATCGATATATCCAATCAAGTAGCTTGAAGCAAAACTAAGCTTACATGCGTATTGCCTATAAATGTCAAATAAAAGTTCAGTTTAACAAATCATAAGCCTTCGGAAAAGTTTTAATGTATTGATTTAAATAAGATGAACAACTGTAACGCTTGGAAATGCAAAGAGCACCAAGGTCAGAAATACATTCAGCTGCAGCACTGATATCCCCTTACTATACATGTATACCTACAGCTGACTGGCTGAGCAGTGTTACAGCCCTCCCTCTTCCATAGGTGATCCTTCATGTTCCATCATGTGGTGACTTACACTTGTGTTTCAATGACTTTACTGTGTTCTGTTTGACAGAACATAATAGAGTCTACTGCTAGTGAAAGCACTTTGGGGACTGGGAAGTTTTAGGCTGTTTGTGTTTCAGGTATGCCTGATTAGATCATTACATTTCTTAAAGTTTAAACTCAAGCAAAAATAGCAGAAAAATATGTAAGAACCATGTCAGCCAGCAGAAATGTGAAGCTGTTCTTAAAATTTGTTTCAAATACAGCTGGTCTTTTAGAGATAATGTAACAGAAAAGTAGCACCTTTGTACTGAAAACTCAATACCCTGTAAATCGGGAAATGTTTCAGGTGAAACTTTAATTGGCCATATGTTGTAAACCTTACTTCTCAGGGAAAGAGAGGCAGTCGCCAAATCTCATAAAAAAAACACATTCAGTGATATTAAACCAACAGACAAAAACAAGCTGGTTACAACATCTTAGTAAGAGTAAAATTCAGCATACACCATATAGTCTGCTCGTTACACAAATTAAAATTGAAGTGCTTCGTTATAACGTATTTATGTCATGTAAATTGGATTTCTAATATATTTCTACTACAGAACTGAAACATGAAAAATGGTTTCCAAGTTATTTTCTGCTGATCTGTCCTGTGCTTACCTTGATTTTTTATTTGCACAATAATAAAGCAAATTAAACAGACTGTAAAAAGGCATTTTCTTGGTTTTAATTTTCTTTTTAATTAGTTCTGTAGAAAGTAAGTGTAAAATAAAATTACCATTACTTAAAATAATTTAATAGCCATTCTGCTACATCACAGGACTGAAACTGTTTCTATTACACAGTAAGTACTGCTTGAAAGGAAGGGAAAAAGGCGATTTGTGATATTTTTCCTGTCATGAAGAATAAGATGTCACATTGTAACTGGTTCTGACATGATCTTACCGGTTCTCTAACTAGCTGTGACCAGAACACGAAAGAACTGGATGGCTCCTTGAAATACTGAAAATATGAACATATTTTGGCCCATTGTGTAAGGAAAGTGCTGCCTAAAAATGAACTGTACATACAAATATGCTTTATTACATTTAACCGAGTGTGGTGTTACAGTACACAAGTTATTTACAACTTTGCAGTAATGTGTGGCAAAATAAATTATTCTGAAGGCAGCAAGAATACATCGGTACATACAAAACTGTACATAAATTATGGGATTCTTTTTTTTATTTTTTTAATCTTTTTTCTTTAAACTAGTATTGGCTCTGTAGTGTTCAAAATCACTTTCTCGGAAAGAAAAACAATGAAATGCCCAAGGAAAGAATTAGACCAAAAGTTATGCTATGCTAAAACATCTCTCAGTTTTTACCTCTACAATCTGTGGTTGTTTGCAGTGAACAGGTGTGAAAACCCAGTGTGACAGCAGAGACTGACAATCTGCTTGCTGTCGAATACCCATGCCAGATTTCTTTGTCTCTCCTTAGACGGCACACCAACATGTTCAATAAGGACCAGAACAATGTGGGAGCACCCCTCCCCATCCTTCACTGTAGGAACTTTCGGTCAGTATGGCACCCCTATTGGCCAGATGGATTAGTGCCGCCTATAGAGAGGGAACCTGCCAAAGTTACATCTCTACAGAGAGCAGCCCGCAATTTTCTGCCTCTGGCGCATGCCCTCTGAGGAGCAATCTGAGGGTTCTTGTGTGTATTTTGTGCCATGTACAGTTCTGCTTCATTTATGAGCTTCAGGTCTTCATTTTGTCGTTTTAAGAGAACCAAAATCAAAATGTCTCCTTTCCAAAAATAAAATAATATATATCTTAAAAAAAATCAAACATCATGGTTATACCTCCAGGCAAATCCATTTTGCCTCCTTGGAACAAAAACCATAAAAAAACTTGTAGGGTAAAAGTGCAAGTTGCATCCTTTCCCCATTAAAAAAGTCACCCTCCTCTTATGGAAGGAAATCATTAGCATTTTCATCATATATACAACACATTTAGAGAAGAGGTTCCTTTCCAACTGGCTAGCCCTTACCAGATGCTTTGTCTCATGTATTTTTTAATGGTGACATTTCACAGTTCTGTGAATGCTCCTGTCACGTCGGCAGCAGTACAAAGTCGTCATTGACATCGACCATTGGCACGTAAAAGGAGGGGACCTCATTGACACAGAGCCCCTTGTGTCCAGCAGGGTCCAGCTCCTGGACCTTGAGCTGCCACTCCATCCTTTGCACAGCGTTGAGGGCAGCTGCCTCGTGCTGCTGCCGCATTAGTAGACAGGTCTGCAAGATAGAAAACTGTATGACAGCAGCAAAATCTACTTCTTCAAGAAGAACAACTTGTGCACGGGAGTGGTAGTTGGTGTATACAAAATGCACACAAAATATACAGTAAAAATGTGGTTAGGTCAGAAACAAAATAAGCAACTTACAACAATATATCATAATGATAATAAGAAATTAAAACATAATTTCACACTTCACCTTCATACGGTCATATTTGTCACCCACATCCCGAATCCAGGAAATGAACTGGCGAGTGTTGAAACGATCTCTTACGGACTTGTTTTCATCTCCCTTATAGAAACAAACATAAGCATTCATAAAACAAGTATAAGCAGAAACAAATATAAAAGGACAATGAATCTATAGAACACTCTCTTCACATGGCATGCTAAGATGTGTTATATAATAGTTGAAGACCAAAGAGACAAACAGGTGAATAATATATGGTGATTTTCCATAAGTTTGATGGGGCTGCAGAACCACCTGACTCTCAGAAGGCATATTGTAGACCTCTGAATCCAACAGCATGGTGCAGGCACTGAAGGGAACAGCCTGGTTTGCTATCGTCCTTGCAGCTCTGCAGTGAACACGCAGCACTTCCTGCTCACAAGACACAATCAGCTTCTCCTGAAGAAAAGATCAATAGAAAATAACGCTAAGGACACTTAAAACATCCATCCATCCATCCATCCATTTTCTGTAACCGCTTATCCCCATTTGGGGTTGCGGGGGGTCTGGAGCCTATCCCAGAGGCTGCGGGTGCAAGACAGGGTACAACCCAGGATGGGGCGCCAACCCATTGCAGGGCACATTCACACACCATTCACACACACATGCACACCTACTGGCAATTTAGCAACTCCAATCAGCCTCAGCGTGTTTTTGGATTGTGGGGGGAAACCGGAGTACCCGGAGGAAACCCCACGACGACACGGGGAGAACATGCAAACTCCACACACATGGAACCCTGGTGGAGACTTGAACCCTAGTCACAGAGGTGCCAGGTAACAGTGCTAACCATTACACCATTGTGCCACCCCCACTTAAAACATATTTTTCATAAAACTTGGCAGAATAATGGAGAATGCAACATCCAGCATAGCAAACTACCTAGCTCCTTTAGATGCAAGATTACTGCAGTACTTACCCGCTCTATACTGTGCTGAAGTCTTAGCTTCCCTCTCACTGCCTCCTGCTGTCTGAAGAGCTCTTTCAAAGGCTCTGACAAAGAAGGAGGTGGCGCAATCTATGTATTTGGGGGAAAAAAATAATGTCAAGTCAAAATTTTAATGATTATTTTTAAATGCAAGTCAGGAGTGCAAAAAAAGGAAAAGAACGGGTGGGAAAAGGCATTTCTGAGATTTAACAATTTTAGCAGCTGCTGTGAAAAAGTCAATTCTGGACAGTGGAAACTCTAAAGTGAATCCTCTTTGAAAACACCATCAGCTTAAAGACAAAAGCAAGAAACACTACAGATTTCAGTATTTTACCCCGTGATTCCAGAGGATTCAAATTTCTTAAGACAACATTAACACTTATATATTTATATTTTGTAGTATATAAAATATACCACAAAAATGGCTTTGGTGTTCTTCATTTAAAGAGAGTGAAAAAAAAATTGAGAGGATCAAATCTGCTTCTTCGCTGAACAAGGCTGAACATTTTGAAGAGTACCCACCACAGGGATGTGTAGCTTGCTGAGAGGCTTTCCATCCAGCAGGTAGGAGCCTGTGTAGGTCACGTACTCAGCATAGCACTGAGGTGCCTGTGGAGTGATATAGCACAGAATTTTCCTTTTCTCCTCAATCTTCTTTCGAATTTGCAAATACTCAAAATAGGGATTGGACCGGTCACTTTGGTAGGGCTCAATGTCGTCCAGCTTGATCTCATTGACAATCACAGCCAGTGTTTGCTGGATCATCTCCCTTGTCTGCTGCATAGTAGTGCTGACCAACTGGACCTGCACTTGGTGCTGACTAGACTTGGAAAACTTCCGTTTGCGTGGATGCTGCACCTGGGCATCCTCTTCATCCACAGATCGGCCTTTGCTCTTGCTGATGCTAGAGGTTGTGGCAGGGGTGGAGGTGAGCTTGTTGATCATCTCTTCCTCTTTTTCCAAGACGATGGAGACAGATGTGGCATTGATGGTGCTTTGAACTTCCATGGATGATGTCAAATTAGTACTCAATTTGCTTTGATTAGCTAGCATCTGAGCCCGATTCCTTGTTATTATTTGGGGAATTTCTTCCAGCTTCTTGGGAACGTCCACTGTTACCATTGGGACAGCAGGCTCAAGCAGAGTTGACACATCAACTATATTTTTCTGGGTGTCTGTTGATATCACAGGAGCTGAAGGCAAAGGATTACACTGAGTAATCTCCACAGTTCTCATATGTTCTTGGCTGCTTGGGTTTACAGAGATTTCATGGTCAGAGGATGTTGCTGACATTTCCAGAGTAGATCGCTGGATCGGCACAGATTCCCCTTCATGCTTATTATCCGCAATAACTAACTTCAAACTCTCTTTGTGATCCAGGCCAAACACTTCTATGCTGTCGGATATTAACTTAACAGAATCACCCTCAGGAACTTGGTCTGTGCTGGTTTCATTCTCTAAAGGTGAGACTGTATTTTGTTCAGATTCATTGAGTGGGACAACACCAGGGCTGTAAGGAGCTTCAGGCAGGTCAGGTACATTCAATCCCATTGTACTCAAGTCCTCTTTCACCTCACTAGCTGGAGATGCAATATAAACATGAGGCTCTTTGTAGTCAGGCATCTCGGGCCTTGGTATGACAGGCTCTTGAACTTCTTTGTCTTGTAAAGGCAAGTCTGGCATAGGGAAGGGCACTAGGTCACCTAAATCTTCTACAGCAGTACTAAATGAGTCTACCCAAGAAATCACTGGCTTATGGGTCACTGAAGGGGCCATATTATTCCCAGTAATAAAATTGTGAGAGTTTGGAGAGCTGTCCATTTTAAAGCAAGTCTCTGGGCTCTGATTCTCTTCAAGGGATGTTATGCAGTCGGTGAAAAATGATTCTAGTCTAGGGGAGGAGGAGGACATCAGATCTGATTTGCATTCATCTGGTGCAAGTGGCTTTGAGGAAATGAGAACTTTATCTACAGTATCTTTATTTTTCTCATAAACTGACGCTGAGACTTGGGCTGGACAGTAAGGTGCAGGAATTGTAGAGTAGGACAAGATGGATGATGACAGAGAGGACAATGAATGTGAGAGATGCTGCTGCAGGTTGTCACTTGAGTGTGAGAAGGGTATTATGTTTGAGGCCGATGACAATTCCAAAAAAGGCCTTTGAGGAGATTTATGGGGCATATCAGAATTCACTGTCCAGCTGATGGAGTGATCGCCAGAGTTTTCCAAAAGGCTTAAATGATGTTGAAGGGGAGTAAGTGAAACCGCATCCTCTGAACTCTTTTCTGAAGAGTCAATCCAGCCCTTCTTTACAGGTTCCGGCAGACAGGGAGCACAAGACTGGTTTTCACTTATATGCTCTGACTCCTGGTGAGTACTACTTTTTGCTACCTCCACTTGCTCATTCTTTCCCTCCCCTTCTTTTTCATCATCATCATCATCATCATCATCAGCATCATCATCATCAGCATCATCATCTATTTTCTCTTCCACAAATTGTGTCAGGAAGTAACTTCTACTACAGGGATCAGTGGGATGAAGGGTAGGCTCACGCTGTGGTGACAAAGCGAGTGGATGATGTGGCTCTGATAGTTCAATATCCAGAGGTGGTAAAGCTGCAGCAGCAGGAGTAGGAGAAGCAGCAATATGCAAACACGGCTCTTGAGGGTCAGGTCTGTGAATAGGTGTTGAGGGCTTCAACAAAAAATTGTTGGAGATACTTTCTGGAAGGTGATCATTGCTGTCTGGGCCAATGTTTGCCACTGAAGCACTATCCAATATTGGCTGGACTGGCTCAAGCCTGGGAGAGTGCATTCCAACGTGAGGGGAAAAGCATTCAGGTTTATCCCCTGATTTATTTCCTGCTGAAAGTATGTCTGATGACTTAAATTCAGAAGTAGCAGGGATGCTCTGCTGCTGAAGGAACTTCTCAGGTTCTTGTCTGAATTCCTCATCCAAAGATCTACTGAGATCGACAGATGCTGACTGGCTGAGAACAGGCATCTGTACATTCTTCACGGGAGATATGTAGGTGCTTTCCTGAAAGGTGTGCGATGTATTGGAGCACCTGTCAGTTAAGGACGGGGAGTAGGTCTTAATGGAATTAGTCATGGTAGATGAGTCTATGTTATCAAACATGAGTTCTGGGTAATCATCTGCACTGCATGTTGGAGTACGTGGAGTGTGCATAATTTCTTCATAGCTGGGACAAGAGATAACTGAAGTGGGTGTGGGAACACCAGTTGGCCTGCTTTGATCTGGCCTTGGAGAAGCTGGAAGATTCTCCTTCATATGATGTCCTGCCAGCCAGTCTTTTGAACTCTGACTGTTGACAGGCTGTGATTTTCTATCAGGAGACACCATTTGAGCTTGAGGGTCCATATCTTTCTTCTTTTCTTTTAACAAAGACTCCAAAGGACTGATTTTTTTGGAAGACAGATCAATTCGGTTTTTCCTTAGGTCCTCACTTGACTTAGCTTTATCTTTCAGTTTTGGATCTACGGACCTGTGCCTCAACTTCTCGATCTGCTTCATTCGTTCCTTGTGCTTTTTATGACGCTCTTCAATTTCTTGGTCCTTCTGGCTCAGCATCTTCCCAAAGCTTGTCAATCTGAGATCCCCATCAATAAGAAGCTTTTCACGTGGACGGCTTGAATTTCGAGTTGCGTCTCTAGATTGATTTATCTTGTCATTATTCTCTTCTTTTGGCTTAGGCTTTACATAATCCATTCTACAATCTTTTTCCTGAATTTCTTTAGTTCTGTCCTTGTTTTTCATGTCAAGCCTCCCAGCATCATCTTTAGACTTTTCCTTCAAACTAGTCAGTTGGATGCTGTCCTTAAACCCAGATTTCAGGTCATCCTTATAGTGTTTAAAAGAGGGCACACCATCTACATATTTGTGTTTCTCTTCTTTCACTTTATCCTTAAGTCTGTCTTTCTTCTTTTTGTCTTTCATTTTGTCGCTGATGATGGTACTGCTGGCTTTATCACATTTTTTAGACATCTCTTTCTCAAACTCAAGAGTCTTTTCTAAATGATCCTCGCCATCAGGTTTAGCTCCAATGGAAAATGTAAATGGGTCGGCCTCCAAAGGCATTGACTCCTTTTCAAAAGGCAGACTCTCTCTGCGCCTGTATGAGTCTTTAATTTCGTCAAACTTTTCTCGTTTTTCAGTCCTCTCCTTTTTCACTTTTTCCTTCTCCTTTTCATGACTCTTTTTGGATGATGATGAAGATGAGTGCCTGTGCCTCTCCTTTTCTTTAAATTTATCTTGAGGATAGGATAAAGATAGCGAGTCTCTCCTATCTTCAGCTATGTCATGTAAGCTGATGCTGGAGGACTCATACAGGTTAAGTTCTGGCTCACGGCCCCTGTCCGTGAAACTATCTGATGAAAGTTCACTGATTCTATCATTGGAGTCATCTTTATAGTCATTCAATGCCTCCTCTTCCAGCTTCTCCAACAGCGATTTCTCATTGTCACCATTGGCTTTGGAGGTCTTCTTATCTTTTGTTTGTTCTTTGTCCAACTTGTCTTTATATTTATTTTTGGGTTTCTCCTCACTCAAATACCTCTTCTCTGACAGTTTTTGCTTGTTCTTCTTCTCTTGATTTGAGTCAAATGATCCTCTATCCTTGCGATCCTTATGCTTACTGTCTAGGGGATCCTTGTCTTTTCTTTCTTTAGGTACATCCAAAGATGACTTTCTCCCAAAATCAAACAAGCTTTTATCCTTTTTCTTATCTTTATAATCCTTCTCCTTTTGTTTTTCTATGGAGAACGATTTCTCTTCTGCAGAGAACTTTGAGTGTTTTTCGGTTTGGGAGAGGTCCATCTCATCTCTGTCAGGTGTAGGATCCTTGCGGTGCGAATTGAACAGATTTAGAGAATCGCTAAATTTAACGGCTCCGCCACTGTAAACATCCTCCTCATTCTCACTCTCATCTGTGAAGATGTCGGCAATTTTGGAAAACCAGGTCTTTTCCCTTAGCTTGTCCGTTTTTTTCTCTTCTCTTTTAAACTCCAGAAAGTCTTTATCAGAATGTCTGTCTTTAATCTGCTCTACTTTCCGCTCTTTTTCTTTATTTTGGGAATCTTTGTGTTTATCTTTTAAACCTCTATCCACATCTTTAACTGTTCTATCAGAGTAACATTTATCCATTTTCTCCTTTTCTGGGTCCACAATGAGTTTTTCTTTGGGCTTCTCTTTGTGTTTCTCACATTTAGATTTGTCTTTCTTCTCCTTTTCCCAGCCCTCTCCTTTTTTCTCCTTATCTTTTCCAGAGTGATTTCTCTCTCTGGGTTCTGACAGTTTACTAACAACCTCATTCTCGGGTTTATCTTTGAAAAAAAAGTCACCCCCATAGTCCTCTTTTAAAATGTCATCTTGTTTCGTTTTTGAGTCTTTTCTCTCTTTCATAAATTCATGAGACTCTTTTCTCTCCCTGATGCTGTCAACAGCATCTTTCTCCCTTTTCTCTTTCACACTTTCCACAGAGTCTTTCTTCTTTTTCTCTTTTTCCAAATAGCTGTAATTTGGTCTCTGTTTGTCTTGCATCTCCTTTTTCTTCTCACTTACTTTGTCTGAAAAATCTCTCTCCTTTTTCTTGGATGTGACTTCTTTCTCATTATATCTTTCAAGGTGCTCAGTTTTTTTGTCTTTTATCTTACTCTCTTTCTTTCGGTCTCGACAGTCATCCTTCATAGTCTCTACAATCAATTTAAGGGAGTTGTTTGCTTTACACTCCTTGTATTCCTTCACCGGCATGTCCCAACTATCTTCTTCATAGACAGAGGATTCAGAAGTAAGGTCTGTCATCCACTGGTCATAGTGGTCATCTGAGTCGCTAAGCTTGCTACTTTCTAGATCTAAAAAACGGTTCTTAATATCATAGTCCTCGTACGGAAACTCCTCCTTGGATACCCTCTCCTTTTTAGTTTTTTCTTTCTCCTCCTTTGAATTTCTTTCTTTTTCTATTCTCACAAATTTTTCCTCTTTTTCATTCTTTTTATCTGATTTAGATGACTTCGACCTTTTCCTTTTCTCATCTTTGTGGGGTTTCTGTTTCTCATCTTTGGACTTGTCCTTGACACTTCTGTCCTTATCAGCCTTGTATGTTTTATCTCTGACCTCCTTACTTGACTTCTCTTTAGCGGAATCCTTTTTTTTGGACTTCTCCTCTTTTACAGGCCTGCCTGCTTCTTGTGTAGGAGTCCAGTCCTTGTCCTCAGACTTGCTTTTGTAATATCTGTCTTCCTTTTTAAAATGGTCTTTGGTGTGCTTGGTAAGCTTGACTTTGCTCTCTGTGGGTGTCTCTATCTCCACAGTAAGTGACTTTTGTCTTGAGTCATCAAAGTCAAAGAAAAAACTCTTCACAAATTTTTCATTCATATCTTGGTTAAGGACCAGGCTGGGAGCCTTTTCCTTCTCTTTGTTTTTGTGTTTATGTTTTACTTTGTGCTTTTTTAACACTTTACCCTCTTTGTCTGCCTTGGACACGGTTCCATCCAAGTTCTTTTGAAAGTCTAAGGAGCCCTTCTTTTCCAAAGCATTACAGTGCATATTATTCTTCTTCCGGTTCTCATGCATCTTCTTTTTTACCTGTCTGGCAGACTCTATACTTGAGTCAGCTGAAGAATAATCAGATTCACTGGACAGTCTGGTCTGGAGGGATTCTGAGAAAGAGCTGTCATCAGACCAAGCAGATGAGGATACACTTTTCCATTCCTCTGTCCTCCACTGTTTGGGATGTTGTTCCACTAATGACTGAGTCAACTTCTGAGAGCTCACACTCCCATGAGAAGATGAAGAGGTGGCAGAAAGGGAATTCAAAAGAGATGATTCTTTCAGGCTCACAGCAGAAGAGTCCTTTGCACAGTTAGAACTCTGTACAGAGCCCTTATCATCCTCACTTTCCAAGTCCCCGCTATCCGATTCGGATGTGCAGAACTTATCATTCATCTTGCCAAACCCAAGTTCCTTAGTGTTAATTTTTGCTTCCTTCTTCCTTTTCTTTTTTACTTTATTCTTTTCTCTCTGTTGCTTGGAGGCCAAAGTGTCAGGCTCCCGGTTCTTGATGTTATTTGCTGGGACTATTTGTCGTACTGATGGTGCTTGGGTGAAGCACATGGTTTGGTCATCTTCGTCTGAACTGTTTGTATCTGACTGGTTTCGCCTTGCAGTCTTCTTTGGCGGCAGAGAAGCGCTTTTGGAATAGGCTTTAACTTCCATTTTAGGAATTGAAATGAAGTTGCTGCCTTTGCTTATGGATTCTTTGCGGAATTCTTTCTTGAGTAGATGCTTGTCATCGACAGGAGGAACCCGTTCTTCTTCATCATCCTCATCAAACTCATACTCATCCTTAACAGGCATGGCTGTTGATTTAGGTGGCTCAATATTTTTCCCTTTCAATTTCAGGCCCTTCTCAAACTCTGAATCTGTGTTATTGCCATCAATGGAGCTAGACGGTGCAAAAGATGGAGCATCTTCCTCTTCTGAGGAGTCTATCAATACAAATAAAAAAACATTAAAACGCATTTAGGACAAGAGACCACTGTACATTTGATTTACAAATTAAACTGACCTGAAGAACTTTCCTCGCTTGAAGTATAAGTGCTTTTTCCAAGTAGAAGATTCAGCATAGCTGGTGAGTTGGCCACTTTCAATGGTGTTTCACCCCGCCGGTTCATTTGGCAGGGATCCCCTCCATATCGCAATAGCAACTTTACTACCTACAAAGATGATGAAAGAAATATTACAGTCAGAGACCATCGTCATGGCTGGAGAAGAAAAACGAAGACACCCCTACGTAAACCCTTCATAAGCCATTACACCAAAATTTAAACGAATTTCCTAAATACTGGCCATCTTAAACATTAATTAAATGCGACACCTTGAAGTGCCCACTGTTGGATGCGTCATGCAGAGGGGTATCGTCGTCCAGACCCTTTGTGTTGACCTCTGCTCCGGCTGCCAGCAGCTGCTTGGCCACATCGTAGAAACCCCTGTTGCATGCTTCATGCAGTGCAGTCCACCCTAACAATCAATATGGGAAATCAACCCAAGATGATACAAAACATGAGATTTATGCAATATCATAATCTTGGCTCAGGGAAAGTTACCTAATAAAAGTTATTATGCACTACTTGATAATTAAGCATATAATCCCTTTTCAAGCATCACTTGCCAACAGCAGAATTTTACATTCAATAGAAAATTAAAACAGTACAGTTTCCAGAGAATCATAGTGGGGTAATTTTCTTATTAATCATAAATGGATATTTTCCCACAAAATGGTGTTTATTTTACATGGATTTAGAATACAATATGTTTCAACCAATTCTGACAGCTGATACTACGGATTTTACAGTCATCGATATTGTAGCTATTTAGCTGAAATTGATTATTAAAAACTCCAGCTGTAGCTAATGTATGTCCCCTTACTTACAGCATAGCATCCATAAATACAGCACAGTATGGACATCCAGTCACTTAAGTTGTTTCCCATTGTCTGTTAGTCTTGTTTTGGGGAAACTGCTTAATATAATTACAACATAGGACAGCAGGTAGTAAGTACAGTGGGTAACAGCTTGGGCTGATTGTTGTTGATTTCCTGCAAGCCTGAGCATTTAACATACCCTCCTCTATATAATGACTAGTTGCATAAATAGATAATACTTGTGAGATAAGTTGTGAGAGGTTGTCATCTGGGAAGACTGTGGTTCACAGAATAGTAAACTAAATGATATTGAAAAGTGATATGTGAACACAAAAAACATGCCTCACCTGCAAAGTCTTTAAGGTTCACCTCGGCACCCTCGGAAATCAGGTCTTTAACACGCCAGGCCTCCCCTCGGATGGCGGCCAGGTGCAGCCGAGTCTCCCCTCTCTCATTGCGCTTGTTCACTTTATCTTTGGTTTTAGATGCAGAGTTTGGTGTTCCCTTCTGACCCAGACTTGACTGTGACTGGTGCTTTGGTGTGGTGTCTGAAGCGGAAGATGGGTTAAAGCTTCATTAAATCCCACTGATACAAATAAAGTACATTAAACCACAATGGAGACCTGTGACAAAAACACTTTCCACCAACGGAGGGAGCTCTTTCACAACAAAATGAACAGAAAAACACAGCAGCACAGAAACTCAATGCATTGGTGCTAAAGACACAGTGGGAGAAGACCCTACATTTAGCCATTCCTTATATGCCAAAATAAACAACTGGACCTGGATATCACCCTAAACAAAAATTGAAAATAGCACATATTTTTAGTGTCTCTACAATTCAAATCAGACCCATCAATCATAAATCATAATCTTTCCCTGTAAGCAATAATAATTTTTGTTATACCAATTGCTCACCAAAATCATCTATAATTAGCACACATTATGAAAGGTAAACAGAAACAGCTTGCAATATCTCATGCTTTCACTCTGAACTTATACGATTCACATCCCTTATAATCAACACAAACATCCATTGGGATCAAATAATGTATACCTATAGCCAGCAAACTGTCTATTGTCTTTTTAAAATTGTTAAGTCTTGCAGCAGAAAATTAGAGCAAAAGAAGTAGTGAGGCAATACAGGCTACTTAATCCAAGGAGTATTGATGATTCAACAGAACAATGTATGCATGGTACTACGGTAAACAAAGACCTAACCAAGCTGACCACTCACTGACCTGGACTGTTCACCGATTCCTCAGCTGTCATCTGCATGAGAAGAGCCACCTGCTGGCGCTCTGAGAGTGGGCACCCAGCACGAAGCCCCTGCATGCCCATTCCAAAGAGCAGGCCTGATTTTCTGGTGCTGGCTGGCTCCTTCCTGATCCGTTTCCGTTCTTTACCTTGCTTTTCTGCGAAAAATCGAGACGATGGGAAAATATGAGAGGTGCTATACTAGGCAGAGAGAATGGGGGTCGGGGACGAGATTGAGAACGAAGCAGCGCAGAGATGGAATGGGGGGGTAGTGAGTGAGAATGGTGCAGCACAAAGATGGCACTGGGGGCCAAGATCGAGAATGGAGCAACACGGCGATGGCATGGGGGTGGCTGAGGCTAAGAACACAGCAGCACAGAGATGGTCTGGGGGGCTGAGATTAAGAATAGAGCAGCACAGAGATGGTTTGGGTGGCCGGGATCGAGAAGGGAGCAGCATACAGATGGTATGGGGGGGGGCAAGATTGAGAACACAGCAGTGCAGACAGTATCAGGGACTGACACCAAATTCTTGGTTATGTTGAGGAAAAAAAAAATGCTAGAAAAAGTAAGCATAATCGAAAATACATATGTTGTTAATACATAACAGGCAGCTGCCACTACATTTCATCATGTAATTAATTAAGGAAAACTCTACAATGCCGGTCACCACAATGCACATGATGTGATTCTTTCCTCAAGGCCATAAAACATCATTAATGAGAAACATGCCACATACATCCTGTAGCAAGTGTTCTGCTGGAACTATGTTCTACAGGAGCCAAAAAAAGAAGAGAGACTGGTATCCACTAACATCTGTAAGAACTTAGACTCAACACCCACCCCACACATGCATTCATTGTGTTTGGATACATTCCTTCGATCCAGAGCAGAATAACATCAGGCAGTCTGAACATGTTCAGACCATGTGGGTGGAGGGAATTAAAGGGCAGCCCATGGCTTTCCTGCTTTGTACAGTGCAAGGCCCCAGTGCAGAGCCTCATAAAGGGCTGGGATGCTACATAGTTATTTAAAAGCCTGGATTACTGTTAAACCCATTACAAGAGCACAATCTTTCTTCTTTGACATCAGAAAACACTGAACCTAATATTGAATCCAGACAGAATGTGGTTCTGTGTGTGCATATGTATGAGAAGACAAACTGCAAATAAAATTACCTTGTGTTAGAGTACCCATAAATGTATACGCAATATTGAAAACATGCAGAAATGGCAGTGACAAATTAAGTCCCAGTGTCATGTGAGTAACTGTCACAGACATCCAGACAGACTTACAAACCAGCATGCACGTGTAATGACAGCCTGAGGGGCAGGGGGATCAGTGAAATGGCCTGATCTGACAGCCAAATACAGAAACACAATGGCTGATAACTGTTGCCCTTTGGCCTCTGTACAACCTGTATCATCTCCCCACACAATCACCAGGAAAATGACCTATAATAACCTGAAAAGAGAAAATTACAGGCAAGAAAAGCTTCAACGTGATCATTTAAAGACATTCAGCTCTGACACTAGCGGTACCCTCTTTGGAGGCCCCAATGAAAGAACATAGGGAAATCAAGACATGCTACTAACGACCAATAAAAAAAAAAGGCCGTTTGTTAATCAAATAAGGGGTGAGCTGAGAACTGGGGACTCATCTGCAAACATGTTTCAGCAACAGCACAAATAAGAACAAAGAAACTACAATCTCCCAAGGTTGAAGCAGTCAGACCTGTTTCCTGCACTGAAACTCGGCATCACACAGAGTAACAATAACCATGCCCTGTTTCATTAACTGCAATGACCAAATTTGTTTATGCAGTCCATGGAAACGGACAGTCACCACAGTCACATGACCTTTCATTTTGCTTCTCCAACTATGATGATGATGAAATAACAGGCAAAAATTTGCCTCTGAAACTTCCTAGTCTCTTGCATGTAGGTTTTACTTGGGGAGAAAACATCTGTGGGAAGCAGCCAGGTGCAGAGTGTTACCTTGTAAAGCTACGGCTGGTTCCTGATAAGACGTGAAGTGCAAGAACTGCCAGCTTCACACTAAGAAGGAATGCTAATGCCTAAGACTCAGGCATTTCTTCTGGGTACTGTTCAAACCTCTTGCCCCTCCACTGTTCAGAAGCCAACAAGTGGGCTGGGTAGCGTAAACAGGGAATGAAGGAATGGCGTACAGGAAATAGCAGCAAAATTGTCCATGCTTGTGCTTTTATGCATTTGCCATCTTGAGCTTCAATTTCGGAAATGAAGTTGTGGAACTTCTGTGCAAGTGAAAATGCCCTTATGCGGACAAAAGCATTTTTTGTACACACAGCTCGGGGTATAGTCGCAATAATTATGTATTGGCTACTTAAGCTTCTCAAACCAAGCTGCATACCAGTGAACACTGGGGACTGAAAATCCACTGGTGGACTACTAATGAATGTTAATGAAGCATGACTATCAGCACAAATTGAAGCCGAGTTGCACAATCTTCTGTTTGAAGCTTCTTATAAGTGGAGTTTTAAGACATAAAAACATGAGATAAACAAATGAAGATACAAATAATGTACAGCTTATAATACAGCACATAAGCAGGACAGTAAAGTGGCACAAGGTAGAACCTTGTCTGGCTAACTTCTGTAACCCCAATTCCTTCCCATTTTTGGTGGAAAGACCACTGGAGACCCAGGTCCATCGTGTCACTTCCCAGCCCTGCAGACTGTTATCTGTAATGGTACAGAGTCGAGGAGTGTGAGGCTGTGACACCAGCCGAGTCCTCAGCCCCGCACAGCGCTAGTCGAGGAGTGTGAGGCTGTGACACCAGCCGAGTCCTCAGCCCCGCACAGCGCTGCCTTCATAACAGCCAGTGTTTATCCTCCAGGCCATGCCCATAGCCTTTTTCGTGTTCGACAAACATCCCCAAAAGCTGCCGTTGTGCCTTCGCTCTTGTTTTACAGAATTTATTGTAGCCATCAATCCCTAAGCTATATTAGCACTCTGTCACATGCAGTTTGAGCTGATCTGTAAGCAGAGACGCACCACAAATGTGAACACAAGACAATTCATACACAGAATAAGAGTTTTCATATTCAATTTCCTATAGATTATTATTTAATAGCAATTCATTTCTTTAACTCCTGATACCCGTTTTCTGGATCCCACGTGTACTTCCTAAATATACACAAGCTCATCACCATGTTAAGAAAAAGTGAGTCTCCATCATCGCAGGAAGTTACCTGCAGAGACGTTTCATCACAGAGCAATAAGGTGGATTTGCATTAGATGAACAACCATTCTCCCATCATCCAAGTAAAACTTCACTGTCCTTTACTGGGACTCAGCAGAAACTCAAAATGATGATTATAATCATGTGGGCTTGTGGCACCCGCATGGAATAAGCGGTTATAGAACATGGATGGATGGATGGATGGATGGGTTTGTGGCATGTGAATTCGGGGTACAAAAAGCCCAGGCTTTTGGTAACAAAACTGAGAAAAAACATTGCCTGACTGGCACCGGACGCTTTACATACATGTTCAAATTGCATGGGTAAGAAATACGGAAGAGAGACAGGAGAAATGAGAGAGGGGTATAAAATTTTATTATGCACAAAAAAGGCACATAGGAGCAGACAGAGATAAAAGGAGATCTACCTCCAAATGGCCATAGATCCTAAGCTCTATTCCTATGACCCCATCGCACTTTCACATTATGATAAGAATCACAGAACCACTGAAGCGCATCAAAGAAACCTCCCAAAAAGGTCGTAACAGCTACAATACCGAGGAAAGTCAGCTATTACAATTTAACATTTAGAAAAAAGTTAACGAAGAGGCTGATGTAACGTAAATGTATTTAACTAGCTCAATCCGTGGGAAAAGCTATCACATATGGACATAATAACAATAAAAAGAAAACACTTATAATCTAGAAAGGTGATAAACAAGACCAACATGCTCAGAAGCTCATGGCATTCTGGAATGAACTCCCCCCAGAATAACGCTCATAGGTATACATGTCAGTTTTTCCCTGTTCTCTGTGATCTTTTTCAGGATGACTTCAGACTGCTTGGCCCCATTCTCCCCCGTGGGCTTACCTGAGTCAGAATCTCTCTCTCCATTGGTTCCGACAGTAAAGGACAGCTTTCTCTTCGGAGCCTTCTCTTTCATCTCTTTACCTCCATCGCTTCGCTCCAATTTAAGTGTCTTGTTTGAGGAGACTTTATCTTTGTCCTGGAAAATAGTAAGGAGGACAAAGTGAATCCACTCATCTACCAGTTATTTGCAAATTTAATTGCAAGTATGTTTTTCTAATGTGAAAGATTCAGGATACTGTGACCTACAATTTTCCAATACAACTGGGGGAGAAATGCACTTTGAAAGGCAATTTAATATTCCAAATACTACCCCATAGCACTAATCTGAAATAGGATCTCCTGTTCTTCTGCTCTGCTCAGATGAAAAATGTGTTCAATGGTCACTAGAGACAGGCCTTGTGGAGTGTGGGCCAGAGATAGGACTTAAGATTTGCTGTTCTGTTCTGTCTGCGGACAGGACATGAGTTGTGTAATGCCATAACTTTGCTTCCTCTATGTATACACTGGCAGTTGGGAGCGAGGAACTGTAACAGTTCCTGGATTTACGTAGTTGCCCTTTCATGTAATGATTCTGCACCATTCTGTGAAAGGCAGAACTCTTTACAACAGATCTCAGATTCTGGATGAAGGCCCCAAACTCAATGTGGTTAACAACTTCACAGACAGAATCTGGTCGTGACTTAACCGGGGCATGTTTGGAGGTTCAGGACGTATTGTGAAACATTATTGGTGGAAAAAAATAAGCTCAAAAACACAGAACAGGCATTTGTAAACAGGAGTGTAAACATGTCTGCAATGCAAGTCATTCTATATTACCTTACATATTACACAACATTAGGTGATGTAACAAGATGTAACTCAGTTCTGAAAGGGTGAGTCTGCTAGGACTCAGTCACAAAAATATTACCTACACCACACATTATAACAAAGCACTAAATGAAAAGATCTATGAGAACAAACAGAGCATGTATAGAACCATGGGTGGAGCAGAGACTGCATCAGTATAGAATGGGCTAGGTAGGTCACTCATCTCACATTATTACCTGAACATTACAGCAACCTTATAGTCCACTCAAACCACAACATTACCTAAAGCAGTATTTCTTAACCCGGTCCTCGGGGACTCCCAGATGGTTCAAAAATCTTGCAGGGAACTGGGATGGAGCAAAAATGTGGACCGTCGGGGGGGTCCCTGAGGACCGGGTTGAAAAAAAATGACCTAAAGGATTCTTATCTACAGACTGCTGCTGATATATTTGGCTTTATTAAACCTGCAGCGTGTCAAACTGCAGCATATTGCCACATCATTTCTGAGTGTGCAGAGTGGTTCCCTATCTTACATCAATCACGAGAGCATGAGGTCATTGTACACACACTATTTCCTGTTCCTACACTCAGAGGGAGAGTGGGGGTGGGGAAAAACAGAAGTTAAGCTCACAACATATAGACAAACACGCAAGCACAGAATAACCAAACACAATAAAACACAGCTAATGCAGAAAGGTGATCGGCATAATTCATATGGCAGCTGTGAGCCACAGTGTGCTTCAAAGCTGTCTTTTCAGGACACCCTGTGTTTACACGTCTCCCCCCAATGCTCCACCCCCTCTGGTGCCTGATGCAACCGAGCTTGGAATGCTGTACATGCACAGTAAGGCTGATCCAAATGCTCTCTCTCCTGCTGCTGGCTTTACTCTAACCCTCAGCCCTTAACTTTGCTTGCAGAGCCCCAGCTATCAAAGATGCCTTCTATGAACTAGTTTCCAGGAGTTATGCAGGGGTGAGGGATGACATTTAGAATGGACTTTATCCTGCAGTTAACTTTAGAAGTACATCAACTAAAAACATGGCAGCTATTTATCAAGGTATTCGAACCCTGCAGAGTGTCATGAGTACAGTAAAATACATCTTTTTTGGTACTTATGGTATTAAGAAATTTAAAGCATGGCTTAATTGATGCAAAAGTTCATATGAAAAAGTTTCACAACAAGATTTCACAAGCAACACTTTCATATTCACAGAATTCAACAATTTGTACCCCAAAAGATGTACTCTGTTCTATTTCTGTAGTTTTCCTGTAATGCATGAAAAACGTGTCGCTGTCATTAAACAATCTAAAATAAGGCTCCACAATGAAGTCAAAAAACAGCTGGGGAGACAGAAAAATGGAAACAATATGGTATTAACCTATCGAGCAGTGCAAAACACACACAGCATTGTAAATATACTCTTCCTAGCCTGACTACCACGGTGTATAAACAAAGATGGTACACAACGTATATTCTAAAGACTGGATGTCGCTGATGGACTGGTTCCGGTACACATTTAACAGCAGAAACCCATGGCACACTGGTATTCTGCCGACAGGTGATGGCACTGCTGTCAACAGCTGTGAGGTAAATAGATGCTCTAAGGAGAATCTGATTATCCATCTATTGCTGGTCATCCAGCTTCTGGATTTCAATCCCAGAGAACTCCATCAGAATGTGATGGAGAGCACTGCTCTGATGGGGAATACCATCACAGTGATGAGTGAGGAGGTTAAATATTATTTACAAGCTATCCTGACCATGCAGAAATGGTTTTGAAATACACCCTGCTCCTTATTCTCATCTTTTATGTAACCACCAGAGCTCTATAAAACATGTCAGATAGTTACATCAGCAGGATATTAAATTAGAGTGCCACTAATGTTTTAATGCAAGAAGTCTATTGATGGTGAGACAACTGATTAGTGCCTCCTACCCTTTTTAAAAAAGATGAACTGCACAAAATCAAGAGGTGAATAGAAAAGATTGTAACTGCCATGGACACAGGCTTGAGGGGATCTTACCTTCTTCCCAGTCTGCTTTTCCACCATGTCAGGGTTGAGAGAGAAGTCCTCCAGCTGGGGTGTTTTAGAGCCCCCAGCCTTGGGCATCATTCAGCTTTCGCCACGCTAAACCTCATTCACGCTTCCATTGCATCGTCATCAACCGTCTGTCGAGAGGGAAACAAAAGAGGGGCAATTAGGGTCTGCTTTTCAGGAAACATTTACAGGAAAAGGGAAGCAGTTTTTCATTGCTGACCCCACCATGCTGTTTTTTAGATTTTTCCATGTCAGTACAGAGGGCTGTCCTTACCTTTATGCCGAGCACTAAGACAATGTAAGCAAATAGAGACATTGGCGATGTGCTGTGATTGATCCATAAATATGTAAGTTTAATGCAGATATCCCAGTGCTCCCCCCAATTCACTTAAGGCTCTACTGATCATCTATTCAAAGACTGCTATTTTTACCTGCAAGGCAACCATATAGAGAGAAAGCAACACTTCTAGAACATGGAAAACCAAACCAAACACTGGTAGAACGATCCTAAAACTTTTGCCTGTGATGGTTTGTGTAGGTTTAGGTGACCTTCATTAGCATTATGTCTCAGATGTGAATAGACAGTGAACTTAAACTACACTTAAACTTAAAGTAAACTTTCTTCATCTTCCTCTTACACTACTAATCAAGTGCCCCCCGTGCATGTGTGTCTGCCAGAATCCCTTTTTGTTGTACATGAATCCAAAAACAAAGACCAGAATCGGGATTCTCCTGTGTACAGTGTGACCAGGAACCAGCGTTAGCCCTATACTCAGTGGTTAGCTCAGAGAAGCTCCTCCTACGTAGAAGAGTAAAGAAAGGCCACATCCCCAATCATTCCTGTTAGCTACCCAGATATGACATGGGATACACTTGACAGTAAAGAGCTGAACAATACAAAATGCAATGTGATACGATTGTAACAAGTTAGTCTTCATGGCCTAAGCACAGCAGTGTGTAACTACAGACCAACATAGAGCTGAAAATCACCCAATATTTGTGATGTCTGTTATGGAATTACTGAGGCAAAAAGGTTTGAACCACTATAATGCACTGTGCTGTCCTTTGAATTTAAGTACTGAAAAGTGATTGGCATCAGCTAAACAATCCCCCAGTATTACTTACTACTCCAATATTAATGACTATAATAGCAACTGAAAGGTGCTACAAAAAATACATGTGGTGCTTTAAACAACACAGGGGAAGTTCCATTAAGACCTCACAGGTGACAAATCACCTCAAATCCCTTGCAAAGAACTGCTTTAACACATATTCAAATGTATAAGTCTGTACAAAAAAACACCAGTACGTCACTTTCTCAAAAAAATAAAATACATGCATTACCAGCAGTAACTTAACACACAGTTTTAAGTCATAACTAGAGTTATGGTTACATACTTCAAAATAAATGGCTTATACTGTATTTGGAAGGCAAACGATAAAAAGGAAAATCCACTTACACTATCGCGTGAGAATACATTTACAGCAATGATGAGTTCAGTTTTTCCACATTGCACAGCAGTGCATAATGTGACTGGCTAATCAGTAGTTGTGAAAGCAGGCAGTGGGGAAGCACCTACAATCCAGACTCCAACGGCTCAGTGCGAAGGTGAGGGCGGGGCTGCCTGTCCCAAAGGCTACAGAGACATTCTAATAAATGTCTGCCAGTATGCCGTAAGGGAGAGCAAAAGTTTCCAGCTCGCAAAAAGCACTGTGATGGGGCAGACATATATGGTACTCTGGGGTCATCACTAAAATGCCATGCTGCCTCATGGTCTGGGGAGGCACACACGTTGTTCTTGTACTCCTCTCCCCACCTATCCTCAAGCCCTGCCTTAACATTCATTCACACTCTTATCTGGAGTATGCAAAACTGTAAAGATCGTCATTCAAAAAGTGAGGATGACCTCATGTTCTAAAAAATCTCACTAAGACCACTCGAGCAATTGCCCACTTCATAATTGATCATTGTACAAGTATGCGACAAAGACACAGAGCTACAGGTGTGCTGCTTTACACTTTTGCTGTGCTCAGAGGATCAAGAGAGCAGTAATGTGCAATAAACCTATTTACATTTCATATAGCAAACCATGCAGCCTGTGTGCTGTTCTGCTCTGGTAACCAGGCAACTAGACCCAGACTGGCGCTACAGCCTGTGACCCGCACAAACTCATTTCATTAGACCTTTTGTGCTGCGGGGGGTAAAGATAAACAAGGACATGAAAATGCATTAGGCCTGTGATTAAGAGAAGGGTTGGGGAAAGTCTCCTTAGCACCACAGCCCTAGATGCTCATAAGCCAGTATTATGCCTAATGATCACAACATCACTACTACTAACTTAGCAGTGAATGGTCTGCAAGTGTCACATGGTATTTCTTCAGGGTAGCAGGGAGATAGCCCTCAGCCAGGTATGTATGATGACACAGACAGACAGCCACTGTCCTCTATGACATAGAAACCCAGTACTATGATAGTGGCCCCTGGTGTAGGGTCCTTGAAATAGCCAAACACCCACAACACATATGCAAGGTGATCCAGTTATGGTGAAAATGGGTTCTGCCCATAGTGAAAGTTTCTGCTTGGAAAAATCATTGCCTCTTTTCTGCTCTTTCTATGCACATCCAGTTGGCCAAAATGAGGTGTTTTGCTGGCTCATTCACCACTTAGAAGAAGGGTTGCCACTTTCATTCAGAAGAAATAAGGGACGACGCCATTGCTACCCCCCCATCCCTGCTTCGATCTTCCAATGTAACGTCATTGCAGTAATTAGTGCTGGGAAGCTCGACACGTTTCACGACCAGTTAGCGGTATCGACAATGTTAGACAAAAATCGGCATCGGTAAAAATTTCCATATTGGTGCACCACTAATGATAAACAATAAAAAGATCTATAAAGGAAGCACCTTCTGACTGATTTTGCCTTCAAGAGAATAACCATTTAAGACCAGCTGAACCCCATGAAACGCATAAGACAACCCATTTCAAGGGCAGCCTTTGATGCTAATGACAGCACTGAGGACATTCTTAGGAAGCAAGCCACATTTGTTACAATATATCACTATGTCTCAGGCAAAAGAATTGGCGTTTGCTATCTTAACGAGCAGTGATGATAGAGTGATGATAAAAACGACATTATTTACCATTTCTTCTACCTCCAGCAGGGGACCACACAAATATACACAGCACTAAATTTACTCTTCTGAAAACAACTGCATTTCTCTGTTTTCCGTAGTCTAAAGCAAGGATCAGATTAAAATCAAAACCTTAAATCTGCCTTAGTGACCCAGGGTTACTCCTGCAGAGATGGGGTGTTTCACATGAAAAGGGGCAGATAATAATTAGATGTTTATTTGTTCTCTGGCTGTGGCAGGCTCTTGGGGAAGCTGGGATTTGTGCCCAGGAGCTGGGCAGCAGGCCAGGCTGCCGGCATTGACTGGTTCTGGTCCTTATCATCCCTTATGGTCAGTGCGCCACACATTGTTTTTCAGGAGCCTTCCACTCTTTATCTACCAAGTTAGTTCTGTATGACTGGTAAGCTTACACAAGTGCATCAAAATGGCTCAGAAAACACCCATATGCCGATTTAGATACAGCACCTGCTCTCAGGGGGACACACCAGATCCCATACCTATACCAATCCCAATGTAGTCAATTATGCTTACAGAGGCATTCTGACCAAGCACAGTGCACATCTACAAGCTTGCCAAGATATTCCAAAGGCTCCCAGGACACCTACATATCCTGTTCATGCTACTAGGAGCCTTCCACTCCTCCCATCTCCTTCCCCTCTTTGTCTAGAGCAAAAGTGTCTCAAGAGGTTAAAGTTACTACCTACTTATTAGTCCTTGGAATTACCAGCAGAACTCCACTGTAGCCAACATCTTGCCTTCTTTAAGAGGCCTGGCTTAATCGTCTAAACCAGTCAATCCCACGGTGTCCTACCCTTCCTCTTCCTGGAAGCTGAATGCATTTGAATTCTCCTCAGGTTTATTCTAGCCACTTCCTTACTGCTGCAGCAGCACCGCCAATAACAGGCAGCAGCACGGCAAGGATTTTAGAGATGATTTGAAGAAGAGAGGAAAAAAATACACAGCATAAAATGGAGCTGCATTAGAGCTGCATAGACCTAATTGAGCTACTGTGACTACTCTAAACATGGTGAATATGTGTAATTGTTCATAATCTAAGACACTACATATGACTACTTCAAAACCATACATTATATTAGGGGAAGTTTCATTACATATAGGATGTTTCAGATAATCATGGTGAAGACAGCATGTCCACTTTTTAAATGGGCATTATTAACTGAACTGAAAATTTCTTGAACTTATTTCAAGATTAACAGTATACCACTGCCTCCTGTGGATCTAGTTAGTCACTGGTTCGACTGACAGCAAACAGCTGCCAATACTGGCCATAGGCTACCTAAGGGAAACGTTACCCTAATGGAATGTCAGGCAAACACTGCTGTTATTCTGTCATTCTCTTAGACAGCATACAGTTAAGGAATCCCATGCTGTGTTAAACACAAAAACCTTCCTGCTTACTAGAGGTATATATGTAACTACGACAAACAGTTTTCCATGTGGGAAATATGGTGATTGAAGGGTGTAGTTGGATAAAGGGAGTTTCAAGGACCAAATGGGAATTTTAATGGGATGAAACCAGCACCAGCAGTCTTTCAGACTGATTTTGTGCAAGTCTTTCACAGTCAATGACAAAATAGCACCAGGATTAACAGAGAATCATGTAGCTTAATATTTCAAGAAGGTGTTGATGCTGCCTTCTTATCACCAAGGAAGGCACTGACATGTGATTCCAGGATTACAATACTGCACTTAGACCTCCTCAGGTCTGCTGAAGTACTCTCCTTACTGCTGAGCTGCAATGTAAAGTGTGTAAGCTGACAGAGAATCTCAAAGGACAAAGTGACCAATTGTTTGTTTTTAGAAAATTCTGTGACAAAGGTTATACTAAAGGGCAAACTGATCTTCAAGAGCAGCACTTAATACAGGCAGTCCCCGGGCTAAGAAGGTCCAACTTAGACAACTCATACTTTCAAACAGACTTCTATAAAGCCAACTATATTCAAAATTTGAGTTAAATACAGCAGCTTGTTGCATATACTGTACATAGGTAAGATTCTGGTCAGAGGATGTCCCTCACCATGTTTTTTGCCCTAGCTGTTTAATGTTTAGGCTATATCTACATCTGCTCTTATGCTTCTCAGCACTAACCCACTAATGTACATGTGTTTACCAAAAAGGCTTTTGTGACTTGACAATATTATTGGTAATTGACGATAACAGACAAGTAACCCATTGCCCATATCTGACAGTAGTTGCCTGGTGATTATCACCCTTGTCAGGAAAGCTGGCTTAGGCTATACATAAAGCAAAATAAAGATATTTGACCTGGCTCTCAGAATTTGTAGCCTATGATTCAGATGCAGTTTTTTTTTCTTTTTCTAAAAACATGGCTGCTATGTTTCCTTATAGACTTCCAGTTTAAATCTAAATCAATTTATTTACTTTAGACTAGTAGTTCTCAAAGCATGGTACATGAAAGTATTAATGTATGTGAATGTTGGCGGTGCACAGCTATTGCCACTCCCCGGTTAACAAATTTTACTGACAATCCCCCCCGCTATAATATTTTCTGAGCTGAAATACGGTGTAAAGAAGTTTGAGAACCAATACTTTAAATTAGGGATGCACTGATCCCACTTCTTCTGTCCTGATACCGAGTACCGATCCGATACCAGTGTTTAATAAGCACTGTTTGGTTTTCTATATTAGTGAACAAAGTGTACACCCAGGTGTACTTATATTGGTTATTTAAACTGAATTGTTTGTCCCTTCTTCCTCTTGACACTTCAGCAGAACAGGACCTTACAGTCTGACAAAATGCCGTGGCTTTTAATTTTAACGTAATGTAGCAATTAAGTGGTATCGGTTCTTGGTATTGGAAAATTTTTACGAGTACGAGTATGAGTATTTGACCGCAGTATCGGCCCGATACCCGATGCCGGTATCGGTGCATCCCTACTTTAAATGGTTTTAGATGGTCTGCAACATGTTTTTAAATCATAATTATATCTGACCCACCGACTGATTGTTTACCACAGAGACTAAAAAAATTATATGACATCTTTCTGCTAACTAGCATCACAAGCATACCCATCTCCCTTGGTGGATTATCAGTACAAGTTTTTAATTTAAGCAGCCTGCTTGCTGTTGCGTGCATGCGAGTTCGGAGGGGAGGGCTGGTTGCATGCATATTTCTTGTAGACATTGCACAGGCCCATTACCAAATCACACTGGCTTTTTAAAATTCAGTTTTCTGATTCAAATCTTCATTTGCATAATCAGGTATCCATTGATAAAATCACAATATCATTTTTATAATATATGCCGATATGTCTATGGCCGGATATGTCTATGCATGTGTGAAGCTGTAACCCCATTAGATTTGCGTAGCCAGTCTCACACAATGAGATCTGGCAGACAAAAACATGGTGGGAGCTGCACCACTGAAGGTGCTGTCAAAGCCTAAAGGCAGATGTCATCAATGCAGCCGCTTTGGGGCTCAATTCTTAAGGCACACATTAATATTTTTAATAATGCACCAGGTTAGAGGGTTCTATATACCATTTGCAGCACTAGTTCTCTGAGAATCTCTTTCATATCCAAGCAAAACTGCTATTGTAACAAATATCCCTAAACAATCGATACTGAATCGAACTGAATCGAATCAGAAATCAAATCGAATTGTGACCTTGTGAATCGGGATTGAATAGATCTGTGGCAATACCCAGCCCTATTACCAAAGCATGGAAGTTGCAGAGATAATTTTAAAAATACAGTTATTATAACACCTGGTGACAAGGGCCTAGATCAGGGTCATAAATTTATCCATGCCTCAAAACTGGTCTATGAAAACATATTTTGGTTCTTCCATTTACAAGATGATAGCTGCCACTCACATAAAATGTGGCCCTGCAATGACCTGCCATGAAAGAAGATGGGAGAACAGTACTGTCATTGCACCAGCTGGGTTGCATTGCCTTCTCATATGCTGTGCAGTGCCTCAGCTCAGGGAACTCCATTCAGACCAATGTCTACGTTTTCCTTTGTGTGCTAATAATCATTGTTGTGATGATAAAAATATTATGCTAATTAAGAAGCGTGTGTTTGTCATAGCTCTGATTTATACCTTTTGTGACAGAGGACAAAATTGAGAAGCGCCGGCACGTAGCAGGGGACTCGCTATTATCTACATCACAGCCGGGGTAAAGCTGACAGAAGCATGTCCTTACATTTCTAATCAACAGACCAACGCAAGAAGTTTGCTGAAGATTATTTCTGCATGTAAAATTCACCAAGGTGCTACAGTGAGTCATCAATCATAGTATGGTTACTTAATAAAAAGTTATATACTTTTCCCTTAGAATAAAAACAGGCAACATTACTATCAAGCCTTCCTTGTAGAAAGATGTTTTTAGTAGGTCACAGAGTTCATCATTCATTCATTATAAATAAGTTGGGAACACACAGGCCATCTTCTATGCGGTTTCCAAACTGACAAACGTGCTTGGATTATATTTCCTCTTCGAAATATCGCCACAAAGTGCTACAGTCCCTGTAACTACCCTTATGCTGACTATATGGACATCTTATCACAGTAAAATAGCTTCAATCACACGTCTGCCTGGTGTTCTGAAGTACATTTAGAATGCTAGGACTGTGACACTGCTCCTATATTAAAAACCTGGTTGTTTTTTATATTCCTCCTGTTGTTTGATGTACATTTCAGGGCATGCTTTCCTGCCAAATCAAATGCATACATCTACTGCATGCTCACTCACTCTCCTAGCAACACAACCTTTCTAGAATCCACAACACACTTCTCTTAGCCCGGAATTTCCTGTTACTCGTCCACAGCTAATGCCAAGTACTTTCATCTGAGCCCCATGGACTTTCTATAAGAGTTGAAAAATAAGGCAAAGCGACTAAGAGGCTCCACGCAAAAATGAATGACATAAGAATATGCACACTAAAATTATAACTAAAGAGAGAGCGCATAACGGATTAATGAATGCACAACTAATTCAATCAAAAAACTAAATACCAAACAGAAACGGAGAGAACGAGACAGAATTTATGTGGCTTGTTGCCAAACATAGCATTATAATTCACTGAGGCTAGAAGGTGCTTACAGGAACTGGACAGATATGTTGACAGGCTACCATCAGTGAGGCAAACTCAGGAGCAATACAATATGATGCTAAAAGCGCCAGAAAAGTGATCTCTGGGGTTCTAAAATTTGAAGGAGTCACATTGAAAATGGAAGATGCTACATGAGATTTAGGAATGCCAGGACATACAGAGGACAAGGGCCACACTGGCAATGGGAAGAGGGAAAGACGATAGCCTTGTGGGAGGCTGCAGACTGCCTACCCAATGATCATATTGCCTGAGCAAACTCTCCTTTTGTCTGCCCTTCAAGCACCCAGTCTGGCTCTTCAGTCCTTTTATTTTGCCCTTTCAATGTCACTTTCTGTATTCTTCTCCTCTTAAAATACATAGACAACTATAGCGCCGGTCTAGCACAGATGGTTAAAAATAATACCATGAATTTAAAGGTCTTTTGTTCGGGGGAGTCTTTTTTGCCTCCCCTGATCATATGACACTACAACATTTTTGGGTTAAAGTAAGTGCATACACAGACAAACAGAATATGCATGACTGACCATGAGACATGAAATACAAGCATGAGATAAATCAGCAAATAATGACAAACGCTGATTAAAAAAAATAAATAAAATATAGGTCAGTCTGGTAAGCAAACTGAAAGATGAATTTGGGGTATGAACCATTCAAACCCAAGAACCTTCTGAATTCTTTAAGGTTCGATGGGGTGCAGCAGTCCTGTATGGTCAGTGTCTTATCAAGGTCTGTGGTGATGCCTTCACTGACCCAATGTGACCCACTTGATGAAGATGCATTTTTTCAAGTGCAGGGAAAGATTATCGTCTTAAAGCTGGTTAAATACTTCGATGGTCCTGCATATGCTGTTCTTTGGATGGCGAATTTAATATAATTGATGTATTCTAGGCAGCAACAGTCTTGTGGTCCAGAGAACACCGATTCAATCAGCTGTCGGAATGTAGCCTAGACATTCTTCAATCCAAACGTCATGACCTTAACGTGGAATAGTCTGTATTGCATGGTAAATGCAGAAAAATCCCTTGCATCCATGGCTAAATTCCAATATCCTAAATACAACAAAAAATGGAGGCTAGGAAATCCAGGACCTCATGAACAAGTAGCATAGGATACAGAACAAGCTATGTGTTGTTGAACTGACGGTAGTCCAAGTATCTGATTCTGATAAGTCTTGTCAGACCCCGATCTCTGATGGGAAGATACAGGTGAGCTCTGTGGAGGATGCCTTAAGTTCTCTGCTCTGATGGAGGAGAGAACTTGTAACTAGTGTGTAGTCAAACTGGACCTTTAGTTCCTTTGATTCCTCTAGGCAGTAGGTTGGCTTTCCCTGGACTCCGGTGCTTGGGACACACATGATCAATATCCCTACTGACCTTATCTGGGTCACTATGGGATCCCATGACTGCATTTAGGGCTGTTCAGCCTTCCAGCAATTTTTTACAGACCCCTTTAGCATGGAATACAAGGCTGTCTGAACAGCAGCATCTGGGACTAGTTATACAGATAAGAACTCTTTACACATATCAATAAAGAATAACAGATCACATTGCTTAAGAACAAAGTGTAATAAGGTTATGACTTTGGATTAGAGATGCGACAATTGACCAGCCAGGGACCGAAATTGGGCGATTTTCAGTGTGCTCATCACAGACTGGAGTTTTACTCATGCGCCATATGTCATACGCACAGCAGCGCAGGTAATAGCCTCATGGCCACGTGCACACTCACAGCCAAACGCTAACATGTCGCTAGCATGGAAGTTCTTAACTGTGAGTGAAGACAACACAAAGCTTACAATGTGTAATACATGTAAAGCCAAAATAAACCGTGGGGGAACCACCAAGAAAACATGGTAAAACATCAGAGGTAAACTTTAAACTGATTATTAAACATATACTAGATAATCTTGAAAATGAATAATCATTAAAATTGCATAGCTAGCTAAGGTTTTTTCCTATGACAGAGTAAAAATGTGAGCAAAACTTTATCCCTCTGCACTACAATGTCCATACAGTATCAAGGTATTTTAAGACAAGAAAAAAAAAAAAAAGAGAAAAAGGTTAATGTGTTATCTGATGAATTTGAACATACTGGAAAATGATATAAGTAACTGACATTTGTTTTATTTAATTCAGAATAAGAATGAAGTTTGAAGTTGAAGTTTGTCACATACCAATTTGCTTTGGTGGCTGGTGCTAAGACAGTAGGAATAAAAATAGGAAATGAGATGTTTTTTAAAGAAAAGATATAGGCAATATGCTAAAATAGATAATCTGTTGCATCTGTTCTTGTTCGGTAAAGTAAACTATTTCAGATGAGTTGCTGTACACCCAAATTTATTCTCAATTAATTGTTATTTGTAGCTCTTTCTAGTCACAGAGCACTTTATTTTGAGACTTGTTGAAGTGCGAGAAGATTCTATAACTTAGTACAGTATCAAAAAATGTGCCGGACTTTAATTAGCAAAAAGAACCGCCACCCCACCAATGTCTTTTTACTTAGTTTGACCACAATATCTCCTCTTTTAAAAGATGCTGTAATCGCCAAGCTGTCCCTCTCTTCACCACGACATTAATACTTATTGCTTCCATGATTTATCAAAACTGTAGCATGTGGTGCTCCACTAACTGAATTTAATAAGCATAAAGATACGCTGAATTTATACAGATTAGTAACTTTTGGGCATCACAATACGCATCTAATTAATATTTTAGGCACAGTATTAATCTGCTTATTGAATTGTTGGTGAAAATAACGTTTGTATAGTGCTGTAAAGCTGGCATCCATTATCTAAAGCCCTGCAATGACACACAGTTTATTTTTGTCAAATATAATTTACTTAAATCAAAACGTCTATTTGATTTTCTGGAGGAAAATTTATCACTTAGATGAATCAATTGATTGGTAAAATAGTCGAGATTAATCCATAGAAAAATAGGTAGTTTGTGGCAGCCTCTAACATGAGTATAGAGACAGCAGTCCCCTAACTCTGAGCAATATGGACACATTTGTTTATGAAGAAAATTTACACTTCAAAGCGGAGGATGCAAAAAATTAAGGATAAGTAAAACATAGCCACAGGCAATTCTTAAAATTCATTCAGAGAAGAAAGAAGTGTGACAGACCAAATTCTTTGAATTATTACTACTAGACAAATTACTGGAACAAAAGTATTTAACAACCATTCCATACAAACAAAGCAAGAGCAGTGTCAGTTGACCATCTCACACCAAAAAGAGAACCGAGCTAAGGCCTGTCTGAAGCTAATAATTCGACAAATACTGTGCATATTTGCTAGCCAGCTCAGACACTCTGAGCTTGTGCAAAAAGGAAGAACAATGCTGTGTAGGTTTCACCTCTCCTTGCATCTCCTTACTTGTTTACTACCTTCCACTTTTCTTTCAGAAGAATTCTGGAAGTAGTCACAGAGCAGAAAGCAAACTTCTCTACAGAGCTGACCAAACACAAAATTCTTTATACATTGGTTAGATTTCCAGAGGGAAAATGGGGAAAAAATATCAAACATGCCTGTCTCAACTTTTTTTTTGTTTTAACTGTATATGTTTTCAAATGATTTCCACATATGAACAGGAATAGGTGGAGCCAACAGAAAGACCTGGTTGTCCATGACAACAGGAAAGCATTCAGCTTCAGGATACTTCTGCTTCGTCTGAACCCTTGTCATACACTGGAGCTACACATCTACATTAACCTGGACTAAGCACACATCTAGTACTAGTTTTAACCACTGAAGACAACCAACTGACAGTGAGAATATAATTAACACAAGGAAAAAGAGAAGAAAAGAATCACCATAACCGCACTAGATCTGAGAAGAAATGCAGGAAGGAGATAGAGGGAAATTAAATGGCAAAACACACCACCACTGGGGAGTTCTGGTTTCTGCTCTCCATTTATAGCTCGGCGATGGGCCAACCAGGTCCTTTCAGGAGCCGGCACAAAGCCTTCAACCCATGGCAGAGCACTCGGTCCTCTTCAGAAATGTGTCACAGCACGCTTAATTTTTACATTTTTCTTAATATTGAGAAAGGCCCAGAAATTTGGTTTATATTTATGAAAAATGACAGCTAAGAGAACTGGCCCCTCCAATTCATAACACTAAACCAGGATAATTTTTCCAGTTGAACAAAAGTGAATGCTTAGTTCCATTTTGAAATACTGGTGCTCACAGAAAACCCCCATTTTCAAAACTGACTCCATGACTGCCACTGATATGTATGGAGATAACTTCATTTTGCACAAACAAACAGCTTAACTACAGAGCTAAAATGTTAGCGGTATGATTGAAAAGATGATGATTGTACAAATGTACAAACGCTGATTTGGGCCATCCAATAACAGCTCCTATACAAAATGACATAGTACACAGCTGTTTACAATGAGGTGGCACAGTGCCCAGTGGTATCTTAAACTCCGAAGTTTATTTAAAGATAATACAGGTGACAATACAAGAGAAATTTGGAATGCACCTCAGAAAAGCACGACCTGAAAGGCTTAGATGTCGTCTTACACAGCGCGGTCATTACCGGCGTGATTGCGCACTATACCGTTAACACCGCGAGAAGTCAACAGCCTAATTATACAATAGCCTATTTCTAAAAAAATAAAGCATTTTCAACTTTTTCCAAAGTTTCAGCTGTAATCTGAATATTTGTCCTTATATAGTATATGTAAGTGGTTTATCTGCATTGTGTGAGTTTTCTATTAAATATACTATGGCGCCATGTCCTGATGTCAAATTAACAAATTCAAAATACACAAATTTTGTGCAATTAATTATACACATTAAACAATAATGACATGGTTACACACACACACACAGCAAATTAGAAAGAAAAACATATTCGCTAAAATCGGCATATGTATGCGATGCTGTCTTCACGCAAGATACATGGTAAAAGGCACAACTGGCTAATTAACGCTAGAACCGCCGTTTCCCATGCCAATGAACGTCAAAATCCTTAACCCTCCAAGCAAGACGTACTTTGGCGAATGCAGTCCTTTTGCCCTCAACCAAAAAGCCGTAATGTTCCTAACAGGGCGGCTACTCTGTCCCGAAATTGTAAAGCTGAAGTTTTCAAACGCCGTACGTAATTTATAAAATGTTGGATAAATGTACGTGATTTATTGGCGATTTCATGTTCGTCAAAGTTTACGTTTTTTAACAACTGTATAAAGTAATGTTTTTAATACAAATCAACTCAGGTGAAACAATTAAAAAATGTACGTTTTCAGGGTTGCCAACTCTCATGCATCAGGAGTGGCACTCACGCTTTCAGACTCTCATGTTAACACAGGAAATCTTATGGTAAATCTATATTATTCTATTATAACCTAAATTTTCCTACATCATGTCCTAAAGACTATTTACAAGTTAATAAAACTCTCACATCACACGCCAAGTTCTAGTGCTCATTTTCCTACACAAAGTACATGCCGTGCCACAAAAAGCATTATTTAATGAGGAAATCAAGTAATGCCTTGCTGCATTTTGTCCACAGAAAGACGAATTCCAGTTACATTTCGTCCACGAAAGCATAAAGACCTCACTTCCTTTCACGCACAGAAATCAAAAGGAATGAGACGGCACGTGGACGGTTTGAACACCCCCACTGTACTTTCACAGACCAATCAGTGCAGAGCTAATTTGCATACTGGAATCCTTCAAATCATCAATCTTGCTATCTTGCAATACATCTTGCTATTAATCCTACATCTTAAAATATATCATTCATTAAATGTCAATAAAGTACGAAATATAAATTGAAATAAAATTTGCAATAATAAATTGAATGATTTATTGACATATTTAATTATTGATGTATTTATTGGACAATAGATTGACATATATAAAGATATGGCATGAAAAATCCTCCATGTAACATGTGAATGTGTGTGCATGATTGTGCAGACTTGTCTTTAATTGACAATCTCACCTCAGCCAGATGACAAAGTTGAGAACCCTGAATGACAAAACATTACTTGTCATTCTTTATATCTTTTTTAAATAAGACTGCCCATATCCAACAGTAATACCGATTAAAGAGTACTTAAGATTAAATATGTTTTTTTATTTGCATGAAGGGACAGGACATGCTACTCCTGCCCCAAACTTGGAAAAAAACAATACAGTGATATAATACCATTCCCGTCCAAAAAGTGAAAAATAACGTCATCATAATTTTAAGTTACGTTGCCCACCCCTAGTATGAAGACGTCCTACACTGGCAGGATTTTTTTTTCTGCGCTTAAATGCTAAACAGTCTTTGGAAATTTTATTTGGCTTTCTTTAACATCTTCTAGCAAGCACATTTGAATTGTATATGATCAGGAAAAAAGCTTGAGAATTTGAAGAGCAGTACCTGGAAAGGGCACTAAGCCATCCCTAAAGCTCAGTCAGTGTGCGTGTGTGGGCTTGAATGTGTGTGGTATTATTGTAAAAGGCTGGTCAGTGAAGTCGAAACGATGAGACCATAAGTGGAATACCTGCCATTGTTGCTGTCTAGGGCTGCTGACAGACAGGAAAGAAAGCAGAGAAGGTGTGCTCAGAGGAGAAAAGGATGCAATGGACAGTGGAAGACTCATAATGCCTGCATGGTGGGGGTATGCTGCCGAGTGGGTTAGCTTCTGCTACTGTGTAAGAAGCTCCTCCCATTCCAGATGCCATCAGCTGCTGTTACAACATGCAAGGTGACGGCTAATCAAACAGGAAACAAAAAACAAGAACCAGTCTAATGCTTTCAAAAGAAACTACCACAGAGGTTTAAACAAGTGGTGAGAATTTAATATCTCAAAATACATTGTGTTGTGTAATTACAACAGTTAAAAAATTTTCACATAAAACTGTTTCATGCTCTAGAACTTCTATACCAAAATGGAAAAAAAAAACAACATAAGGTCATTACACTTTAAACCATATTTTAAGACAATCTACACCAGTCATTCTTGAAAAGCCTTAAATATGACCAAAGCCACTTGAAGAGTGTACTTTATAGTCACATAATGCAGTGAATGGGGCTCACATTAGAACTGGTATCATTACAATGTAGGTGAATGACAGAGCAAAGTCCTGCAAGCCAAACACTACAAAAAATGCCAATTTACTACTGGACTTCCAAAATAAGAATCAACATAAATTAAGAAATTATAATTTTTAGCAAGAGCCCAGAGAAATAAAAGCTCAAGCAAACAAGTCACAGTTCTGAAAACTTATTTCCCCACAAACTAAATGCCTGTATACTGAATACTGCATTTAATGTGTATGAGTGAACACTCTGTGTGTGTGTGTGTGTGTGTGTGTGTGTGTGTGTGTGTGTGTGTGTGTGTGTGTGTGTGTGTGTGTGTGTG
>JAAGVU020000019.1:2289541-2313149 GCA_011763525.2 Mormyrus iriodes
TGTGTGTGTGTGTGTGTGTGTGTGTGTGTGTGTGTGTGTGTGTGTGTGTGTGTGTGTGTGTGTGTGTGTGTGGCCAGTGGTAATTCACCCAGAGCTATAAACCAGGCAGGATTATACTACTGAGGCCACCATCCTGGGGCTTCATTGTTGCCTGCAGGATCTCCACTAACAGCCCGGCCCAGGACTGGCCGCGTTCCAGTCCCCCCCCCCCCCTTTCCTAACTGCAGCCGCGCAGATGGTAGCTGTGTGACCTCGCCGTTCCTGCCTCCTTGTTTTGATCCTGCAGACCTGATTGTTCAGGCTAATCCCCCACTCTGAGCCCCTGGCAGTGAGCCAACACTGTTATTAACCACACAAAGGCTTTTCATAGCAGCTAATGCAGTCCTCCCCCCATGTCGCTGGGCCTGGCTCTGCCTCTTTTAACTCTGCCACCCTCCCCAGGCCAGTCTGATCAGAGTGGAGCCAGACCCTCTCCCTCTACCTCTCAGCCATATCGCAGTATCAATGTTTCCTTTACTCTTAATTACTTGCCATTTTCTGAAAAGTAATTTTCTTTTTCTTAGGATGCAGGGAACATAATGATCCTCTTGGTTCAGGAGACTTGTCAACCGCTCCATGCAGGTGCAGCCCCACTCCCTGCCCCTCACTTATCAGCCTCGAATTGGAGACCTTGTGAAAACAGGGACATGTTACTTAGCAACCCACACACGCCACACAGCAGGACTGCAATCAATAGGGCAGCTAAGGTGAAGCCCATCTAACAACATAAGGAGGAAGAGCAGGGGCAATGAGGAATGCAAACATTTAAGAATATAAAACACACACACACACACACACACACACACACACACACACACACAATGTGCAATAAGTTCTGGGCAGAGCTCAATGGGCTGTCAAACTGCCTGGTGAATCTGGCCTAACACACTCTATACACCCATGGACTATAAATACCCTTCAATGTGTAGTTTTACAGCTGCTATAGATGCCCGACAGACACCGTTTAAAATGCCAGCAATTAACTCTGCTAGATTACCAGTGAAATTACCCCTAATTTGGACAATAAGAAATACACAAAAGCTGTCAAACAGCATGGCTGTTTTCTACAGGAGGAACTGTTTCCAT
Source organism: Mormyrus iriodes (assembly GCA_011763525.2). Classification (NCBI taxonomy): domain Eukaryota; kingdom Metazoa; phylum Chordata; class Actinopteri; order Osteoglossiformes; family Mormyridae; genus Mormyrus; species Mormyrus iriodes. The sequence continues at coordinate 2,290,667 of JAAGVU020000019.1, forward strand.
AGTAGCACTTTATCCTGTTGAGTGGGAGGGACAGGGGAAGGGAAAGGGCAATAAGGATGTAATGTATGTCATATCCTGGTTAGCACATCCATACTGGGCCCTAGAGCTCAAAAAGAACATGACAGAGAGAAAACATGAAATCTTTAACAACTATGCATTAATGTATCACTAGAAAACATTTCATGATTTGGTGACATAGTTTAGATTCAGCAGTTCACAAACTGGAAATACTGCAGGTCATCAAGAGTTTGGTTGATTAGAAAAGACCAGCAACAAGGTGAAAAGACTCAGTCAACACAATGAACATACCACTTGGAAGCCTGACATCGACTTGACTGAATGCAGTTAATAACTGAAAATAAGGCCCAGGAATAATTAACAACCAAATTATTTGATTTACTGTTCAGTCATGGAGTGCAGTCTATTGCAGGAGGTCAGTGACATTGCTACTATTGGATGAACATAAACGCCAAAGTATCTAATGGTAACATTAGTTTAAGTAGTACTATGAGCTGGGGTAGGGTTGATGCATGTTAATGGTGACTTCATACTTTTATGACACTCAGTCAAGGACAGCAGAGAGACCAGTAAAAACTGCTCCTGGTAAGCATGTAGATTTTAGCTTAATTTCTGACTGTGGGGTTGGAGGGGTTAAACTAAGCAGTTGTAAAACAAAGATCAAACCCAGACCATGGTATTCAGAGATAGAAAAGATTGTTGAAATGGGACAACTGGGAGGGTGGCAGCAGTTACACTACAAAGTATCTATATTAACCCAGACCAGTACGGGAAGTTGGGGGAAGTGTCCACAAACTCCACAGAACTGATCCAGCCTCGCAAGAAACCATCCAATATTCTCCTCAAAACCCAATAAACACCTTGACTAGGGTGACCAGATAATCTGCATCAAGGAGGTCACTTTAACAGTGTTTCCACTTGCCCTGGAAAACCTGAAAATGTGAACATGTTCAAAACTTCATATGGCAATATTATTCGTTGGCTGAAATACTTTCCCAAGACAGTACAAGATTTTCCAGGACATTTGACTTTTTCCTCTCAATTTCCATGTGTTTTCCATGACTGGAAAATTGGTTGACTGTTTCCCAGGTTTTCCAAGATGAGTAGTAACCCTGTTTGAGCTACTTCAGGTTTTGTAAACTACTTTAAAACTGAACTGGACTGCTACAACTTGTAAAATTTTAGCGGGGAGCTGAAGAGCATCAATGGTGGTCATCTTTGTAGTCTCGGGCTTCATAGCACTGCCGAGTACCAGGTCCAAACTGGACCTTGATTAGTCTATGGAAACTTTACCCTGCACATTACTCTTACTATGTTAAGGTGGGGACACAATGACAACAAAAGAACAATTGAGGTGAGAATATTGGATCTCCCAGAACTCAAAAAAAAAAAAAGACTACACAGATTACAGAACAAGAACAGTAAACGCCTCTACACAACGGTCCACTTCCTCTGCATACAATGTAGACTCACAGGTAGCTGCTCTCTCTAAGTTACTGGTTAATCAAAAATGTATTTGTGTTGCCATATAACATGTGCGACAAACAAATTATGCACCCAAAAGGTAATCATGATTTCTCAGTCTGCAAAGGTATATAGCTGTGTAAGGAGGCCTCAGAAAGCCCTGTAATCAGCCAGCTGATGCAGGTTCTAGAAGGCAAACAGGTGGTGATCTTGTGAGGACTCACTGAGGCATAACACCCGGAGGGGAGACATTGCCAACACCTGCTGCAATGACAGCTGCTACCCGCCAAAACACCGTCTCCTGACTGTCCTAGGCCTGCATCTAACTGCTGTTTACTGTAGGAACCATCTTCAAATAAGCAAGCAAGGGCAGTCTGCCAGGACAACGCACTACTCCTCCCATTTTGATTTATGCTTTGTGTACCTTTTCATTTATTCATTTAACAGATGCTTATGTTCATTGCCTTTATGATGAGGTACAAAGTAGGCCATGTTAGGCCACAAAGAGGAAAGATAACCAGCACTAATTAGTGATTACAAGAAGGTTGTTTGTGTTTACGTTAGGGGATTTAGAGATTTAAACAGTGTGGCTTCTTTGGTCTAAGAGGCATGAAGCAGCTCACACTTGTCACACACACGTTGCCCTGTCCATGAACTTGAAGAGAGAAGCTCCATGTTTCCCACAAACTAAGCCAACCTGTCTTGTACTATGGTACTGGATGCCTTTGTTTTTTTTTTTTAAGAAAAGGACATACCCCAAACTACTGGTTACCTTAAACAAAATTAATTGTATCAACAGTGGACAGCTTCAAACGGCTGATGGACAAAACACAGACATACACGCCTATTTCAATGAGCATCAGTGAAAGCCTGCAGTGTGTTTTTTGTTATGCCAATATGTGAAATACAGACGATCCGGTGCAAAAAATAGAGTAGCTCCAAGAACAATAATTTTATACATATAAAAATTCACTTAACTGTTATGTTTATTGTAGATAGCGTGAACACACAGCACCTAATCCAATGTGTGTCAAGCCATTAATCTTATTACCTGACTTGAAGCTTACAGACCCAGGCCACAAAATCAGCAGAACTTCACTGCTACATTACCCCGTGACATCATTCTGGTAAAGGACCTCTACTGCAGCCACTAGCACACCATTGCCCAGGTGGGGATCAGACCGTCCCCACACCTCTGCACTTACACCACTCCTCTCATTGGAGATCCAGCAGGCTGTAATCGAGTAATGACAGAAAACAGCGTAGAAAAGGAGGAAAAATGAGAAGCCAGAGAAGACACTCGGATAAAGGAAAATCACATGTAATCATACCTCTTTCCTTCCTCTTTCAGAACCATTCGACTCCATACTAGTGCTATAGAACCAAAAGCATTTCATTTGGAAAGACTCAGACAATGTCCAACTCTGTAAGGCTGTGGAGTAAAGACCACTTTGCATATGGTAAAGCCCTTTGAAACTAACTGGATTACGCAACAGATTGTAATAAAATAGTAGAATTTTATTCATACCTGTTGGGAAATAGAGCATTTTGGATATCCCATCTTACTGTCATTTCGTTTCCTTTCTTCATCTCACTTGATTGCTCTCCATGAGAGAGACACACACATGTATGTGTACATGTAAGAGCAAGCTTCAGAGTTAGAGCATAGGGTTAGCCATCACACAGCAGTCCCAGAGTAGCTGGGGATAAGGGCCATGCTCAAAGGCCCAGCGGTGATATGATTACACTGCTGACTATGGGGTTCGAACCTACAACCTTCCAGACACAGATCGCTAACCAATTGAGCTACAAACTGCCCCAGGCATATTCACTCAGTGAACCTCTACCCTCACACAGAATAAGCTGGCATGCACATTACACACTCAGTCAGTCATGCTGTCCATGTGCCGTTACCTGGTTTTAACCACAGAATCCAACATTGGTCTCAAAGGCTTGAAGCAGTACCCTAAAGGTATGCTACTAGCAGGCCTAGTTGCTGTCATTACATAAACTTGAGGGAGGAGCTCAATGACAGGTAGCTCTGTGAGAGCATACTGGAGAGCTTTGGTCTGCTGCCATCCCTGATCTAACTCATCGTATTCCCTCTCACGTACATCCCCCCTCACAGCCCCACTGTCCACTAAGCCATCACCATGACAACAGTCAGACATTCAGCTGTTGGAAGGCACGTAGCGTTAGGTGTGTTGCTCAAACCAATTACTTTAGACTGAGCTCTACAGAATACACAAATGCCCATCCTTAAGGATGGGCAAAAAGAAAAGCTAGACCATTTAACAAACACCTGGCCTGAGATGGAATTGGCCCATAAGTACAATTCTTGAAAACCAAATCAATCCAGAAAATCAAAACATACTGAAACATTCGCTTCCTTCAATGGGTAGTTCAAAAAGCCAAGATGACAAAAAAACATTCCTGCCAATAATTGCAATAAAAACCATTGTCTCGCACCCAGCAGAACAATGCAGCTAGTGTCTAGTACTAGAAACAATATGTGTACAGTTTCAAATGAAAGGCTGTCAGGTTGATTTTCCCTGGCAATGGGTAGTGTAGGGCTAAAGACATGAATTCATATACAAATTCAAGGTGTCCAGCTACATTAGTTTTGAGCAAGGTAAACTGCCTGAACTGCCCCAATTATACATCAAACTAAAATTGGCACTAAATTCTAGCTGGAAAGTAATTAAAGGATCTGCTGTATCTATGCACAATACAGCACAAAATGGGCACTGCTTCCAGTGAGGCAGAAAAGGTTAACAAACAGAGGAAGAGTAACAGAAGAGGGAAGAAGGCAGAAAGTGGTCAGTGTGCTACTATAATTCTTACAATTTACAAAATTATAAAATGCTTAAGATGAAGCAATAGCATTTTCAAGTTGCAGAACTATAGAACATACAGATAATATATCCCCGACAGCTAATTCCTGCCATTAAAGTAGGGCTGATACAGTATTAAGCAAGGACACACAGATTGTTTGCCAGGAGCAGACCTATTAACGCTACAGTGCAGTGATCTGCGCTCTGTGGACTAGGGCTGGACATCATTTGCGTTTTTCCCCATACTGGTGTTAAAACGATACTTTAAAAACGGTGCCAGTGCATTTATGATTGAACATACTTTTGCACATTTTAAATAATGTTTCGTTTTATCTTTAATAAGAAGCTTGACACTGCATGTCATCCACCAGGGCTGTAGATGGAACAGTGTTATGAATGGCACATTTTGTTTAGTAGATGAACCCCAAGGATTCAATGGCACGTTTTGTTTAGTGGATTAACCCCAAGGATTCAGACAATTTGTTTAGATTTGAAAGCGTGTGTGAAAGTTTGTTTATATCAGATTTCAGTGGATTTTATGATGATATCATGTACACATGTTGTGTAAGGTGATATGACAGTTTTTCCCAGGACAATGGCTCAACATAGAGACAGGACATACCATGCACTCCATGGCAAAACACTGTACCGGTACAACAAATTACTTTACAACGTAAAATACCAAATGCATACACCGAGTAACAGTTACATATATGAGTGGCATGGTGCATGGCATGACCAGCCCCATGGCATCATGATAACGAAATAAACATGCCACGAGAAAATGCTGATCATTTTCTTGAGGTGATTATTCTTTTAACAAGAGAAAACCATGCCTGTTTCCTTGAGAAATCGAGACAATTACTCTGATATTACAAGAAAATGTTGGGGGGGGGGGGGGGGAGAAGATATTTCATGGCCTTTCTTGGCTTCCATAGGGACTGACTAAAAGATGAGAAACTTTTTATGACTGTTGTAAGGCTGTAGAGAAACAGTTAACAACCGGAGTTGGCACATTGGAATAACAATTAGATATTAAAATATATCACGCCACATTTTTAACTGCACGATCCAATCAAATTTAGCCCAATGCGTAAACATGACCAATCTGGCAACACGGTTAAAGTTAATTGTGCAGTGTGATATTTTTTTTAAAGTTTCAAAAGACGACATCTGAATAGACTAAATGAAAATGTGAGTGAATGCATAATACTTGGGCAACAAATGGAAATATTGGATATTTTATCATTATAGGACTATATCATAAGCTACTCTTTATGGGTGTACAAGCTACCAGTAGCTCATGAACTACCTGCTTGAGACCCCTGCTTTAGACCATTTAGATTTAGGCATTTTAACCTTTTAAGGTAACTACTTTGTAAAAATAGGTGTCTGCTGACATCAGTGCAAATGTAATGTTAACTAGCTTCTGTTACCTGAAACGAAACAAGGCACTGAAATTTGCATTGCAATACTGTCCAGTACATACTGATCGTACAGGTTCCGGTGCCATATGGGCACTGGGTTTCAGTACCTAGCCCTAGTGAGGACAACTATGAGCATTCCATTACCCTTCCAAAATCTGTCACTCACTTACAGTTTTACTACACATCTAGCTGAAGCAAACCCACAGGCAGTAATGCAGACTGACTTTTGCACCTGTGTGCTGAAGGCAAAGACTAGAAAATAAGTATTCTGTTTAGTTTTAGTAGACTTTTACAGCACGATTACGGTCATATCAGCTGCATAGTAAACACTTATGAAAGCTGACTTGTGACACCCCAGCATACAGCTTATCTGATCTTCAGTACTTCCATTGTCAGTCAAAAATTCTATCAAAAATCTTATCAAATGCAAAACTAACATCTTTTTGAGTCTTCTCCAGTAAATATCAGTCATAACTACCACATGCTACAATGGAGAAATTTTACCAACTCCAGTCATTATGTATTATCTCACCCTTTCCAATTTTTTAAAACTGTACCAGTACTACAGATTTGCCTAAATCAAGACTGACTATGACTTTAAAGTGTAATTACAGAGGACAGAGAGAGAACCAGCATTTTTCTACACTGAGAAGAAATATAATTTTGCTGCTATATTAGTATCTGGTCTTTTCAATATAGAAATGCTGCCCTGTTGATAATATAAAGCTAATTAAAGTGTAAGTAACTACAGTACTATAAAAATACCTCTCAAAATACAATACTATTTAGACCTGCCCTTCTCCGAAAAAAGGAAGAACTTTTATAATATACAAAAGCCTACAGCCATATTTTCCTTGAATACTTTGTAACAGTGACGGTGTAACATGCAAAAACTGTGCTTCTATGAAAATTTGTTCAATACAAGTCACCATCACCAGTCATTGTTATGAGATGACATGCACAGCTCTTCTGTTAAGGGGGGAGATACTGGCATTACAGCCATCAGTCTGGTGATGGACATGTTTGCACTGTGGCAAGTCTCATCTCATTGTTACCTTCTAATATTGAAATGTTCATTTGGAATGCTCGTTCAGAATGATAAAACATTCACTGGTGCACGTGGAAGAAACGCACTGTCTGTCCTCCCAACACACTCAGACACACACAAGAACAAAGTGTGTTAGGTCCATTTGTTTATTTTTATTTGAAAGTATTCAGTTTTTCTAGTCATTTCAGATCTAACACTCCACAGTGTCATGTGCTCTTGAATCACACACAGCTCTTACAAAAAGGCATGATCAAGTAATATCATTGGTACAAACCACATGAAACACCAATACCACGGAATATGCATTAATAAAGATGCACCTAGAAGACAGGTTTCAAACTGAGATAACTGAATTCTCCAAAAAGTGAGAGCTACTCTTGTTCCGAGAATATGACTTGGACAGCACAGAAAGAGTTAAGTCCGCAGGGATCCATCTGTGGCCTCATCTGTCACTGGCTGGCGCACGGCTCCGCTTGGATCTGCCAGGGACACGCTGCGCCTTCACGCAGCTGACTGACCACCGCAGCCCACATGCCCCCCCATTCCCCCAGGACAGTCTTTATCATTATTTGGCAGCAACAAAAAAAAGGAAAAAAAACGAACACAGAAGAACCCACAGAACATATGGACAAAACAGCACCAGTGAACTCATCTGAATCTCTGCTTAGTGCACATACACATTGCACAGGGGTATCTTCTTCCTCCTGCAGGGGAGCAGGATGTAAAGAGCAGTGCCATTTACTGTCAGTAATAACTGTATTTTAACCCTGGAGATTGTTACCCAATATTTGGAGTTTTGTTAACTGCTGTATGAAGCCTCATCTTGCATGAAAATCTTTTTAAGCATCATATTAACTGAATGCTATGCCTGGCAAACTAAATCCTTTAAAAAGTTAAAATCCTTTTAACACAATATAATATAACATTTTAAGCAATGACCTGAATATTACACCAGCTTTCATATTCACAAAGCTTAAATGGAATAGTGATTCTGAACATAAATTTTGCCCAGAAAATAAGTTGAGACAGATTGGGAGATTACTCTAGCAGACCAGCTGTAGCAAATCAAAGCCAGGAACTGAAAAATAGAAGGCCCACATAAGTGCCTGCTGAGGTTCTGAATGCAGTAGCACACGAACACCTGGATCCGGACGGAATGCTTTACTCTCTCTCTTCTAGTCTGGCAGCACTAACATCAGGGGCAAGGCAATGCTCCTGCAGAGGAAACATAGTGGCTACCTGCTCCAGCAGCATCTCCCTCTAGATTAAGGGGAGCAGCAACTCTTTGACACCTGCCATCTGCAAAATGCCAGATGAAACAGAGCTGAAAACATGCAGCACTACACAGCTAAGCTCGTGCTGAAATAGAGCACACAGGCAAACGTGCATGCACTTATTGGCTCTTAATGTGCTGAAGGTGGCCATCCTGCTAAAGGCCTGAGGTGAAGCCACTAAGACACTCTCTCCTTCAGCTGTACGACTAAAATGAGATGGTAGAAGATTGAAAGCAACAATTCGTGACTGTTTGACATGTTGCACCCACAGACTGTCTTCTGCAAATTAAATCAAATGAAAACGTACTCTTTAATATGTAATTATTATTAGTCTTTACAGAATAAAACAAATACTAACACCCACAAATGTTCTGGGATAGTGGGCTGTTTATTTATTAATATTTGCTGCACATGGTTTCCTTAGCTGTGTATGGGGCACTGGTGGGTTGACTGGGCATCCTTATGGTTAGGATGAGGACAGGGAGATGTTGCGTGTTAGCGTCAAGTTTGATCTAAATATCGCCCTTAAGCTGAAGACCTTTGCTCCTTTATGACTTCAAATAAAAATGAAATGTATTTACTTGTATCAGACCATTTCAGTTATGTAATCATGGAACTAGAATTCAGAAAATACATATTAAAAGGAATTATTCAACTGTATACTATAACAGCAACAAACTGCTCACCATGAGCACTCCAATGAAGAAGCAGGTTTTGCTCTGTGATAAGCACCGCAAGAAGGCGATTTTGCTGTAGAATAAAACTATAGCATGTGAAGACTGAATAACTCTGTGCACTCTGTGTGAAACTGGATTTCTTTGTAAAGTGAACTTTAGACATGGAACCTCAATCTGAGCACAACTGGTCTGGACTCCTGATTAAAAGCAGCACAGTAATTAGCATTCTACTAATCATAACACCATTAACAAACACATATGCAAAACAAAAAGCAAACCACCCTCAGTTCTAGAAGCTGATCGGAAGTGTCACCACCACATGACCTTTGGGGGTAGCAGAATGTGATACAGCAGCACTGCAAAAAAATCAGACAAGATTAAGTGCAATCGAGGGCCTCCTCAATTATCAGCACATCAACTTCCACTTACAAAGCCAAATATTATAGTTTATTAAAAAGACCACGGGTTCAAAAATGATTCACAAAGAGAACTGCCACTCAGCTCAGGAGACACTACTGAATTTCATCACTATGAAAATATCCAGCTGCCACTTCAACACCGACAGACTTGTTTGTTCTAGAATTTTTCTTGATGAGTAATTTGTGCTGGCCAAATATCAGCCATCCACCCACTGCCATCAGCACCCTCTGAGATTAGTGCACTAAATAACAAAATAATCTTGAATGGCTCTATAGAGGGAAACTTCCACCTGAATTTTTGCTATGTCTGTTAAGTTACTGGGTACGGACCTCAAAAGTCTATACACAAGAAGAATAGTTGATACTTACTCTGCCATAGGGGATAGGGGTTATGGTGCTTTCTAGATGGCAGGTTAATAAGTCCACAATTTCTCACCTCTGGTGAGACCTCATAACTCTCATTACCATATGGCTGGGGCAACAGTGTATCTGGTTATGAATATGACGCTAATGACCTACTGTAAAATCTTATCAAAGCAAGGAGGAAACAGTGCTCTGGAGAAAACTGACACACCAATGTCTACAGGTGACATGAGTAACAGCCACACTAATACAGACAATTATACACGCGTTTATAATGCAGCCTCATTTATGAATTTTTATATTTGACATTTCATACACACTTTACATATTTTTTACAATGTGCAAGTCTCAGATTTCGATTTACAGAAACAGTCAATAGACATGTTGCTTTTTGTTTGGTTTACAACATTTTCTAATTGTGTTTGCAATTTCAATAATAATTTGAAAACTAATTCCATTTTTCATGCTGTACCAAAAACTGTGAGCTAAAAACAGAAGTTTGTACCAAACCATGAATTTTGTGTACTGTCTACCATCTGCAGTACCTAAATATAATATTAATTCAGGATCACAATCCAAAACCTCATCATGATTCTTTTTCATGTTGAATTTTAAGACTATTTTGCAAGTTACTGAACAGTACAACCAAACTAATTCCTTTACTAAAAAAATATAAGACAAAACCTGAAACAAACAAAAAAAATAATAGCGTACTCTTTTGTGTGTTTTCTTTTGAGGTGGTTCAAAAGATTTGTCGTGTTGTAATCAGACCTGCAAACCTTACCTTAGCAGATTTTGCAAATAATTATTGTTTGCGCAATGCCGGTTTTGTGAAATCGAAACAAGTTCCATATTACCAATGTTGAATTCTTTGTAATAAAAAAAAGCTAGACAGGCAAAATTCAATTTTAAATAGTATGTATTATACCCTACAACTTGGACCAGGATAATTCGTTGACAGACTGATGGATGTGTGCATTACATTTAAGAGTTGAAACAAGAATTCTGGCGAGGACAAAACTCCAAACTGTTTTATTGTAAGATTTTTTTTTCCCCCATAACTGATTTTAATTGGCAAACATCGTGTGTGAACAGTTAAGGTTAGGCATGTACCCCTGGCCAGCAGGTGGAACATTCATTTCTCCAGACCACTGAAAGTCATTCTCTGGAACAACGCCGCTGAAAAACCATTTCCACTCAACTTGCTGAACTTGTTCTAATGTACATTTTGTTCCATCAGTCCATTAGCATGTGATTTGGCGGGAGGACCAAGCAAAGTCCCAAGTCTTATTGAAGTGGCCGTATGAGATAAGCAGTATGACACAGAAATACACAATCAGACTGATACACTGGGTCCACTCATAGAACACTTAGAATACGTAGAGCTGAAAAAATGCTGAGTTTTACAGTGTAACCTACTTAGCAATGCGGCACAATGCACAAAAAGCAAAAATAATCACACTCAAAAAAATCGCCACTGCTATTTCCTATATGCAGAAGACACCGCCGCACTGCACATCAAAGGATTGGAAAAGGTTAGACATGGGATCTGACTTTTATTTACACCACTGAATGCCTGGAAAACAAGTGACCAGAACCCTAATAAAAATAAATCTTCAGAATCAAATGTCAGGAAAGTGTCCATATAGCAAAAAAGGAGGAAAAGGTCACATGAGGTGGTCACATGAGCAGCAAGCATTGGGCAGACAGTCCATTAGCAAATGGCATTATGGGAGGATGTGTGAGCTGAGACACACTTCCCTATAAAGTCTCCAGGCGGAAACACGGTATGCTAATGTGCACATGGCACATGTGCAACACGTGTAACTTTCTCGTAATACGCAAATTCCACAGATGAGCTTTTGCAGCACTAGCAAGCAATCTAATTTTGTGGTATGGACACACAAACCCAAGTAGAGGCATTACCAGTTAACAGGAACAACATTAACTGCCTTAAAAATACCAAGCTATGCCATTATGTGAAAAAACAGTTCAGAACATAGCACAGGCCACATAAGAGGTGCTGTGACAGACCGGAATAACTGGACACACTGGAAGCCAACATTCACCATTATGAAACAATATGCTTCTGATGTCAATAGCATTCAAAACAAATGTTGTTTTGAAGAGATTAAAAACAAGTTAAACATACTTTAATCCCTCTCACAAAGATCAAATTCACCTACTTTCACAAACCACATACTTCTTAAATCACCAATATGAACCCACAAAATATAGTGTTCTAATTTTCTAATACACAATGGGGATGCATGCATGGCACAGCATCATCTATGCTGAGCTTAGACTGGAATTTCATGACTATACTGACAACACTATCTTCTGTACATAAGGAAATTAATTCTTGTTGAATCAATCTCGCATTAAGACTGCAGACATTTCTGCCCACCAGCATAATACTGTGACTGCTGCTGTAATACCTACATGTTACAACTCAAGAGCATCATATGACCCAAGAACACAAAGGAAAGGTAGATACTTACCGTTTCCATGTTTGTCTGCACTGGGGATGGGTTTAAATCCAAAAGGTTGCAGTTGAATCAGAAGAAAAATCTAAAAACCAAAAGAAAAAAAAGTTAGAGCACCGTTAATTTCGTTAACCAAACTATGGCCAGGCGAAAGGTTTTTGCATGACAATAACTAAAACAAAAGCATAACTAAAATATGCATTAATGACGACGACAGAATCAAAATTATTATTCATCTGACAAATAAAATAAATTACTTGGTATGAAATAATAATACTATATTTTGTTCCCACTGCATCCTTTTCTAATAAGTCGACCGTTTCCCACGACATACTATGTGAGTAGGTACCTATTTATTTCGGCCATGAAATACAAGGACGGGTTTATAGCACTAAATTTGATGACTGGTTGACTACAAGCACTGGCACTAAGTTACGTGGAAGTGCAGGAAAAAGTAGTAGTGGAGCGAAAACTGAGCAGACGGAATTATTTTGGTTCCTTACATCACATACATGCATTAAACACTTTTTTCGCGTCTCCATATTTTTGCGATAACCAATATACTTTTGTCTATCGCCAGTGCAACTTGCCAGTGCTTATTTATTAGCAGAATAATGTCATATCGTTTTTTTATTCTGTGGAAAACGAAAGATCAATCTGCTGTCTAGATTTAATAATGAGCATAAACAGATCATGAGTAGTATAAAATGTTGTGTGCCGTTTTTAACAAATATGGGATACGATGATGAACTTATGACTAACAAAATGACTTGTTCATCCTTCATTGTTTTAGGGTGGCAGTGTAGTTTCGAGTGAGGTTTAACGGAAATGCTTTTTTTCTCCTATGCATATTTTGCATATAGGTCCAGAGTAGATCCTGCAGTGGGAATGTGACAGAAGTTCCTGGTTCCTGAATAAAGACATGGTTCCGGGAATACGTTCCTGCAGTGGGAAAGCGCCTGCAAACTAGTATTTACTGTGAGTGTGACTAATACTACTACTAAAGCTGTTCAAAAAGGCAGCTAAACCTTTAGCTAATCCTCATTAATGTCAACTTTTGCCAGAACTGTTTTTCCTGAAAAAGTCATGTAGTGACCCATACTTACTTTTAAAATTAATTAGGCATTTGGAATACTCTGTATTGAAAATTGGAGATGACAATGTAAAATAATGATTAAAATGTGACTAAAACTAAAATGCATTTTAGTCATTTGACTGAGACTAAAACTAAATTAAAAATGGGTGTCAAAATAAATTCTGAGTTAGGGGCTGGAAGACTATGCAGCAATCTGGTGATAACCCACGTTGAGCTCGGACACAGGTGAACCATCTGCTTCAAAAACAGGTAAAAAACAGGTAAACTGCTGAATTGCTTCAGAGTGCCTAGCATACTGAAAGATGAATTACAAAAAATATGGCACTGACTAATTAGCACAGAGCTCCACATGTTTAACATATATGGGGGGGGTAACCCTTGCAAGAAGGTCCAACTACCTCTTTACTTTGAAGGAAAATGATGACATTGTCATAACAGCTGGGCAACACTAACCCAACTTCAGTGAACTTGTTTGAGAATACCTGTTATGCATTCAAAGCCCAAATTTCAACAGCCTTTCAGTCATGCACAACACATTACCAACTAGAATTACATGTTGGAAGGAAAAAAAAAAACATTACACAAAAAATGCTGCTTCCAGAAGAGTGCTGATGCAATACTAGCAAAACAGAAACCATGGACAACATCTTCACATTCTGTTCCAATCCATATTTACAGGCCATTTCTGCCCACTTAGGACACTGGGTCATTGGAAAGCTGAAGCCATCTGCCACATAGAAACAGAGTGCAGGTGGAGAGCTGGGTTTTCCTTGCAGAAATAGAAAGCTTTGAGCAAGACCAGTGTGAACTGCATGCTGATGCTATACCAAAGAACACAGAACACTGGCATCTGGGACAATGAGACCAAGTCCAAGTGAGTTATTCTAAACATAGCAGCAAGACATCTTAAAGTGGACATGAAACATTAGTTGTAGTTAGAATTTACAACATGGATTCCCATTCTAAAAATTCCCTCAGTACATTTACATGACGTTAGAAAAAAAAAAATCAAAATCATTGTTAGTCCGACTAAAAATGGACTTTTAAAGTACATGTAAACATGATAGTCCTACAAACTGTACTAAATCAAATTTCTCAAAGTCAGACTAAGACACCCAGATAATGCGGTTGGGAGTCAATTTATTCCTGCATATACATGTTCAAATCGGACCCAAACTGGCCTAGGCGCTCTGTGCATGCCCCACAGTCCCCATCCCCTGGGTTTTGACTCGGAACCAACAGAAGAAGCCGGAGAAACATGGCAAAATCCAGACCCATTCATTTTTGGACTGATGAGGAAACAGAGCTCATGCTGTGTCAGCTGAAAGAATTAAACACAATGGAAACCGCATATAATAATCACATCTGCCTGGGTGAAATGGATCACTATAAGCGGATGATCATTATAACCGGTTTTCTTTCTTTATGTCTCAGGCAGATTTCCATCTAATTGACAGTCTATATTTATTACACGAATATAAGGTAATAGAGCAGACAGGGTCGCCATTTGCTGAATTTTATTGACTTTCAAAATACAGTACAGCTGTTTAAAACACTTTTTAAATTACAGTACTGTACAAATTAAGTCACTGAACTGTACAAGTCAGATATGCTATAATACAGTACTGTATATAAAATATAGCTTATTGTAGTTTCACTGCTGCATCTTGTTGGCTCATTTTGGCAGTTTATCATAAGCTTTGATGAGTCTATATTTTTCAATGAGAGAAAATGACTTTTTCCTGTCATGTTTTCTGTGCATGCAGCAGGTAGCTAGCCAGAAGAGCCTGGTTACCGCAAGTGAAAGTATGGCTATCAAAGTAGAGTTAAAAAAGAATTACCATAGTTTAATTTTTCCATGTTTTCATGTATAAAAACCACAAAATGAACTGTGTAAGTGGACTACTTGATTACTATAAGCAAATTATTTAAACAGTATTTGTACAGGAATGACTGTCCTAAGCTTTTTGAGCCGCATAAGTAGTTGATCACTATAACCATGATCACTATAAGTGGTTTCCACTGTATTTTGAAATACATGGGGAAGCCCTGGGTAGTAAAGAGAGCACAAAGTGGAGCATAGTAGAGGTCACGTTGTTGGCGCACTCCAGGACCATACGGCAGTGTTGTTTGCCTTCGGATAAAACCACAACCATAAGGAACAGCGTGCATCTTGTTTGTTTAAAAAGAAAAAAAAAAGTACAACGTATAGCACGTACGAAATGTACAGGGCTGTAAAACTGTCCCATTCACCACTCTGCATTTGGCCTATTTGTTGCCAGTTAAATTGATTGCCAATTGCTTTAGTCTGTCATGTAATAGATCAGCAGGAAAAAGCCCAATACTACCGAGCTGAAAGAAGTAGCTGTATCGCCACCTATCGTAGCAGTCAGACATACTTCGGTCAATAAATCGATATTCCTCCCATGCATGTGTACTGGGAGAAGGACAGTAGTCCTATTAAATGGCCAAGGTCAGCTATAACCATAACTGCGCATGTAAATGTACTGACCGTCAGTGAAACTAGATTATAAATAGTAAGTAATCCAAGTTGCATTTTTCTGGCAAGTGTAGCGCCATCTTGTCCCAGCTTAGGATATGATGTCATGAGGGCATTTGACTTGGAATTCCTACATTAGGTCACATTAACTTGAAGTTGCTTTTTGCAAAACAAAGTCTGTAATTTTATGCCACCTTAAAATAAAGATTTCCAGTCTCATATTAAGTAATCTAGTATCAAAGGTGTGTAGTTCAAACTGGATATTCCGCTAACGTTATGTTGTTTTATTGGCCCTATAATTCTTCCGTTGGCTGAGTTCCCTGTTGTAATTAATTCTTTTCATGTTAGATTTGTAGTAATCATCAGTGAAAAAAGTTGTGACTTTTTTCAGATAACTTTATTCACATGCACGATGTTCACACGTATTTAATGGAAGCCGAACTCCCTTGTCTTCCACAAAATGTTGGCCTGGAATATTGACCAATATTGACACCTTGGACTGATGCCCATGTTTTGTTTTTTGACGAACATCGGCCGACATCAATGTGTTGATCAATGAATCATACGTTTCTTACAAAAAAAAAGCAAGGACACAAGCACATAGTCCACGTATTCATATCTTTATGGGGACACACCATTCATTTCTATGGGCTTAACCCTGATTTTAACTATGACGACCTTAACCCCTACCCAGCTCTACCCTTGACCATAAATAGACAAATAAAATTCAAGAGTTTTGGACATTTCAGTTTTTTGATTGCATTCATAGATTTGTATAAAACTGAAGTTATTAAAAAAAGAACTTTAAAAAGTTACAGGTTTGTATCACACTGTGTTGCCCACAATGTAATAATTACAAAAACACACAGGCACAGACACACACTGCAACAGGGACAAGCGGCCAAGTCCCACTAAAGACCATGAAAATATTCAGACAGCACAGAATTCTTTCCAGAACGTAAAAGAATCTTGAAGGCCTTTTGTGGAAGACTCTTGTGGGAATGAGGGGACTATTTGGGGCCTTTCTGGTGCTGTAAAACCCGACTTCCAGATGGAGGGGTACTTAAAGGCCTGGGGCTCTGCTTCTGAACTATATTTCCCTCCTATCCTGTTCCATTTCACACAGCTCTGCAGAGTTCTACAGGATTTCACACTGAAGGTCTGTGTTCATGCCCTCCAGCAGCCTGAAGGCACAAAAGGTCTCCCTCGTGCATTCAGGGCTCCATATTTAGCATTTCTCACACAGTATGACCGCTTGTTTTTATACAAGCAGGGAAACTGTTCTTCACAATAAGTAGAGACAAAGTTCTCTGCATTTCCCTCCAACTCTGACCTCAATACCACTGTAGCAGACACGTCCATACCATTCAATGTTCAAAGCTGCATCAGTGCGTTTCCAAACCTATTTCAGTCAACTCCAAATCTTCAACATATGCATTTAAAACCATATATCTTTGTTATTTATGCTTGATAAGTTAACAAACACCTAAATCTAAATCAGCTCTGGTATCAACCAGAGTCACTGGTTCAAATCCTCTGGTTGGCAGAGTAGTTGCATCACTGTTGGACCCTTGAGAAAGGCCCTTACCTGCACCCTTAACCTGGGAAAAAATGTTCCAGGGGCACCAGATTAATGGCTAACCCTGCACAAACTTTGTTCTCACCAGTGTATGTCTCAAAGGAGAGCAAGATAGCATATGTGAAAACTAAAGAAGTCCTATGTACCTGTATTCAACATATGCCTCATGTAATTCTTATTGTATATACCAAGAATGATGACCAAATAATTGTTCTCTTTCTAAATATTTAAGATTAATTCCAAATCCAATGCAGGTAAATTGTATGAGGAATAAGGAAGTTAGTACACCTCATTTTGAATCATTCATAGACAGCAAAACCCACCCTTCCCTATCAAGCATTGAAATTTGGATGCAGGTTATTGTAAACACAGCCTCAGATGCTTCTACATATACACAACTCATACAACTTTTTATAAAACTAACCTCTGGTCACCATGACAGTCCCACTCATTAAGGTGGGCAAACTTGCGCATTCAGAGAAGCCATTCTGCACACCACTGCTGTACAGAGCTGTCATTTTTGCACTTCCTGGCCTTCCTGTTAGCCATACCAAGTTAGGTCATTCTCATTTGACGCGTCTCATTTAACAGGGTGCTCTCAGCCATAGAAATTAGATTAAAGGGGCCTGATTATGCTCATTTTCGCTGTTCATGATTGAATTCTTGGGGTCTACTAGAATAAACTTACATTCTTCAATGTGCCAAGAACACATTTTTCTTATATTGTACATCTCTATTCACTCTATAACACTGCCTGAAACACTGTTAGAACTCTAAGCCCCACCCCCAATTAGCCCAACAGGTTTTGATTAGTCAGCTTGCCCAACTGGTCAGCTTCCTCAACACATCCTGCCCATCTTGCAGTGTGCATACAGATAATTGCAGGGAGGTGGCCAGTAAGGATTGTGTTATGATGTGACCTCATCATGTCATGGAAGTAAAGGATGGAATTCCAACAAGGCAGATTAGAGAAGAGTGATGTCTGTGTCAAGTTACTCCCTTTGGCGTGTACTTGGGTCATAAGACTTTGTAAACCGTTTACATGCACATAAAGCTATATAACACACTAAGATCCAGACTAAGATCGACACACTGTAGCATGAGAAAATGGGGCAGTGTGAGGCTCAGAAGGTTAGCATACTGTGCTAGTGACTGACAATTTATTAGTTAAACTACCGTTGTCAGCAAAGTGGTTTCGCCGCTGGGCTATTGAGCAAGGCCTTTAACCCCAGTTGCTCCTGGGACCGGCTAACCCGTCTCTCTTAACTTATATCACTCTGGGTAAATGCTAAAAAAATGAATGAAAAAGTCTACCACTTCAGACGCTAACAAATCATACCACAAACTAATGCTTCAGCTCATGTTGTGCTGTTACAGCCACATAATTTGCTGTTTTGGAAGGACAGGCTGTTTGTATTAGCAAGCAGGGGTACCTATCAAACCGGCCCCTGAGAGCGTAATGGCTGGTTATTGATGCAGTTGATGACAATGGAGAAATGAGACAAAAAAAAGCTACTGTTGAATGTGGTATGGTTTAATGATATTGCTGTCTTTGGGGGAAGGTCATTGTGTTCCACTACAGTTGTCCCATCCCAATGACTAGTGTTAATGAATGCCCACCTACTGAATATACAATTTAAATGAATACTAAGTAGGGGTGGGCAATCTGATGATTTTATATCGTGATCGAACCTGAAGACGCCCACAATCTACTTTTCATGCCAAACGTAGTGTGTAAGATCTTTAATGTCCTCCTATTAGTATTTCCAAACCTCACATAAAACTTCGATGGCCAGAAATAAAGTAGGACACTACCTGATCCGTACCACATTTCCTCATCTGCCATGCCAATAACTCACACATAACCAAGGTATGCCTACCAAATCCGTACCACCTGCTTGATTTGTACCTCGCATGTTTGCGCATGCACAGCATTTTCAAGCATCTGGCACTGCATGATCCATTCATCCATTCAGACCTATAATAAAAGGCACTGTATATGCCACTATAGTTACATATAAAAACACATAAAATGAAATAACTAATAAACATTCAGTACCCGATTATTTCCTTTCAAGTTACTGTATACAGTGACACCTGGCCAGAGAATGCCGTGATGCACATACTTTCCACGCTCCAATACTGCATAATAAAGTATACCTACATGTGTCATTCTTAGATGTGTGCACATCTGAGTGTATCACAGCCTTCTCTCTCTTGACACTTCTTGGAAGGAAATGGGAGTAAAGCCTGTAAGGATCCTAAATGCAAACTATCATCTCTAACAGCAGTAAGGGGGAAAATGCACCAAGATTGATAAAATTCCACCACCTTATCTGAGCTCTGTGCAGGAAGGCAACTGGAGCCAGGTGCCTTGGAGGGGGCCAGGCTAACCCAAGGTGGCCTCAGTGCTCCTCCTCTGCACTGCATTATTGATCAGTCCTCTCCTGTCACATCCAACACCCAGAGGGGCATCCAGTCCTACCATACCATGTCATCCACTGCCATGCTCCATCCTCCTTTCTGAATACGTCCTACTCTCTTTCCCTGAGCGGAGCTTGAATTTCAGTGCTGATTGCAGGTATAGCGCATAATTTAATCGCTTCTTGCAAATCAAGCACTTATAATGCAGGAAATTTCTGTACACATTTACTGTGATCTACTGTGTCTAATAATGTTTAGCCATGTTTTGCACCAGTCTCTCTCTCTCCCCCTCAGTTTACAAGCGTACAAGCCTCTGTCACTTCCGATCTGTACCACCTGCCCGACTTGTACCTCACATGTCTATGCATTCACACACACTATACTTCATGATGTATTTTATGACGCTGCCCAATTCATCAGTTTGGTTTACGACATTTACACAACCCAACCTGATATAAGTAGCTACCTCAATACCTCAGACTTTGGTATTGTGAGGTATTTTCCAACTATGCAAGTTGCTAACTATGTTCGCGACTATGCTTTTGGGAAACATACCCCTGATCCAAATATTATTTCTTTTCAAAACATTAAGTTTGTTTTACGGCCTGCTTGTGAGAATTCCCCCCTATTTCAAAAAATGAATTTCAGGCCATGGTGAGCCACATCATTCCACCGGTACTACATGAATAGGAATTAAATCTTGATGGTAAATGGACCCAGACGCTAACAACAGAGTGCCATGCCCCGCTCTGGTTTATGCAGCAGATTATGCATTTTGATGTCAACAAAACAGAACAACAACTACTTAAAACACAGTACTTGTTCCTAACATCATAAACATCCATAATTTTGACACACTATTAAGCAACAAAGCATGACAACCAAAGATTACAAGGAAAATTACGATATGCCTACTACTACCACTGCTATGGGTTCTTACAGCTATCTTTTTTGACATTTTTGTTTTTTAGCTTTAAATCAGAAATTTTACACTGTTGTATTAAGCAACTTATAAACCCACTTCTATTAGTGTGGTACTAATTGGGCCAGTTTCGACTATGCACCTTGTGCAAAGGAATAAATGTAAGAAACATCTGGTGCCGGACAGTTTGGGATCCCACTGGACCAAAAGCAGATATTACATTACAGGAGAAACCGCCGTACGTCTGACATAGTTCTCTCTGTTTACACAACCAAACTAAACTTTCTTAATGTCATGTGCAAAACCATCTCTAGTTGTCAAGGTAACTATTTCCATACACTGTGAAACATTGTGATATTCAAAAATTATCCTTCAGATACAGAGGTGGAAATTTCAGGTCCGGAAAGTAAAAATCCAGATCAAGATCTTGTTTCAACCAACCAACTGAGTACTCCGTGACGGTGACTGTGTATACTCAAATGGCTGGTTGAAACAAAATCTTGTTCTGGATTTTTACTTTCCGGACCTGAAATTTCCACCTCTGTTCAGATACAAATATACCCTACAAGTGAATCCTCTTATTCTGCTGTAGACTGAAATATCCACCCACTGTTTCTTTACAGATAAAATGATGTGCTTTGAAATCTGATTTGGAATGTGACTAATGTAAGATGGATAACAAAGAAACACTTTCCCGATTGTACATAACAGAAGCCCTCCACATACACAAAATCACTGTAGTAGATTACATCTACCCCTTGTAGGCAACGCCTAAGACTCGTGGCTTAGCAGAAAGTAGAAACATTGAAAACAGAAATTTTCTGACGGCTGTATCCTATTCAGGGTGAAATACGCTGTGGGGAGAAAACCACAGTACAACCCACTGGCTCTGTCCCAGGCTGACATACATAGAATTTCCAAGTATGGAATGGGGGGCTGTACTCACCATTTGAAACTACTTGTATATGATGAATGTAGGGCTGTCACTATCGATTATATCAATAATCCAGTGATCTACTGATTAATCTGATGATTCATCGAGAAATCGTTCATATCATGATAGACAGTGCATTTGGCTTGAGGCAGGAACCAACCACCCATTGCAGGGTCACACATACGGTCAGTTTAGGCACTCCATGTAAAGTTGCACGTTACTGGATTTTATGCACATTCAATTGTGACATTGCAAGGACCGAAATGGTCTGCTGGGTTCAAACCATCAATATGCTATGTTAAAACAATTTTGGTCAGTCAACGGAAGGAGAATTTAAGAAGCTTTGCAATTCTAACAATAGTCCCCTTTTATGATTATACAGCGTATATTTGTTAAAATGTCTAATATTTATCGCCTTTGCATGAGCACTGTATGTGCTCTCCGAGACAATCATAATTATTCTTGTTCTTGCTTGATTCACTCAGAGACCGTGCGGCACGTTTGTGAGAAATTAAACAAAATGAACAAAAAGGAGAAAAACTAACAAACTGATGATAAAAAGACATTCGTCTTCCGCTGCATGGAAATATTTTGTATTTGATAAAGACAATACTGAGCAAAGGCAAGTTATTTGTCCACACTGCTATGTATCTGTTGGTACAACTAACGACAATAACAATTTGACAGACTAATAGATACTTTTCTGTTGGTTGATAGATAAGTTGAAAACTTACCATGTAGCCAAACAGAACTTAAGTATTGTGAAAGCCTAAAATACTGTTCAACTGTACTAAAAACACAATATGTTGACAAAAATTAATACTATCTGGTTTACATGTACCGTATTATGTAAGATGCAGCTTACCGGTTAACATTTGTTGTAGCAGGGATTACTTTGACAGAGGAATCGTAGAAGGTGAATTAAGCAAAATTATATTTTATATGTATGTATGTATGTATGTATGTATGTATGTATGTATGTATGTGAGCATTACACACACACAGACACACACACTTA
>JAAGVU020000019.1:2317579-2329421 GCA_011763525.2 Mormyrus iriodes
ATATTTATTAAGCAAAATAGGAGTTGAAAATTTGCCCAAAATAAACTATATTGGAAGAGTGTTGCATTTGGTATACAGTATATTACCATATAATGCCCAGGTGGTATGATGGTATGAAACATCATTAAACCAGCTGAATATTATGGTTCTCGTGACATTTGCCAATTGCATGCGGCGCATACCACCATGATAACCGACATACATATTTACATACACTGATACTTTGTGGAACCATACGAGTAGTTAAAAATAATATATTTTAAAACTGTGTCCAGAAATGTAGGCTTGAAAACCAATTGATAAATCTTTCGCAGGTGGCAAATGCTTAAAATGCTCCACAATTTTTCACCCACTGGAAACAGCATCACTTACAGGAAGAGCTGCTATTGTAACGAAGTGTATCACAAGCTGTAGTTAGCACGCAAAACAGCCCAAGCTAGCGACTCTCAAATCATCCACTGCTGTTTTCATATTATTTGAGCTAGCTCACACAATTGCGTGCACTTTGTTCGGAGGAATTTTCCACTAAACGCTACTTCCACCTCTCAAAACTTTGTTTTTACAAAGATTGCAAATCGCTGCGTTACTAGTTGTTGTTTCAAGCGTAAAATACTTCTAGATTTCAGATGTTTGTGTGCAAGCATCCAACTTGCATTTCGTCACCCTCTTTTCTGATGTTCTTACGCCCCTCCTACTGCAAAGGGTATGCACATGACATCACAGCAGGCAGAAAACACTGTGGTCACACCGACTCAGTGGCAGCGTTCATGTTCAACTTGAATGCTGTGAAAACATCTAAAATGGGAAAGAGTGGATGTGCGATTAATTGTACAAATTGATTTAATAAGAAATAAGAGCTTTCTTTTTAGAGTGCTGAAAAGAAAATAAGTAAGTATTGGATATGGATATGTTCCATATGGTTGATACCCGATCCATCGAATTAGGTATGGATCTGTGACGATTACGATCCCAGATATCAGACTGGTGCACCTCTAGTGTGTAGCCTAGAGGTGCTTCCCTGACAAAGGTGATAATTATCACTGTCAGATATCAACACGAGGTTACTTGTCTGATATCATTCATTACTGATAATATCGCCTTGCCCTAATGTTGATTAGAGGTGCACCGATTCAATATTCGGGTCAATATCGACACCAATCCAGACCTATTAGATGGACAGTGTATCAGCCATACGGGACCGATCCACGTCCGATACCTACTTATTTCGTTTCTGGCAGTTTGTAAAAATGGTAGCTCCTTTTTCTTGTGAGATCAATTTGTACAATCAATTGCACAACAGCTCTTTCCCACTTTGATGTGCTTTAGTGGCATTCAAGCTGAATGCTAAAGCTGCCACTCAGCCTATTTGCCACTCAGTGGGTGTGAGAGCAGGGACTTCCGCCTGCTTTGACGTCATGCACATACCCTTTGCAGTATGAGGAGTGTAAGATAGGTGGGTGACGGTCTGGAAGTATCGTACACTTTTAACAACAGCTAGTAACACGGTGATTCACAATCTTTGAAAAAAAAAAGTTTTAAGAGGTGGAAGTAGCGTTTAGTGGAAAATCCCTCTAAAAAGCACATGCAATTGTGCGAAACGCGAGTAATATGGAGAAAGCAATGGATGATGTGGGAGTCGCTAGTTTGGGCTGTTTCGTGCACTTGCTGCAGTTTGTTATACACGAGGGGCTGGTATCGCAACAAAGTGTAAGTGATGCTGTTGCCAGTGGGAGAAACATTGTGGGGCATTCGCCGCTTGAGTATACTCTCTTGGAAGATGTTCAATTTGAACTGAAAATGCCTCAAAAATGCTTAAAAAAAGATGTACAAACGAGATGGAAGAGTAAAATGTGGATCGGCCCATCCCTAATGTTGATATTAACACCACACATTGTACAGATCTTGTAAACCCACAGATATACAGTAAATTCAGTCTGCCATTTAAGAGAAGGGAAAAAGCATGATCTGATCCAAAATATGCATTACAGACTGACAGAAAGGACAACAAGGTGGCAGGGCAGTATTACTACTTTGTCTACTAAGAATAATTGTTGTTTTGCAAGCTGGCTTATATTTCTCACTGTAGATGATAAGTACTGTAGATGGTCCTAATCTGTGGCTCAGAATGCAAGGGGATTTCACCAGGGACAAACGTTACAGCGTATATATATATAACCCCACATTCTGCTTTGGAGCAACTTAAAATGAAGACCTAAGGCAAGATCTGCAAACAGAACTCCAGAAACCAAACACCAATCACTCCCTGTTGTCAACAACTTTCTCACTTACGATCCAGTCTCATTAAGAAAAGAACACCACGGTTTCAGCAAGTTAACCTACTTAATGCACTTTAAAGTGAGTTAGTGGGTCAGTGTTAGATTTCTAACAGATATTGATATAAAAAACACAGATTTTCATCCATAGTATAATACCAGCACAGGTGTTTGAGATTAATCTATTTTGTCAAGTGTCAGTTTAAGGGGTAAAGGAAACTGAAGGGGGGGGGGGTTAATTTGCGATTGATTTTTTTTACACAGGAAACCATATCAGAAAGAAACTGTCATGCGGATCGTGTACTGTTTCCCACCTGATTAACTAAAAAGAATCTGACCATAATTGCACCCAAATGCAAAGCACAGGCTTTGGAAAGAGTTGAAAGTAAACGCTGATTTTTCGACACAGCCGTTTTTTCGACGTGTTCCTTATCATCCTCAATTGTTCGTCCCAGCCAGAGTATTTGTGGAAAACATACGATAACCCCCACACTTTGAAGATGAATACAAGAAACACTTGACAACAGAAAAACGGACCTGCAAATCAAGTCTGAAATGAAAGGCGTCTAACAGGATTACATGATTCAGTCGTAATACAAAACATCATAAATTTAACATGTACAAACATTATTCCTAGAATTTAGTTACAAAAGAAACTCGTTTTATAAACCATTAATAAAATGTTAAGTTTCTTCGCTAGAAGTAAATAACCTAATTATTGCCATTTGACTCATTTGCATATAGCAAGCAGTCAACTGCGTCGTTGCTAGTAGCAACATTTGCTGGGCTTCATACGCTACTGTCTATCATTTAGCAATCCCACTTCACTAAATCCTACACAAAGAGCAAACAAATGGCTTTTAGAAGAATGAGAAACTCTAAACAACTAGCACCTTAGATGTGGTTTCTTATTTAGGTATTAGCTAAGAAATGAACGTCCAGGGATTGTTTACAAACAACTCTTTACACTAGTTAGCTAGCTAAGTATGCAACTACATAACTAAAAACAAACGAAAGGGGGACTACCTAAATAACCACAGGATGATATCTGGTAAGTTATCCAACTAACGGACAGGTTAATCGGTTGCCCGTATCAGTAGCTAGCCCGCGGCTAACAGCAGTCTCCCGTCAGCAAGTAAACAGACTTACGGCCAGTGTAACCGTCCAAAAGTTGGATGGTTATTTAAAACGTTCACAACGTTCACGGTGACCTGTTGTATCTAAAAAGAACGTCTCTTACCTCTAACTGCAGGTTAATCGCGTTCACTCTTTAATTTTAGTTCGACTTTCCCATCTCAGGCCGTCCGGAAGCATCCGACACGGCGCGCGACGTTTAATCCTCAACGGACCAATTCGAAGTAAAAACCTTTAATGATCCCAACAGAGGCGCTGAATGCGCAAAATACTCTGCTGCATAAAACGCGTCGCAGTCAACAACTGGTGTTTCAGGACTGTTTCCTTGATACGTTCGTCAAAAACGGCTTGTTTTCCTTAAAACGTCCAGCTACCCGAAGATTTACGAAACGCTGCGAGGCAGTCCGCGATTCCTGCTCCGCTGAACGTTGGACGGAAACGACGCATGGGGAGGCGAGCAGCGATTGGCTGTCGGAAACAGGCGGAAATGAGGCACTGAAAAACGAACAGCAATTGGTTGTTGAACGTGGACGGAAATTAGGGTGTGAAAGTTGAGCAGAGATCGCCTGCGAGATGGAACTGTGTTGCAATCTGTGACTGTGCGAATTCTTCGCCATTGTGGATCGTGAAGAAGCTCATTCATTAGATTCAATTTTATTTTCAAATAACTTTACATTGAAAGGCTGACATCTCATCCAGCGTGTTTTCCTGCCTTCTGGTTCCTGGGATAAACGCCACATTTATCCAGACTTGGATAGGCGGTTGGAAGATAAAAGATTGGATTATGGCGGAATGTTATAGTGGGTCCATCTTATATATGATATATAGAGTGTACTATATATTTCAGCGAGAGAGAGTATTCGCCAGGCTTTGGTCGATTAAAGGAATATTTACATCAAAGTTAGGCGTTGTTTTCCCAAATGAGATGTCAGCCTTGGAAATGACGCACTCTGCTGTTGGTATTGTGTCATTGCAAATTTGGTGCATTTTAACATCGAACTCTCATTATTTCAGAAGTTCAAAGTTTGTGGTATATAACTAGTTTGTAAGTTACTGTTGTCCTGAGAGAAATCACGACGAGCACACGCTGGACAGTAATGTGTGTTTTTATTGAAGCTTGTAAATTCAAAATGATTAACTGCCAACATAAATTTTAGAGGTATGTGTATCCCTTCATCATTAGTTGTCAGTTATGTTAAACATGTCATGGAGTGCTTTTGCAAATGGGTTATATTTTTTAGATACATTGGGTCTAGTTCATGTTCTGGTGTTACATATACATTTTAAATTTTCCAATTAATAACAGCAGATTTTTATTGAAATTATATTAGAAAATATATTGCACCAATTAATACCGTTTAAAGGAATATAAGTATTTAGTTTGGTTCAAAATAGCAAATTCTACACTTTACTGCTTTGGATTTTGCTTATCTGTTGTAATGAGAGAGGGTAATTATTACTGAAGTCCTGTATTTAACAATCAAGCTCTATAGCTTATAGATGCTGTATAAAAATTTGTTAAAAGTTAGATCAACACAAGTCTCAAAATTCTTAATTAATACAGCTGATTCTGACAAGATTCTGTTGAAGTGTTAAACCAGTTGTAGTGTGTAATTACAGAGTTCATTAAGCACTAGGTCTCAAGGGGACAGGTAATTGTTCTCAGCTGAGGCTAATTAGACTCATCATGGAAGTTGGTAAAGTGGGTAATTGTTAGTGACTTTTAACTAAGATATAGGACAAATACAGGAATGTGGCCGCACATTTATACATAGTAAAGTGTGTAATTTTGAGACAAAATTTAAGTTCTGCGGTTCAAGTTCAAAACTTTTGAAGGGTTATACAATGAGTTTGCCTGCAAGTAGATCTATGTAGGGGAAATCTCCTCATTTGAATAATTAGAAATCACAGAAGGATAATCTTCATTTATCAGTTATGATGGTTCCTTTTCTGGAGGTTAATCAAAATATTGACATTAGCCTTAACACTAAGGTAGGTAGGTAAGGAGCATGTGCTGATTATAGCACGTTTTTGCACCCGCCACATGACAAACCACCTCAGGGTTGAGAACCTAAGTGTAGCCATGCAGTGGGTGATACCTCAGCACCACACTGGTCTAAATCGACCGGTGTGAGTTTTTTTCTGGTGGCTAGAGTGCTAATCTAGCCGCTAACCCCTACATTTCCCTGTGAGTTGGTGTACCTCCTTGCAGGGCTGGATGTAGATTGACATCATTCCTAGGATGAAGCAATTGTAGGTTAAGGGCCTTGCTTGAGGGCCCAACGGAGTAGGATCACTCCCAATTGCTGGGATAGATCCCTAGCCGCAGAGCCACCACTCTGCCCTTAACAAGGTATATAAAACAGGCTGTCTTCATAATCAAACTGATGAAGTCTTGAGACGACAGCTCATTAGGCATTCATTTGTATATGGTCACATGATGGTTTTGGACTTTACATTTATTTGGCAGACACTTTCATTCATATAACTGAGTAAGCAGGGTCAGCACTGGAAGAATTGGGATTAAGGACCTACCAGCAAAATCATCCTGCTGCCCACAGCATTTGAATTGGCAACCTTCCAATTACAGGGGTAGCATCCTAACCTACTGAGCCACGCTAGACTACAAATGAAACAGAGAGAGTGCATGTTGCCCAAGTTTTGAATGGCTATCTGTGTAATGCATGTAATGTATGCATGTATATTAACATATTGATATTTATTTGTATATTTAAACCCAAGCAGTTGTTTCATTCATTCATTTTCTTTTCTATTTCTCCATGGTCATCAGACCAGTGCACAAGCACAGCTCAAAGATAAAACAAATGGAAAGATTTTCCTATGAGACATTTCAAGCTATTGCTCATACCTTTACCACGTTTTTGTCCAAAGTAACCTTTCTTCTCTGTTTGGTTAAATCACTAATTCCTTTATTCAAAGTTGTGCTGAAATTGGTACAACATTATATGATTTCTATCTTTGTGAAATTTTACTGGGATAGCAGTTCAGTGGCTGGGCTGATGAGAAAATGAATACCTTTCAAAATATATCGAGAGACCCCATGCCTTCTGTTGTGGAACAATCATTACTGTCTGCTGCCTGTGTTAAAGGGGCCTTATTTTTGCAACCTGCTGATCGTATAGCTAACTAGCCCATAAGAATACCAAAAACAAGCCATCCATAGGGGTTCATTTAAAAATAACCAGAAGAGGGCAGTATGACACCATTTTTAATGTTGGTTTGGCAGGAGCCATATTTACACAAGTCACCATTCCCACCTTACTATAATCAAAGTCTATCCTATGGTTACATTTGCACTTAATACTTAAACTTGATACTTAAAATATCATCTGTGACCAAGGTGCTCTTGCATGTTTTTACTGTCTTATTAGTGGTATGTGATTTTTACATCGTTAGAGATCATTTTTCAGTATTATAAGCTGAGGATCTTTATGAGGTGGGAAACCATGTTCTGCGTAACCATACT
The DNA here is from genome assembly GCA_011763525.2 of Mormyrus iriodes. NCBI lineage: Eukaryota > Metazoa > Chordata > Actinopteri > Osteoglossiformes > Mormyridae > Mormyrus > Mormyrus iriodes. The sequence goes on from JAAGVU020000019.1 coordinate 2,324,474, forward strand.
GGCAGACCGGTTATTTCTGTTTTTTATTACCTCTGACAAACTGCTTGGTGACAACGTCTTTGCTAAAATGTGATGAATAAAATGTAAAATGATTGAATTCATCCAGACAATAAAATGTAAATTTAAGCGAAGAGTTTTTATTCTCCTTTTTAAGTTACTCTCTCATACTTTCTTCCTCTCACTCATCAAATATAATTACAATATATTTTTCAAAATGCAATGTTCACTAATAGTGTCTGCCATTTTTTATTGCTTTACATTCATTATTGTGTTGTGTACATTTTATATTACTGGATTAAAATTCACGTTCATCCGCAAAACAAACTGTTTACTGATTATTATCAACAATTAAAAATGTGGCGTATGTTCTTTGCCAAATTCACATATGTGTTGCTTTAATTCTGCTAGAAACAGCATGTAGGGGTTGTGCTCATCGGGGTTTCTGTGGAAATCACAAGATCCTGGTGCTGTAACAATGATCTCTATACCCCATTGCTACCATTATAGTGCTCGACCCTGGGAAGAATGCTTCCCCTGTTAACTGGACCTTATGGTATGCTAGTAAAATCTGAACCCCACTGCAAGGCTACAGGTTTTGGAAAACGCCAATAGCAGCTCAGAAGGGCATAAAGCTGCAGGATTACATTCTGCGTCAAACTCCACAACATGGCACCACTGGAAAAGTAATTAAATAGTACAAACCCATTTTACTTACCTTTTTCTGAACTGAGAGTGGGTGCAAGTTAAAAAAAAAACAGTTTCTGAACGAAGACTGAGTAATTTCAATGAATGGATGACTGAGCTGCACCTATATTAAAACTATGAGGCTGTAAAAATCACTTGATATAATTTAGGTTATTCCTGCAATCTAACTCTGCAGAGTCACATGCTATTGGGGGGAATAAGGGGTCCATTTCCTTTCCTTCTGTTGAGTTGAAATGTGGCAGTTTGTTTTGTGCCACTGTATTCGACAAGCTAACTAGCACTAGCACGATGGTGTTGCATGCTAGAACTACTGGAAGTAGTTATAATGAGTATATATAAACTATTTGACTTTCTTAAACTAAATTCAAGTATTACAGACACATTGGATCAAAAACATGGGCTAATACCTCATTAACCCTTTTCTATGGGACGTAAGATTTAAAAGGTCTCAATATGGTGACCCACCCCCAACTAGCTTTGCCCAACCATGCCCCACTCTGCTCAGGGGCAGGCTGTGATGTGAGGGCATCAAGTCTAATCTCCTTCATCTGCTGTCACAGCGAAGAAGGGCAGGGCCTGAGAGCTCCGCCCATGTACCCTGCTCCTGCAACAGCAGCTTGTCAGCCCACATATGCTCATGTGCTGCTCAGAAGACGCAAGGGCGGGACCCGGGGCTGCTTTGACATCCTGAGTCTTTTAACCGTCACTCCTAACCAGCCTATATGCCAGCAGATGCCTGCTGTAACTTGCTCTCACATAACCCTCATTATGACAGTTACTGTTCCCGGCATTAAGAGTGTCCATCATATCTGCCCATCCATCTTCCATGCCTCGTATCCAGTATAGGGTCTTGGTGTGCCTGGGGTGAACCCTGGGAAGTACAGGCCACAAGGCAAATGACAACTTGGACGGGATGCTAGAGGTATCCATCTTTGGCTTACAGAATGAAATCAATCCCCTTTTCAGCCTTGGGGTTCATCAGTAGTTCTTGGGGGTGAAATGGGTCGATTGGAGAAACTAAGTAGTGCTGTTTTTTGTTTATGTTGTCAGCTGTGTCCCCAAAAGACGAGGAGATTTCTGTCAGTCAAAAGGAGTGATCGACAGCACAAGCTGTGGCTGAGACTGACAGGCCTTATTACCACAAGGCAATCTCAGATAATATAAACTAAAGCAGAGAAATGAACCATAGTTACACAGGCTTGGGAAACAACCTTTAGTTTTTAGGCCTTAGCAATTAGTATTTAGATTTCAGACCTGACTCTTTAGTCCTTAGATTTTAGTTCTGAGTCTTTAGTCCTTAGACTTCAGCCCTGAGTCTTGTCTTTAGCCCTTAGATTTTACTCCTTAGATTTTTGTCCTGCGTCTTTAGCCCTTAGACTTTAACCCTGATTCTTTAGCCCTTAGACTTTAACCCTGATTCTTTAGCCCTTAGACTTTAGTCCTTACACTTTAGCCCTTAGACTTTAGACCCAAGTCTTTAATCCTTAGACTTTAGCCTTGAGAATTTAGCTCTTAGACTTTAGACCTGAGTCTTTAGTTCTTAGACTTTAGCCCTTAAACTTTTGTCTTGAGTCTTTGGCAATTTGACTTTAGCCCTCAGTCTTCAGTCCTTAGAGTTTTGTCTTGAGTCTTTAGCTCTTAGACTTTAGTCCTGAGTCTTTAGCCCTTAGCAATTAGCACTGGCAGTGATGACAGGATGTCAGCTGAGGTCTAAACATAATTTTTCTCCTCCACAGCCACAGGCTATCACTGCCCTTGAAGGCAGCAAGTTCTGCTAGTTTGTCATTGAACTGCAGCTCCTTCATTATTTAAGCTAATGGCTTTTGTGCTCATTGTATCTTGCCTGGATGTTAATGACATTTCAGACTTACTCAGCCCCTAGAAACTCTGAGGCTCTGCTCGACCCAACATTCCGCATCCTTATTGACCCACACTTCTAATTGTAATTGATTATTCATCTTGCACTGCACTCTCATGCATGCACACACAAGCACACATACCCACATTCACAGTTGGGTATATGTGGAGACTTTTCATTTTACTGCAGCCCCAAAGCAGTAAAAGATAAAAAAAGATCAGGTTTTGTCCAAACACACGTTCACACAAACAGATAGATATGATACTTTTTCCAGTAACTTTGAAGAGACTTCCTCCGTTACCTTCCTGCAAGATTACTTAATTCTAGCATGTGTATAATTCAAAAGTGGCAGAACACTTTTCCAAACTAGGACTGGACTCAGACATTTGGCCTTGGCCAAGACTATGCAGTAGAGCAGGGTTTTCAATTACACTGCTGTATAGTCAGTCTATTATAGCCAACTGTTTATTAATTTAACTTTAATATATTTTTTTCTAATTAGGTAACCATCTAATTATGACTACTTGAATTAATTAATATTTCTGTAAGAATAATATTAAAATATCTTGGTAACATTTTCAATGAATACTATAGCTATAAGAATTTATGAGCATTCATAACACATTGTAATGCATTCATAAAGCATTATAAACACGGCTATAAATATTTAGAAAAAAGCATAACACATTAGAGCTGTGTTTATTATGCATTATGAATGCTTTATGAAGCTCTCATCTATAATGCACTATAGATACCTGCTAATGCAGTACAAAGCATCCTTAATACTTATACTGACCATTATAATGCATTATGAAGGTATCTACAGTGCATTATAGATGACAACTTCAAGTAAAATGTTACCAGTTTCTTTTTAAATATATAATCACCTCCTAAACAATATCTGACTATGGTAGCAATGTTGATCTCCCCACCTGTCTAGTTATTCACCTAACACCTGTGTTGTGTGGGATTAAACAGGATTTATATAGAGCTACACTTGCATGCGCACAAACACACACACACACACACACACACACACACATACATGCACACACACATATTACACATACACATATACACAGACACACAAACAATATGTGTATTTAAGAAACCATCTAGATGGAGATGTGGAGCTGAATAGTTAAGGAGGGCTGAAGGTTCGAATCATAATATTGGGATTACAGTTGTATGCCTATAATGCTGTGAAAGAGGAGCATTTTATATCTCCAGTCACGTTAAAAGTACAATAACCTGTTTTTCTGCAATTAATATGCTTTGTACCATGCAAACAGACATTTATAACTAAATAAAGTACACTCTGCTTATGCAGAAGAATGTTCTCCAGTGAATTGTTTGCTTTCCAATAGCCTCTATTTCATCTTCAGTTTGAAAACAAAATAAAAATGATGTGCCTTGTTCACCCGCTAAATAGCTGTCTCTGCTCTCCCCTCAGCACCCCCAGGGCTGCACATCACTGATTGGTCCATTTATCAAGAGTGCTCTGGTATTTGCAGTGGGGCCTCCATCTTCTAGAGATGAAGGTGATAAATAGTGTCTCCAGTCCTAAACTTACAGAATCGACGGGCAAACAGGAGCCTGTCAAAGTGGTCAAAACAGCTTCTGTCATTTTTAAAGTTAGCTAGGCGGACAGTTGGATGGGCTAGGTGGGCTAGGGGGTGGGCTAAGCAGGCAGGTGGGTGGGCCAGCGGGGCGAGCTAGGGGGGCGGGCAGGTGGGTGGGTTAGGGGGCAAGCTAAGCAGGCAGGTGGGTGGGCTATGCAGGCAGGTGGGAGGGCTAAACAGGCAAGATTGTGGGCTAGATGGGCTTGGAGGGTGAGCTAAGCAGGCAGGTGGTTGGGCAAGGTTTGCAGGCAGGCGGGCTAGGATGGCAGGCAGGCAGGCGGGCTAAGCAGGCAAGTGCGTATGCAAGGGGGGCAAGCAGGCTAGGCGTGCAGCGGGCTGGCTAGGCAGGGAGGTGGGCAGGCAAGGTGGGCAGGTGGGCTAGGCTAACAGGCTAGAGGGTGTGCAGGCAGGCCGACAAGGGGGGCAGGCTAGGGGATCGGGCAGGCGGGCATGCTAAGCAGGTGGGTGGATTAGGCAGGTGGGCTAGGCGGGAAGGCGGGCAGGTGGGATAGGCAAGCAGGCTAGGGGGGTGTGCAGACGGATGGGCTAGAGGGGCAGGCAGGCAGGTGGCAAGTGTGCTAAGCAGACAGATGGGCGAGCTAGGAGGACAGGCGGGCTAGGTGGATAGGCTAGGGTTGGTGGGCAGGCGGGCAGGCTAGGAGGTGGGCAGGTGGGCTAAGCGGGCAGGTGGGTGGTCAGGGGGGACAGGTGGGCAGCTCGAACAGTGGACTGGGTGGGCTCTGAGAGGGGGGGGGCTGGGACG
>JAAGVU020000019.1:2331285-2368014 GCA_011763525.2 Mormyrus iriodes
AGGTTAGGGGGGTGGGCAGGTGGTTGGGCTAGGAGGTGGGCGGGGGGTGGGTGAACCAGGCAAGCACGTGGGCTAGGTGTGTCGGCTAGGCAGAGAGGTGGACCAGTGGGTGGACGCACTAGGTGGGTAGGAAGGGAAGGTTAGGTGGGCAGGTGGGCAGACTAGGTGGGTGGGCCAGGTGGGCTGGCGGGCTAGGTGAGTGGGCTAGACAGGTGGACTAGGCATACTGGTGAGAGGATTTGGCAGGCTGGTGGGTGGGTTAGGTAAGCAGACAGACTAGGCGGACAGATGGGCAGGCTGGTGGGTGGATGGGCTAGGTGGGCGAGCTACTGGTTTAAGTAATAGACTAAACAATTACAGTGAAAAAATGCCAGGGAAAGTATTGCTCAGAATTCCATAGATACAGTTCTGTGGGTATTGCACAGTGGGTACTGCACAGTGAATAAATGTTCTGTGAATGTGTCTAAGAAGATCTGGTCCATTCAGAAAACGGGGTCATCTCTTTTGTCATAGCATGACTTGTACAAACTAATGCAGGGCTATGCAAATCATGATCCTCAAGGTCCAAGGTCTGCTGATTTTCCAGCATTTCTTCACCTGTGAGCCAGGTGTAAAGCCTCTGGCCAATCAGAATTAGTAATTATTAAACTAACTACCTAGGTGTACTAAAAACAAGGCCTGGATTTGGAGTAGAGGTCCAGATCTGAAGAGCCCTGATTTAGATTATACAGAAACAAAACATGTATTAAGCTTAAACACATTCAAAGCATAAAACAGGAGGTCATGAAATGCCTGAGTACATGTTGTCTTTCTCTGAAGGGCAGATTCAGCTCGGCCGAGCCTCGTGTCATCTTTGCAGAGCAGGGGTAAATGCAGGAGCCCTTGTTACCGTCCTCTGGGCGGTGCGTGTGAGGATGCTGGACGGGCGCTGAGACATGTTTCCGCTTGGAAGATCGGTGAAAGTCAGCCGGACGAATTGGCTCTGCCCGGAGGCCCTTCCCAAACAGGCCATTCAAGCGAACGGCTGACATTGACTGTAACACTTAGTGGCTGGGGAGAGGAAAGACAGATGTTCGACGCTAGTGGTGCGGTGGAAAACATTCACTGTGTTTGCGTGTCCATGCGCACGCGCGCGTGTGTGTGTGTGTGTGTGTGTGTGTGTATGTCTGCGTAAGGGAGGTGGAAGTAAAATAAGGGATAAATCAAAACAATTCGAGTCATTATAATTCCTGTCAGACCATCTTATTGAAAAAGTATGTTTGCCAGCAATGGTGAGCATGATTTGTATGATGTGTGTTGTAGGTCAAAAGATTTCCTCCTTCCATCAGATGAATAAGTGGGACTTTACTGAGTGACTGAATAGACGGCCTGCTGCCGTCCTGTTTTGCAGCCTTAGATCCCACAATGTGGGAAATACTACAGCTTCATCTGGACAGGCTGGTAAAATAGATGCATTATTGGTTTCTGAAAGGGCTAAATGCAGGATGAAAGACGTGGAAATAAGATTCAAAGCAGGCTCAACAGGGCCGCATCTACCTTTACAGGGGCCCAAAGCGAAGTTTTACATGAGAGGCCCCCCCACCAAGAAAACTGATGATCATTTCACTTCCTCCACAATGCAGGTAATTTGGGGGCCTTAGGCAACTGCCTATTCTGCCTATAACTAGAGCCGGCCATGTATATAATATATATGTTTTTTGCAACCTTTTCAGGGCCCTAGGCAGCTGCCTAGTTTGCATATGCCGGGATCCGGCCCTGCTGCTCACTGAAGACGGGACGTTCAAAACAATTACATAAAATGTTACAATGTGAACATACTATATGAGGTTTATCTTTTTTTTCGTATTTCACAATGGCAGTATAATTGAACCTTCTTACCAGCAACCGCGCAGCTGATTAACGGTATTTTCCAGCACTTTGGCTTGCGTTGGCCGTCAGGGCCACAGCACAATGATTCCTGGGCTCTCTTGCGTACATTTTCATAGACTAATAAACGTCTGCTGTCGAATAATGAATTCTGTGGCCCATTTAAAAAGCACCATAATATATTGTGCCTCTCATTGGCCTGTCTCTCGAATTGCGTCAGACTTTGGATCTGTTAATTCCTTTGCGAAATAATAAGGTTCTGTTTAAATGCCTTGTATTTCATGTGTCGTAAGTATGCATCAATCCCGAGGGCCCCAAGAGTAGTTTAGGATCAGGCACACAGGGTAGTCTGGCATGGGCACCTGTTCTGCCTATTCCGTCTCTCCTGTAGGTCCAGGAAAGTGGCCAAAAACTTTAGGTTGGACGTGAGGGGAGAGAGCATCTGAGGACAGCCATTACTTTGCTTGTGACTGCCACCTACCTCTGTTTCCCTGGGGCAGTACGGGGCTTTACAATGAGCCAATAACAGGCCAACGGAATTAGTCACAGTAACAGAGTAGGGCTCTCACACAGCTTGACGACTGATCTGTCAACCCCTGCTTGGATGGATTTATTTACCTTGGACCGATGTCATGATGGATGTGCTTGTGCGGGGATCAATGAATAGATACCGTACGCGTTCATCCATGCAAAACTAAACTGCGCTTACTTGTGTTTTTTTTAGGAATCGTTAACCTGACGGCTGTAGAAAGATAAATATTACCGATATGTAGCTTGGGAGAGTCAGCATTAATAACTCAGTGGCAGTGCCGGATTTGACTCGCCGATTTAACACCAGATAGGTAGCATGCCTATTTATCAATGAACGACTCTCCTCTCAGTAGGCACATGATCTATGCGATTATAAGATCAAATAAAATAAGCATCACGGAAGCAGCATACAAACGTCCTTGACAGAAATAAATGGCCGCGTCTCTTGAAAGGACTCCCCCGAGAGAACCGGCCCGGTAAGAGAGGCTCGGTCGTTTAAAGCATATGTTTGAGCATCTCCTTCTGGCACAAGGAGGGATTCTCCAAGCGAGCCAGTCAACCCCACCTTCCCCAGGCCTGGCAGCCAGGTGCCGCTGACGGTCTGCGGCTCGATTCATTCATCAAAGGGATTGATCAGATTCCCAGTGGGTTTTATTGATGGGCTTGTCAGGCCCACATCTCGAGGGTGCCTGCCCTGCTCCGCGGTGATCCGTCACCGGCCGTCCCTCCCTGCCACTCCTCCTCCCACAACCTTGTCTTGCACCGCTGTTGGGGTCACAGAATCGTAAGGGCGTGAACACATATGTTTAAAACTACTCTGTCTAGTAGTCTGAACCTAAACAATGCACAAGAGCTCCTACAAACATAAGACGAGGGGGGTTGGAGGGGCATGGATATCCTGGCAGATTCAGGGAGCCCAACACTGGTTAGGGGCCCCAAATATCTATTGTTGGGGGCCCAACTGGCAAAATATAACGAGCGGGACACCTTTCCCCCTGGTTGGCAAATTCTATATATGGGACAAGTATTTTGTCAGGGGGCCCAAAATTTGTAGTGATGTTCCTGCATAACACCGTTCTTTAGGCGCCACACTTCACTCACCTTCTGTTCATAGCTTGATAGAAAATGAACATCTGGTAACAGAATGTTTATTAATTGAGAATGATTTTATGAAATCTGTAGTGTTCATTTCAGTGTGGTGACATGCCCAGTGATGTAACTGATAGATCTGATTAGAGCCTTCCTCTGATAAAGGATCCAAACGTACTCTCTTCATACCAACAATCTCCCCATATTGATGTTCTGATGTTTTTCGTCTTACAGTTGCTTTAAGCAAAAAGACCTTGTTTACTAATGAAGTTAATATTTTTAAAGACAGACGCAGCATTAACACCTTAGTGAGCGCTTTACAACAGATTCCTTTTATGCAGGACTCTGACGAGGGAAAAAAACGCCTTGAGCAGAATGAATGCAAAGCCCCAGACACCAGATTTAATTAGTGGATTATTGATAGCTGCAAACTGACTTCAGAGCAGAGAAAATTCCGGTTATTAAACTCTTGCCACTCATTAGAATTCACGGTTAGATGATGATGCTAGTCACTGAGGACGCAGTCGGTGGCCCGGCACTTTCCCTTTTACTGCTCCCCCCCTGGGTGAAAGGAGGGTAGGTAGAGAGTCCTCGTGCCTCGCCTCCACACACACAGTGCCTGCTTCTGCCTCTGAGGTCCTCTCTTCACATCCACCCTGCGATGCTGGCTGCACATCCAACCCACGCTAATCAGGCCCCTAGTGGCTGGGGGTGGGGTGGGGGGTGTGCCTCTAAATCTCTTCCTGACCCTGTTAGTGCTATGTTTACTGCAATCCTGCCTCTGGCTCATAGCTCCCCATTCCTTTTTATTTTGTCTCCCTCCTTCCCTGTCTGTCGTCCTCTCTTTCTTTTTCTTTTGTTGCTTTGCTTTCACCTACTCTGCAGAAACTCGGGGAATCTCCCTACCAGGTTTTAACTCTATGGGCCAGCAAAGGCAGTAATTCCAGTGATTTATGGGTCAGAGAAACTTCTGAAGAACAACTTGGAGAGTGTGAAGAAGCCCAAAGAAAAGAAACAGGAATATAATTGCCTCAGTATCCTTCGGTTCCACAGCTGGATTCTGTGATTCTAGCTCAGCATCATTGAAGCCTGTGTGTTGATGGGACTTAGCTGGACTTTTAGACCAAAAGTCTCTGTGAGTGTCTCCAGATGCAGTGCCAGTGCAGTGCCATCAACAGTTTCATTTTTTTTGTCTTCTCCCAAACCGTTTACTCTTTTGCTTAGTGTTGAGCAGGAAAACCACATTTCGCAATAATCTCTCATTTCCTACCCAGTGCTGGTGTGACTCTGTCCTGTTCTTCATCCTAGCCCGAAAAGTCTTCAGAGCTAGGCACTTCTCTTCATAGTCTGGGAGAGGCTAAATTATATTTTCTACAACACTCACCTTTCTGGAAGCCCTTTTCTGTTAATGTTTTTTTGCACTGTGCAGGTATTCTTGACAGTGTTCTGAGAGGACACTGACTTTTACCCCCCCCCCCCCTCCAAGGTCCCCCCCACGTCCCATCTAGTTCCATCTCAGGCCTGGACACTACCACAGCCACAGGTGGAGGGCTAGCCGGATATCTACCGTCAGTGCCAAACACAGACAAAAAACCCTGCGGTATCTGTGGTGTGAAATCTCCTCTCCTTCATATTTGATTATTATAATAGCAACTCTTATGAAAAATGGTGATTAAATCAAATGTTTTGCAATCATCTAATGGAATAGGGAATGAATGTTTATGATGATCATGATTGTGCCCAGCACTTCTGTGCTGGGTTTCTTTGCTCTTAATTACCCACCCATATCTGCATGCGATTGTCCCTATTGATGTCCAGGTCTCCTCATTGCCCTCTCAGAGGACCACCTTGTGTCTCTCCTTCAAGTTCAATGCAAGGGAGTCGGTCCAGCGTGATGGTGATCGAGAGCGACAGCGGTAGCCGAGGTCAGGGAATAAGTCTCCTCAGGCATGCTAATTTCTCCATCTTGCCCCCCCCCCTCCTGATCCACGCCCATGGGTGTCTGATTGGAAGCACTTTTATAGTTTTTCATCGGCAGCAACATCAAGACAGCGGCTTTGGGGTTCTTGTAGTCCTGTCACAGGCAGATAGAGATGGGGACGGACTGAAAGGGGCCATTGCTGCTGGTGTCATGACAAGGAGTGAAACAATCCTGGGTGACATTTAAAAGCTACTGCAGGTGCAGTGCAAACATGCAGGAGCACAAGGCCCCTTTTATCAGTGTGACAGGGACGCAGGCCTGCGAGCAGCGCTGAGGTCCATAGCCTTCGGCCTTCTCTACATGCTACATTTGGGAGTTTAAGTACCATCTTTAATTGTTTTATTGTCCATTTTATTGCTTGACTGAAGAATTACAATTTACCTGTAATGCTAAAATGCACCAGTAGATGTCTCAAGTTCTGAAAGACTTTAATATTGTCCATCATTCCATCCATCCATCCATCCATCCATCCATCCATGCTTCAATCTATTTCCGGAAACCGCTTGTCCTATGTAGGGTTGTGGGGGGTCCGGAGCCTATCCTAGAGGCTATGGGCGCAAGGCAGGGAACAACCCAAGATAGGGTACCAACCCATCGCAGGGCGTACTCACACACCATTCACTCACATATGCACACCTACGGGCGATTTGGTAACTCCAATTAGCCTCAGCATATTTTTGGACTGTGGGGGGAAACCAGAGTGCCCGGAGGAAACCCCATGATGGTACAGGGAGAACAACTTACTACTGGGTTTCGTTCTTACCGACCAGACAGGCAATACGTCGAAATAGATTAGATGTACATCGGAATAGGATATAGATTTTTAGGTGTGAGAATGAGACTAGGAAATGCGTGTGAGTCTGGGCTGGTCACGATGCCATACAGTACAGTACTTTACAGGGGCAACTATCGCAAAGAGCTCAGCACGCACTAGGTAGGGTGGCACTGCTGGGTGTACAGCTGCCTGAAATCAGTTAAAAAAATAAAACATTGGTCGTATGTGCAAGTCGTTGTAAAATGCATAGGTTGTAAAATGGAAAACTTACTGAAACTTATTGCTTATGTACTCACACATAAAGAGAATGTGAAGAAATATGAAAAATTATGGAAGCTTTATATTGTATGCTATGTGATTGTGTTAAACGGTCACACTGAAGCCCATTCATCCATCCATCTTCCAGCTGCTTATCCTGGTCAGGGTTATGGGACCATAGGGTCGAGCAGCAGAGGGTATAAGGCTGGGATATACCCTTGATGGGATGCCTGTCCATCTCACAGTCATGATAAAATAACCCTAAAATCTGTCAATAATTTGAGATGAAAAGGGACACTGACAGAGCAGGCATACGGATGACTGGACAGTGGAATGTGGAGCCCTGTTGACCCGCGCTGCCCTGTATGCCAATGTTTTCTCTCTTTTTTCTAATAATAACCTGTGTTGAACGTCCTCCGCTTCCATCTCCCAAGTAACTTGCTGAGAGCCACTCAGCTGGTTTTCTCCTTAATTACTTCCCCCATGCACTAATCAGCAGTGCGGGTCCCTGCTCAGGTGTCTCACAGACAGACAGACACACACACATACACACACACACACACACACACACACACACACAAACAGAAACCCAGGCCCTAACAACAGTCCCTAGAGCTTCCGCTCAACTGCCTAGCACCGGATTCTCTGGAAAGTAGCATTTTCAGGCTTGTGTCATGAGCCCCCAGTTATTTCAGTAGCCTTTTAGGTGATAATGAGAAGGTTCAGATCATAGGGCGTGGCTGATCCCACTGGCTTCCTCTAGGGGCAATCTGATATATCTGCTGGGTGATTTCAAGGGACCCAGTTGCTGTTGACAGCCCGCTGAAGCTGACGGTCCAGATGTGAGATGCAACACCCTTCACTCTAAAACAGCTGGACGCCGACTGGTTATGGAGCCTGTCTGAACCCGGAGCAAACGAGGGTGACGGTGGGGGAGGCTGCACTGCGGCTGTGAGGAAGCGGAGGCGAGGCGACAGGGAGCATGTCACCAGGCAGCTGGCGCGGACCTGTGCTGCTAACTGGTTCAGGGTCCCCCGCCGACATCATTAGGTACACAACATGTACCCAGCACCTGCAGCCTCTTTAGATCAGACTCCAGTGGAGGTAATAGCAGGGACACGATGCACTTATGCAACAATAATGCAATTATCAAAGGGAAAAACACACACAATTGTCGAGCTGATTTCTCGGCATAAATACAAGGTCTACAGCCAGTGAATATAAATTCTTTACTTCGACAAGGAAAGGATAATCACTGACAGTGTTATTTTGGTACGGCTCTGTCTTTTTCATCAAACCATTAAGTCATCGCTCTCTCCCTCTCTGCACTCATCCATTCTCTCTCCTTTTTTCTTTTTCTTCTGTATCCCTGCCTGCTGCCCTTCCTCGGCATTTCTCTAGCTTGTGGCTCTGTATGCCTCCCTGTCTACCCCACTTTTGACGTTCTCTTTATTTCATATTACGTGTCTCTCCCTCTCTCTTCCTCTCTTTCTCCCTCTCCCATTTCATGTCTCTCTCACTCTCCTTGCTCGCTCTGCCTTTCTCTCGACACCCTTCCTCCCCCACCCCCCCACCCCGTTCCTCAACTGAGAAGTACAGTCAATAGGAGTCCCATCTGCTCCTATACATCACACACTTCATTTCAGTATATTAGCTGGGATAAATCATAAATATTTCATTATACATCACAGTCGGCTGTCGCAAGGTCCGTGCAATTTATCATTGCCGTTCTCTCTCAGTGGAGCAATAAGCTTTCCAGTCTATTAAACAAGATTGATACAGTGTGTAAATTTAGATATTGGGAATTTCTTCACAGACCAGTGCTCCACAGTGATAGGCCAAGGTAATTGGGGAGAGGGGGAGGGTATGAAAGAGCTCTGAGCCTCGATGGTTATTAAGAGCAGCTCTTGTGTATTTACAGTTCCAGTTTTTAAACCGATATGCAAAAAAAAAGAAATTGCTCCAAGCCATGTACCTTGAAGTGGAATATGGCCTTTCTTCTGGTGTAAAATCATGGCGAGAGGAGGAGGATGTCTTACAAGCCTGCAGATAAATGCACACGGACCTGTTTATAATATGCATGAGATTTTCTTTAGGACTCAAGAAATAGAGGAACAGAACAAGGGATGTCCAACGTAAATATCACACAGTTCCATATTAGAGCTCTGATGGAACGTGACTCAAGGTATAAGCGATTTGCCGTGAATTATGGATGCTTGCCACATGACCAGGACAGGTGAGAAATATATCTTGTGGGGCAACATTACGCAGGTGTTCACAGCACAAACCCCAGCTTCTATACAGTGCCATGTCTTAAACAGTTTTGACTAATCATTCCCCAGTTTTATTCTAACATTTATATAGTGGCATTAATACACAGCTCTCAGACTCACTGTACATGTTGGCAAATTCAGCAAAATGCTCCTCTTTTAGTCTTCAAAGTCCTTAACTTGCATGAAATGTACAGCATGTCATTACTCCAAGCACACATGTGGAAACCCACAGGTACATACAATTCCTTGTGCAGGAATAAGGTCTCACAAAGGGGAAAGGGAGCGTGACAGAGAAATAACAGCCTATCGCCTCTTCCGCAGCCTTCCATTCAACCTCCTGAGAGTGTCAGACACAAGGCTTTTTTGTGTTATGTGGCCTGTTTGTTTGTATGCGTGTGTACGAATTTCAGTGGGATGGGCAAAAGTTGTAGAAATGCCAGAATCTGATTAATTTGCATATGCATAATATTGTAGCATAGTTATGACGAATAATAGAGGCCATGTAAGGTTGTCAGTATGGTGTTTACATGTCAATTGCATGTATTTTGCACGTTGTCTACATGCATTTGACATATCTTTTTTAAACTGGTGGACCTTGCCAAGCTTCCAGTAAACAGGTCTATTCGTTTGTGGCATCTACTATAAAAACACTGAACATAAAAGCGATTATTAACACGAACAATAGAAAGTACACAGTATAACAGAACCACTAATGAGGAAGAATGACAGAATGACATCTGACGTAGCTCTGATGCCGTTTATCATCCCTAACTTGGCTCTTTCATATAATTGATATCCTACACAAGGCCACTTCACACTTGGGCAAGTGATCTAATTTGTCAAATGTAAATGCAATTAAAATAGGAAATATGTTTTATGTTAATGTAATTCATTGTGTTTCTCTATTTCAGCTTTTTAAATAAGAGTCCCTGGACAGTTGGGTAACTTCCTGATTGATGACCTTCTCAAGATGCATCTCAAGCTGCTTCAGCAGGTTCACGACCAAAGTCACATGGCTACCATCCTATTTTGGATTACATCAAGACAGCTTCAAATCAAGTCACATGACTACCACGTGACATTGGTGTGATTGATTGATCTACTTTGCCTTTTTCTTAATAATGAATCAGCCCACAAATTTCTGTTGTGGCCATTTTCTGAAAGAAAGTTCAGGCAGATCAAAATACCTATTTGGATGTTTTCAGATCTAGAAAACACATGCAAACCAGCAATATTTCAAACACCTTCCAATCTACCCAATGTTTCATAACAATGGTGATGGAGAAATTGTATCTCGGAGGTGTTGACATCCTCTCTCACTCTGCTCTTTCAGAGAGGTCTTGGTGAATTATTCCACCCCTCCAGCTGGAGCTTAAAGGAGGACTTCATACTTCAGACAGCATAGAGAAAGTCAGGCAATGACAGACCATGGGACAGAACAGGCCCAAAAAAATCCTTTGAGTGTGAAAGATCAAAGCTGAATTAATAAAATGGAATTGTGCTGAAGACACCCAACATCTCAGTACCAGCATGGCTGTGGGAAAGCTAGCTCAGCCCGAGGACTGAGCCATGTGACATCCAGAGCGTGGGGAAAAGGACCCGTGCTTATTTCCGAAACATCCCCTCTAAGACTCGCTTCTGGGATGGTGAAATAGGTGACAAAGGGATGAAACGAAGGAACAGAGACTTTAATCGGGCAAAGAGGTGGAGATGGGTTTAAAAAAACGGTGGAAAAGAAATGAAAACAAAAAGACAGACCTTCCAGGAAAACGCACATAGGAATAGAGCATGTGTAATGGAAGTACAGTACATTGGTGTTGATCTCCATTGCCACATGTATACATTGGACTCTCTTCTTTATTTTACATGTATTCATTCATTCATCCATTCATTCATTTATTCATTCACTCATTTATTCATTCATTCATTTACTTAATTATTTATTGTATGTATTTTACTTGCTAACTGCTGTGTGGATTGTGCCCTGAGTCACCAGTAAAGGGGAGGCGGTGGCACAATTAATTTGCTTGCATTTTTTCCCTCCTTTACACCAATATGGAGCCGGTTCTGGGCTGGTTCTCGTTTAGTGCCTTTTGAGAACCTGCCTGCGCTTCCACTGATTTCAGAAAAGAATGGAACATAAATGTTACGTAGGCGTGAATGAGAGTAGAGTAAAGCTCATATGCATTATGCTTTTTACATTTATGTTGATCTGTTTCGGATCATGTTTTTCTAAGCTGCCGAACCGAAAAAAAGTTTCATGTATGACTCATTGCACTCTGTCTCTACTGTCTGTATCCACTATTGTCTCCTTAAAGACTCCCTGTCTTTGTGAGTTTATTCCTTATTCTCACTCACTGTTTTAACGCTGTCCTTTTAAGGATCACGCAATAAGAGAGTCCACTACAAATTTAACTCTGCTATCCAGCTTATGATCTCTTCTGCAATATTACTGCGCCACAATATTTTATTTATTCGATCTGTGACATGTTTATAATTTATTACTAAATCTGGTCAACAGATCGATCTTTTGTTTTCCACAAAATAAAAAAAAATGATGTAACATTATTTTGCTAATAAGCTGGCAAGTTGTTTCACTGCTGGAATTAGTGATATTAGACAAAATTATATCGGTTATGGATTGAATTTTCCAGGTGTACAGAAGGTTTGGACGCAATAGCCCATCCCACTTTCACTGACGTTATGGTTCCAAATTCTGAGACCAGCTTTTCTGTGGTGCCATGTTGGAATTGTTTTTTCAAGGCCATTTTTTTTTGCAGTGGAAATGCACGGAACTAGTTCTGGGTTGGAAAAAGTCCAGCACCACATTGGTGGAAACAAGGCATTTGTTACTGGAACTGAGGGTCTATTAACCTACTTTTTTGAATTTGTCTTAAACTGTTAATCTGTTTAGCACAAAATTTGAGCTACAACATTTTGAGACCATTTAGACAAAAAGTTGTCCATAGGAATTCGATAACAGTAATTGTTCCAGTTCTACAGACCAATTAATTTCTTGGGCGTGGCCTGTTTGCACTTAATGAGCTATTTCTCATCAATGGAACATACAATTCTCACCATGTCTAAATGGTAAGACATTCTGAGGCAACTCTCCAAATTTCTTAAAAAGTGTCCAATGGGGGTACCATAACTCAAAATAGCTTATAACTATTAGACATAAAAAATGAAATTCTGTGTGCGTATTCACAGCAAGATATCCTAAAAAATCACATAATGAAAGTTCATCTACCCTTGAAACATGGCTGACATCAGCCAATCAAACGTCAGCAGACTATAATTACCCTTGTATATAACTCAGAATCATAAAATTTGGTGTAATGGTGCAATATTCCTTTCGCTACTCAGGCCAGAATATAGACACAGGTTGGGCTTATGGTGGTGCTACAGTGCCCAGAGTCCATAGGCCCTTAAACAGTAATGAAAATAGCATTAAGGCAAACAAACACAAAGTACTTCCATACTTAACACATATTCATTTACAGACATTCTAACGGAACATTTGATGTTAAATTTTGCCGAAGCATCTGTTCAGGCCATAGCACTTAGACCCTGTCAATCGGCGCCTGTGGCTATACTTCTTTTTGTATTTGATTGCCAGAGTATAACAAACAATGGCGTTTTGAGACCAAGCAGGCTGTGATTATTAAGGAAAATCAGCAGAATGCAATTACAACCGCTAGGCATTCATCAGGTCTTTGAATGTTGTGCAGTGTGGTGGGGGCTTGGATATCAAGGTCTGGGGATGTGCTCTGGGGGCTGAGAGAAAAAACAGGATTCGAATATATAATAGGGAATGTATGTCCTCATCACCTGCCCTTAAAACTTCCCTTATAGTGCCTATGCAAGGTTTTGATTCATCTGGCTCTATAGTACATCCTGGACAGAACCTGTGCCTTATGCAAAGGAGGATTAGAAGGAAGCATGGGTCCTGTCAGTCTGGGCAGTGCATTCATCCTTCTTCAATAAATGCATTTGCCATGTAGGAAACTTTTACTGTCATTTTTTTTACTCTCAACTAAATAATGCATTCTGCACAGGAGAAAGTGGACCTTCATTCCTTATATAGCTTCTTCACTGCAGTACCCAGCAACCCGTCTTTGTTTTAAAGGTTGCTCTGAGGCTACTGGAACCACAGAAGCAATAACTGTATAAAAGAAGGTTTAATATTAGAATATTTTTTTCCACAGTAAAATATTCAGTGACGAATAGCCTCCAAAGATACTGAAATTCAATAATAATGATAAACTAAGCCACTTATAAATCCGTAATGAGATCTGACCATGACAGCCAGCATCAGAGAGAAAAACTGTAGCCCCGTTAAAAATTAAAGGTTAAAGGCAATGTTTCTATATTGAGTATGATTAGTCAGGCTGCTCCTTCAGATATGGGAACCTTCATGAAGTGAAGGTGCTCACCATCTCATTTAAGGGTGAGCTGATTCACTTTTACCTGGAACAGTTTTAAAACTAAATGCCTCTTAATTGACCTGCTTCAGTGGATGGATGAGACTGGGGTCAGAGTGCTACTGAGACATGGAGAAGGTAAGATGAAAAAATCAGTAGGAGAAATAAATGCGAGCAGGCAGATAGGGGAGCACTCAGATCATCTGTATAATTGTCACAAAGCAGGAAATAGTACCCAGTAGTGCTGATAATAAACTGAAAATGCAGTAAGCTCCAGCCAATGGGCGCATTTACAGCTTGCATGGGCTGCTAGTTTTTTTATTATTTTTTTTTGTTTTGTTTTAATGAGATGGAAATATGGAAATCAGGACAAAATCTGGAAAGCAGAATATAAATTAGTTGGAATGTGAAATGTTGAAATTGGAAACATGGAAAATGAACATGAGAATGGAAGGTGAGCTGGAAATGGATAACAAAAAGGAAAAAAGAAAAAGAACTTGAAATAATGAAGTGTGGTGTTCAGAAAGATTATGGGAATGTGAGATGCGGAATATGAAAAGGGATGACGATGGAACGTGGGAGTAAGGTGGAAGTATGGGGTGTGGAGGTAAAATGGAAATGTGGATGAGAAGAACCAGGGGTGGAAATGGGGTGGAAACCCTGAATGCACAGGGAGTCTGTAACATACACACGGATTCTGTAACACACAGGGATTCTGTAACACACAGGGATTCTGTAACACACAGGGGTTCTGGAACATGCACAGGGATTCTGTAACATACACAGGGGTTCTTTATCACACAGGGGTTCTGGAACATGCACAGGGGTTCTGTAACACACAGGGGTTCTGGAACATGCACAGTGATTCTGTAACATACACAGGGGTTCTGGAACATGCACAGGGATTCTATAACATACACATGGGTTCTGGAACATGCACAGAGGTTTCGGAACATGCACAGGGAATCTGTAACATACACAGGGATTCTGGAACATGCCAGCAGGGATTATATTTTGCCCAGTGTGAGCTTTCATCAGGATTTTTAGGCTTGCCTCTGAGAATAAGCTTTCCTCCACATGAAAGAAACTCAGTAGAGAAGAGTCAACATCAAGGAAGAGATCCAAATTGAAAGATATGAATCACAGTGTACTCTTTTAGAAATTAATAGAAGTTTGCAATCTCCAGATCCAAGATCGCTCACACAGTGATGTGAAGAGCCACACCTTTGTGTCTGGGCACTTTACTGGAATATGAAATACTGGAGGCCCCCATAGCATGACCCTGACTGTATACCAAACCTCTGTCTTAAAGTAGCTCCACTCAGAAATGAAATCACGACAGCAACCGTAGCGAAGGGAACGGAATCTTATAACACAATGCAGGCACTTTATATAGGCATGGATTCATCGCACAATTCATAACCTCAGAAATTATTTTCTATTCTCCCTGACAAACATTACAGGGAGGAGAATCATGACTCAATTTGGTACCGCAGCACAAAACAGAGGGAGTGGTGAGCGGTGGTGGAAAGGCAGGCATCCCTGCTAGGAGTTTCGAGGTGAGTGAGTCTGGGGGGTGGGTGTGACAGCCGAAATGGCAGCCTGTGGGGCTGAGGGAGATGAGGAGTCGGCTGGGGGGTGGGGGTGGGGGGGGTGACAGCCTGCCTAGCCGTGGCTGGGGGACACGTCTGCTGGGAGCTGATTGTGCTCGGTCTCATTATCCGGCCTGTGCATCTAATGGAGTGTGACAGTGCAGTGCGGAGCGCTGGAACACAGCCCCCAACCCTTAAAGCCAATTAAACCCAGTCAGCCTCGCTGCCACTACCCTCCCTGCCTTCAGTTTCAGCTCAGCGTTGCTCTTCCCTTTTAGCTCAATCCCTCTCTCGCTCCCCCCCTTTCTCCATCTCTCTCCCTCCCTCTCTCCATCTCGCCCTTCCTCTTGCCCTCCATATCAGGCCGAAAACAGAGCACAGCTCCATTTGTGAAAAAAAAGAGGTTTGAAACCAGCTTCCCCGTTTACTGGATGGCTTAGGCCAATACAGGCCTCATCACCCCGATGGCTTTAGCTTGCGGCCCAGAATTTCCAGCACTGAAACAAGAAAATCTGGTGTCTGAAATGTTCTGTAGGACGTGCAATATAATGGCTTTATTTCACTTTCATATACAGAAAGTATAGAACAAGAACTTACTTACTTTAATAATCAGCAGCATGCATTGGTGCTAAACCTGCATTCAACATTTTGAAGAAGGGTTTTGGTGTGCGTGCGTGTGTGTTTGCCTGTGTCACACGCAAGGTATCTTTAGGCCTTTATCCCACACATACACACATTCAAGCACACGCACACACTTACCATCACCGTCTGCTTCTGATCCACAGAGACAAGAGTCGTAGAGAACAAAGAACCTGCAGGATGCGTCATTTCACAGGCAATTGATCTGCCCATAAAGAACAAGGCAGACAAACTATAATTAAAATACTCGCTTTCTTCCACTTAATTCACTGAAATGGAGGCTAATCATAGATTTATATCTGAAGAGTTTGTGAAGCATATTCTTTAAAAGTTTAGTCTTTCTCAGACGTAATGTGAAATTCATGACTTTTTACGTGGGCGGGGAGAGGAATACCTTTAAACGAGGCTCCATCAGTGCTGTGTTTGCCCCCCCTGCCGTGCACTTAATTTGGTCTCCGTGAGGATCCAGCTTCAGGAGGCTCTCCGGTCACCCGTGTCCCTGCTAACGGAATGTGCCAGCAAGGTGGGCACCTTCGGCTCAGCTGGGAAATAAATTGCGACCGAAATAAGATGGTAACGCAAAACGGCATCAGATCTCTCTCATCTGGTCATTCGGTCATTATAACTTTAACACAATAAAGAGCACCAGAAAACCTGTGCTAAAATTTTTATTCTACATGAAAGAGTCATCTGCAGCCTCTCTTTATTTAGTTAGAAATTTAAAAGAGCAAAATACTCATGGGCTAGTCAAACATTGACTGGGTAATTTCTGCTGGCAGCAAGTCCCTGCTCATGTATTTTATTTATGGTATAAATGCTCTCCAAGGTAATATGTGGTCATGTACTATTTTCCCCACAACCATTTTGTTCATATCCATCTGCACTCTTCTCTTCAGAAAACACTTCAGCAAGCACTATAACAGCAATGTCCGCTATGAACATTATTACTCTGGATTTCCACTTAAAATGGCAACAATGACATTCTTCCTTTTCTCTGAATCATAGGACAGCAAAGTCCATTTGTGGCTTGGTTTTTGGACTGTAATTGTAAAAGGCTAACGTTCGATAGGCAGAGGTTATAATATGTAAGAGGCTAATGTTAGCGTGAAGAAATGTTAGCGAATGCTGAAACATCGTGGAAAATACCACTTTATAGAAACAGGACAGGGACATTTATAGGTTGTAAAACGGAAACAGGATAATTTATAACTTCTTCAGAACTCTCTTGGAACAAATGTGGCTTGTGGTAGCACATACACCCACAACAATGGTAAAAATACACACACAATTCTGCAGTTAAAATCCACACACACAGCACACAGGACAGTTTCACTTACTATCTACTCCTTAATTATGGTCTTAATTATCATCTTTTTAAAACAGATGGAACGAATATACATGCTGATATAAAATCCACACACACAACACTGAACAGTTGCAACTTCTCTCTATTTTCTAATTATAATCTTTCGAAATCGGTTGCTGACAGCAAATATCTACAAACACCCACAATAAAAACGCCCACACGCACACAAGTGCAGCAAAAATCCGCATACACACTTTCAGTAGACATATAGATCCACACAAATTAAAAGTTTTTCCCCCTGCAGTAAGAATACTTGCAGGTGTCAGCACAATGCAAAACAACGCTTTGAGTATGTTCTCGGTCACATGGTTTGCTGGCCGTCCGCTTGACTGTGTGTCTGCGAGCACCTCCTGAGAAGAACCTGTGAAAATGTGCAGCGAGGAGCTTGTGTCTCTGTATGAGCGTAAGTGCACTTCGCAGAGCGATGCCAATGACTGGGGCTATGCAGATGGTCCTGCAACCACAGGATGAGTCCCCTGACTGCACAGATGACCATTAATGAGGCTTCATCAGTGTGCCCGGCTGAACTTCTAATTAAGCCAGCCTCCACTGTGTGAGCAACTCACGATGAGTCTGGCTCCTCATGAATAATTCATAACCATTTCTGGGGCTGCCTGAGAGCTTACAGTGCCCCCTGGAGCGAAACTGAGGACCTGCAATCTAGAAAAAGCTTCCCCTTCCTCACATAAAATCGCCATGCGAAATCACACCACCAAAGTGTGGTACGATAAATTGGATAAAAAAGGAGTAATGCACAGAAAGTTAGGCAAGGAGAGAAAAACACAATTAGAACCCCCTTCAGTTTGTGAATAACTTTCAATAACAGTTGCTCAAAGATGTCAAAATGTTTAATAACTATTCCCACAGCAGGATCATCATTACTAAATAAAATCTGTGCTAAATTTGTAGCAAAACCCTCCAATTGTGAAATTCTGTTTTAAATGCTTTTTTTAGAGGTACAGCAGGGAATTATAGCAGAAATTCCTGCAGATATTTCTGCAGAGACTGATAGCATACAGTGGGTAGCAGAGCCAAGCTAACTGACAGGTTCATGTTCCCTGAGAAAAAAAATGTGCGACCAACTTTTGGATTCGCTGTAACACGAAATAGGTTCTTGCACAGTTTTCCATAAATCTCCCAGGCAACAGGATCATTGAAGCCATCTAGACGCCTCCAAGACACCTCTGGCCACCATGCTGGAGCAAACGACGAAATTAAACACATTTTTGCCACTGCTTCACAACTTCACCAACTAACATGCTGTTCATCCACAAGGAAAAACACAAAGCCAACCACTTCTTGTAAAAACAAAGCACACAGCGCTGGAGCAATAGTCGCAGCTAGGTTATTAAGAATCTTCCCTGTGCTTCTCGCCTCCTGTGTCTCTTCTGCAGAATGAAGCACAATTTACAGCAATGGTGCAGTGGCAGCTATTTCAGGAATATTGTGAGTGGAGACAGACACAGATCTGCTGTAAGGAAATGCATGGAGTGTGTCATGCTATATGTTCCATATGGAGTTTGTGCCTAGTGTTGCATTGATTGTACGGATAGTGCCACACCTGTAATGAAAACTGATGGTAGATCATAAGAGTGGGTTGATCTGGGCTGAGCGAGAATGATGGTGACAAAATTGGGCAAAGAACCAGACTTCTGGGCCATGTTCTGGGCAGGCTGATATGTGTGCATGAAAGGTTTCTTATCCTTTTACTACTTACTAAGACATTTTCAGTAGAATCAGGTTCAACTCATTAAGAGATTGTAGCAGAGTTTGAGTCGGTGCACAAAGGGTTACAGGCTATAACATCAGGCATAATGTATCCATGAGTAACTGTTACTGCTTAAGAGAATGGTGCATTTAATAGCCCAGCTGTATAAAAACCTATGTCAGCAATATCAGCAAAACGAAGGACACTGAAATATGGGCATGCGGTCAAATGGCCAGAGGCATAAAACAAGGGGGTTACCCCGGCCTCCATTACACTCGGAGTTCAGAATGTGTTTCATTCAGTTTACGGGATGAATAGGGGTTGCGAAACGCAGAAGCACAGGTGGACAGACAGTGACACATAAACAGCAAGGCACATGGCACACATGTGTGCAAATGCAGATGCAGTGAGGCTTTGGAGCTCCCTGGCAATCCTTCTCTCTCCTGCATACATCAGTGTGCATCCTGCACTGGGGGGAGGAGGGGGAAATCACTGAAGGCGAACGGCTGATTCTCTTCCTATCATTATTTCTGGCTTCACTGCCTTCCTCTCCTTATCAGTCTGCCTCTCCCTCCACCTCTCTCTTTTGTTATCTTTCTCCTACTTCCCAAGGGCCCACTTACTTCATCCTTGTGGGCTCCAACAACCCTAACCCTCCCTCCCCATGACCCCCCCCCGCATTCCCCTACGCAGCATCCATGTCTGACCACCCACCTCCAAAACTGATTCTATTTCCCGTTGCAAATGCCAGTTTTCAATTTTCAAGTTTTAATGGTCACATACATGAACCTATAGTGCTCACAGAAAGTCTTGGGACACTTGCTTAATTCAGTAAAAATATTCCAGATTTATCGTTTTTTTCACAAAAATCATTACTTTATTCATCTATTCACAAAAACTATACACTACCATTCAAAAGTTTGGAACTTAGAAATGTCCTTGTTTCCAAAAGAAAAGCATTATTGTTGTCCATTTAAAATAACTTTTGTAGCTGGAAACAGCTGGTTTTTCAGTAATATCTACACTGGCATACAGAGGCCCATTATCAGCAACCATCAGTCCTGTGTTCCAAAGGCATGTTGTGTTTGCTAATCCAAGTTTGTCATTTTATAAGGCAAATTTGATCATTAGAAATCCCTTTAGAAATTATGTTAGTGCAGCTGAAACCTGGTGTGCTGATTAAAGAAGCAATAAAACTGCTCTTCTTTAGATTAGTTGAGTGTCTGGAGCATCAGCAATTGTGGGTTCGATTGAAGACTCAAAATGTCCAGAATCAAAGAATTCCTTCTGATACTCATCAGTCTATTGTTGTTCTGAGAAATGAAGGCTGTTCCAGGGGAAATTCGTAAGTGAGCCCAAATTTTTGAACGGTAGTGCACATCGCATTAGAAACAACCAGTAGTTTTAAGTAAAACATTCATTTCAAGTAGTAATAAATCAAAACCCAAATTATTACCCTTAAAGAGCTGTTCTGAGTTAGGAAGTTCATTGACAAGCAGTCTCAGTGAGTGCCTTTTAAATAATAACACCTTTGAAATAACATAAAACACCAAATAACTACCAGTGGCTATAATTGCAGAACTCAATGAGTCCGTTAAAAGAAAAATAGAAAATATCTGTGCGGAAGATATGCTCAGATGTGTCAAACATTGCTTGTCAATGGATATTTGTTATGAAACCAATGAATTTGCTACATTTTGTCCCAAGTCTTTCTGTGAACACTGTACATCTGTGTAGTGGAATGGGTTTTTGCCAGCTTCCAGAATTGAAAGCAAATACTTAATACAAAGAAGAACAAAATAGTATAAAAACACAAGAATAAATAAGATTAAAATAACAATAAATGAAATTGCTTCAAAACTGACAATAAAAATACAGAGAAGTATGTCAGCATTTGTAAAAAGATGTGTTGTGAAAGTGTGGGATGGTATGAAGTGTGTAAAGCGGCTTGTTAGCTAAAGGAATTTCTGCAAGAGACTGTCAGGCTGTCATTACTGTCAACTGTTTTAGAAAAAAAGCTAAGAAACAAATAGAAAATCATTTGGTGTAAATTTGACTTAAAGTAATAAATAAGAGATAATATTTGGAGAGAGTAGCAGTTGTTTTCTGCCTTGGTGCGCTCAGCCCTTGCCTTGCCACATTTCTGCTTCACTGTACAACACAAGGGAGAAAGCCAGGAATGAAAAGCAATTTCAAAAGTCCCCCACGACAGAAAGAACATACCCCCTGGCTAATTACAAAATGCAGTTTTTGCTATTTTCCATTGAAGGACATATTTAAGGAAGGCTGTCTTATACTTTTTCTGTGCAGCACCTTTCCTGAACTTCCACCCCTCTCGTGCCCCAAAGAGCAATCCCACACCATTATTCTTCAATGTCAGCCCATCGATTGGTTTGAATCCAAAGCCCTTACAGCTAGTTGGCGTGGTCAGATGGAGTCACATAAAGCAATCCATCAAAGACACTCAAAGGCTCTGTGTGACAGTGTGGGGTTCGGGAGGAGGTGGGGGGAGGCAACAGAGCTTCTCTGACCTGAAAGAGCTCTTGCTCACTCGGCACGGTGACAATAAGAGAAGGGGGATTTGTGCCCAGCCTTTGTCGCCAGCTCCTTGGACTTGACAGGGCTTGTCTTCACACTGCCGAGTGACAGTGAGCCAGTAGCTCTCGCTTCACTGGTCCTGGTGTCTTGTAACGGGACCTATATTAAACACAACTACAGCAAAGGAACTCATGAAATCTCATGCAATGGAACCCCAGTCCTTATATACCAATACTAAGTAAATGATCAAACTGAATCTCAATGCCCCACAGCCTGAGTAACTCACGAAACTGAGTCTTAAACCCTTCACACAATGAGTAACTCATAAACCTGAATCATGTACTCCCTCATAAGCTGAGTAACTCAGAGCAAATGATAGCATGTCTTAAGTATTCAGGTTTAATTACATGAATTTGAAATTTAAATACAACAAAGGAAAAACAGCTACACATAACAGCCGGCATGCTGTTTTACCTGTCCCAGGTGTGCTGCGGTTTGTGAAAGAAGACACTGTCCATGGTGCTGAAACTCCTGCTGCAGAATGGACAAACCTCACTTTTCTCCAATTGATCAGAGGCATGCAGTTCTGGTAGACAGGCAATGGTGGTTAAATGGCCTGGCATTCATTATGATCCATTATAATTCTCTGAGGTGATGGCAATAATGAAAAGTTGGGTTAGAATGTTGGGGAGAATCAATAGATGTAGTGCAAATAAGTAAGAGAAAGTAAATCAGAAGGGCCTAAAATGATGAAAAGGAGATAAAAAAACAGCAGACCTGTGATGAGAATGATGTGCACTAACAAGGATACATATTTGAATGCAGTGAATTCTGCCCTGAAAATAGAACCACATAGCTTGTGATTTCCAAACCAAGCTCCTCATTAATGAGTCATCTGATTTTCCAGGTTACTGGGCATGCAGGGCACAATCGTGGTTCAGCTTCACTAGTAAAAAATATGGAGCTCCAGCATGGCCTATGTAATTTAATAATTTGATTGATTATGGGAAGAGTTCTTGTGGAACCAAAGCATTGAGGCAATGTTATAAACAGTGAACATCACCATTTCAGTTTGGTGTAGGAACTGCAGGACACCCTCATTTTATTAAGGTTAAACAGACAAGTAGATATTTAGTTCCAGTCAGTAAGGGCTATTTTTTTTATCTAGTTATCTATTTTTATATTAAAAAAATCTATTTTTTGCTTTCCAGACAATTGGTCTTGCACTATTGAATAAGAGATGAGTGCCAGGATTTAAGGCACTAAGAGATAAGGGGCATTTATCAATACCAAGAATGCAAAGATCATACTTGTGGTCTTGGCAAAGAGCGATCTTGTTAACTTGCCTCCTATGAATGAATTTGGGGCGCAGTGAGTCTTGGGATTGGTCTCGTTTGACGAGGATGCAATGGATGTATACTTGATATTTGAGGGAGGGCAAAAATGACATCCGGGGATGTTTACCGTCCTCTGTACTTCCGTTCTTAGTATTGGAACTGGTCTTCAGTGATGGAATATAATGTAAAATAGGTACATGAGAACACAAGTACGATCAAACATAAATATTGAGAAACACCCATGGCTTCATTATGCGGCTCTGAGTGGGGCGCTCCCCGTGTCGTCCAGGTCATGCCATCATTATAGCTGTCCCATCCACTGTTCATGGAATCAGAACTATACAAATATATCTTGTATATTAAAGAATAGATTGAAACCCCATCATAGTATCGCACACAACAGATCGCAGTGCTAGTTTTCTTTTTTGTCCATTTGTATCTAACTTTAGATCAAAAACACTCAATGGTCACATCAGCTGAAAGGATTTGCTTGTAACCAGCTTCAAATTCCTGCACCATCTTCTTATTTGCCTTCTATCAGTAGCATCTAGGATAATTTAATATAATATATAATACATTCATTCTATAATTAAAACATCCATCCATCCATCCATTTTCTGTAACCGCCTATGCAATGCGGGGTCGCTGGGGGTCCGGAGCCTATCCTGGAGACTGCGGGCACAAGGCAGGGAACAACCTAGGATGGGGCGATAATTAAAACAATAAAAGAATAATAATAAAAGTAAAATATATTTATAAAAATAATCAAATAAAAAATAAATAACATATAGGTTTGGCTTTCTGCAATTCATAAAAAGGGGTGCCAGTAACAAGCAAAAATGATCAGAATTGACTTATCAATGAAGAAAAGTAATTGATTAATCCTCATCTGAATTTAATTGCAAAATATAATATACACATAGTTTTTAAGCATATTGTTCACTTTCCTGAAATAATAAAGTCCCTTAAGCAATGTTTTGGCTCGTATGTTTATTTATGAGTTGCCCCGCTATAGGAGCAGTAAACACTCATGCGGTGAGAGATGGCAGAGCAGGACTGAGGTACGGGGAAGCTCTGGAGGAGGCTATGTGGTTCTCTGCCAAGTGAAACTCCCATTCTGACTGGCTGTGGCATCAGCTCTCAGCGTGGGCACACGCAGCCACCAGCTGGCACTCGCGGGCCTCAGATAACGATTGCTCAGGCATGGCACTCGTTCAAAAACTTTTCACTTCCTTGAACCCCTCCGCGGCAAGCGAGGATGGCACGTTCCTGTGAACCGGGCACCTCGTCTGCGGAAACTCCCCTCCATTCGAGCGGTAGACTCGCCAGCGAGCCATCTCTCCATAGGAGTGGAGATGCATCTTTAGAAGGCATCTTCCATTAGCCAAGGATTACCTCAGTCACATAGACGTAGGAAATGAGTACGGTAACAGTGCGACATCGGGCTCATTTGGATACAAAACATATTTGTTTGCTCTTTGAAAATCTGTTTGCCACCATTTTTTATTTGAAGAGGAAAACGAAACCGGAATCCCACTATTGACAGCTACCCAAGGTAAGCGTTGTCCTTGTCCGCCGATGTATCATTTCGCCTCCTCCATGACCGCGTTGGGCTGCCGGGGGGCATTTGGATGGCTTGGAGACCCAGGAGGCTTGTGTTTGGCACTGGGCTGCGAGGATCCCATCCAAGAGCCTGCCTGGCACAGCCGCAGAACAGCCAGGCAGTGTGACCGGCAGTGGGCACCAACAGCTCTTGGCCTGACACCCGGCATCCTGGCAGAGGGGTGCGGAGCCGAGATGGGGCAGGGTGAAGACGGAAATGGTGCGGAGCGCCGAAACGTGTGTTGAGCTGGCACCAGATGAGAGAGCCTTGGCAAGCTCCCCGCATCCTGGCCGGCTCTCCCCACCCTGATTGGAACACATGGCACGTTGGTAGCATCTGGTTGTGTTGACTCTCAGCAGCTGCGCCTTGTCTTTGGCAGTTGGGACACTTGGCACCGCCACTTCATCAACTACCTGTGGCTCTCCCGAGCGATCAAGAAGGGGGGCAATGGATTGCGCCAAGCTGCAGCTGCAGACTTGACTAGGTTCCAAGTGGTAGCGTATAGTAAACATGCGGGTCGTCTTACATCACACACGCTTATCAAAGCGGCTACATTATTGGATTAAATCCAAGCCCACTGGGACATTTCTTCGGAGCGGATTGGGTAATGCTGATAAAACCTACCTTCTTAGAGAAACTTCTTCAAAAACAATACCTTTTTTTTAAAAAAAGAAATTCATTGTTGCAAACAACGTATATACAGGCTTGTTACCCACTTCTAACATATGGCTTCATATATGTTGATTTTTGGAAAAATATAGTGAATGACTTTGTGCTTTATATATTCCCAAGCCACAAAAAACGGATTGGATGTTAAAATACACTGGGTTTTACAGAAAAACTGGGAATACAAAATTAATTTAGGAATAAAATCTTACCATTTTCTACCTAATCCAAAACATGACCTGCCTAATTGATGAATGCTTCACCTGTACAACGTGCTTGCTAGGACAAGCCTTGGACTTCCATTTTTTTAACTGGGCAAAAAAATGCGATTAATATGATACCTTGGATTAAAATATAAAGTGTTAATGTCTGGGATATTCCAGAACTAAAAATGAGTACACTCTTCTAAAGGTGACGAAAAATCATCAGTATATTCATCAGGTGAGGAGAAAAGTCATTGACATCATATAAACAAAATAATTCCAGTTTTAAATAAATGTAGTAATAATTGATAATTCATTGTTTACCAGTGATGCAGATCTTCTTCAGGTTTTGTCATAGATGGTGTAAGACAAGCGGCTTTGATATTTAACAACAATCATGCGCCAAAATCATTTGAGTAGATTGATTTAGATCAGATGCATGAGAAGCAGGCTTGAGAGGCATCTATGGCGGACTGACCCACTTTAGGCCAGAGTCACATCCAACTACTCTGTGGCCCAGACATATGGACTGTGGTCCGAGGATTGGTGAGAATCACCAGAAAGATAAGATACTGTGTAAAGATATGATGCTTGCATAGGTACAATAATGATATGGATATAGCAATGAGACACCCACATGCCTTCATGTCATCAACACCTCCTGGATTCGCACCTCCAAAAAAAAAAACACATTTGATTATGCCACCTGAAATCCAGTTGTTACAGATAGTGTGATCTCAGTTTTGATTTCATTTGACCTTCATTAAAATCCTAGAAATCAGTACATCTTCTGCTTTAGGAATCCATTACAGTGTATTTCTGGGGAAGTAGCATTACACTCTGACTTAATAACCTTGCATGAATTTCCTAAACCCAACACTTGGCGCCAGCACCCAATAAAGTGTGGGGAGAGTTCCAGGCTTTACACAGAGGCCTGATAAACAGAATGGAGAGTGATGAATGTGAAGCCTCCTTGGCTTGCAAATGACTCACTGCCCTTAATAACAAGGAGAGCAGATCCAAAGTCAAACTGGACTACCTGACAGCTCTCCCACTAATGACTTATTGATCTCCTTTTCTTCAACTTCCTTCCAGAGTAATAGGAACAATCAGACTAGAGAAGACAGACAATCAGGGATTTTCCCACTTTGTTTTCCATTTATGTAGCCTGCTAGTGATGGGATATTTACCTTCAAATCGATTGTATTTCTTCCATAAAATGATTGTTGAATACATATTTTAATATAATATATAAATATATTTTTTATATATTAATTTTTTTTTATATATCACTATATATTTTTGTTGTTCTTTTGATAAAATGTGAGAAAAAATATTGTTTTCTACATGATGTTGACCAGGTATACAAATTCATACTGTTGCATTTT
The DNA here is from genome assembly GCA_011763525.2 of Mormyrus iriodes. Classification (NCBI taxonomy): domain Eukaryota; kingdom Metazoa; phylum Chordata; class Actinopteri; order Osteoglossiformes; family Mormyridae; genus Mormyrus; species Mormyrus iriodes. The sequence goes on from JAAGVU020000019.1 coordinate 2,357,523, forward strand.
GAAACTAAAGTCCATTGTTACATGTATGTCATAATATTATTTTTCAACTACTAAAATGAATCCAGTCACTGACATGTTGTATGTTTTCCTGTACACAAACCTATTTATTAGTGTTGGTACACTCGAATGAAAATGTCAAAATGTAAAAAATCTTGACCCTGAAAAGACATGTTTACTTTTTGTGATTTCTAATGCTCAGATCTAATCTTGCTTTCATGAATGGTTAAATATTTCCATTGCAGATCCAATAGCAAGAGTAAACTGTCAAACATGTTTCATAACAAAGAAGGAGCCATGTATTAGTACAAGAGAATGTTGCAAAAAGACCACCCCTCCATCTATAGCTATAACTGTGTTGACCACTTAGCTAGGTACACCTAGCTATTACCAGGCAAGACCCTCTTTTGCCTCCTGAACCACTCAAAGGGCAGCCAATGCTGTCTGGAGTTCCAACACGAGAGGTCTCTCTCGTTTCTTCTGCTTGCGTCCCTCCCGTCATCAGAATTCCCTTTCAGCCTTCAAGAAATGCCTCAAGACTCGTCTCTTCTGGGAACACCTCAACTAGCCTTCTAACCAATGACCTGTTCTGTCTTCAAATATGACCCCTTAGCTGGTCTCTTGTGTATCCTGAATTGCACTTCTCTTTGATTTGAATAGCTCTTTTATTAGGTTGTTTTTTGTTGTAGCATATTGTGCAGCTCTTGTTTCAGTGCTAACACGCACTTGTTATTGGTTATTCATTCTAAGCCCTACTTACTTGGCTACTTGATAGCAGTATGCTTATAATATACTATTTCATCAGTTGTATGTCACAGTGGAAAATAAATATCTAGTATATAAATAAGTGTAAATGTAATATATGTAGACAAAACAGTTCCAAGAAGCCATTCTGCACACCACTGTTGTAATGAGCTATTGTTTTTCATTTATGGTCTTCCTGTTAGCTATAGCAAGTGCAGTCATTCTCCTCTGACCTCTCTCATTAAGCAGGTGTCATTAACTGGATGTTTTTGTTCACTACACAATTCCATCGTAAAAATCCCAAGATGGTGGCTGTTTCTGAAATACTATAATCATCACGCTTGGCACTATCAGTCATATTTTATCGGATCATGTGTCTTAGTTATTCTGTTGCTTAACTGCATGATGACTGAACCTCTTGACCTCTTTGTGTTGTATTAATTCAGTTGGAGCCATGTGATTAGCTGTTTGGAGGAGCAGACTGTTTGCATTAGCAAGTAGATGTACCTAATAAATTAGCCAAAGAGTGTAAGTGCTATTGTAGTGTAATTTATGAGATGGGGAACCTGTAGTTTAGGAGATGGTTCAAGGAGGATGCAAGAAAAAAATGTGAGGACAGACGTGGATGATCCTGTTTTCTTGTCCTTGTCCTTTTCTTGGCCATTCATGTCCCCTCATTCTGTCCTGCTGTTGCCGAAATACCCCCCTTCCAGCTCCCTTGCTGAGAGGCTCAGCTGTACTTATGACCTTGAAATAGACATGAAGCCTGTTTCTTTGTGCTTTTTTGGTACTGCGGTATGGAAAGACAGAGGTCTCCATTGCCATGTTTACAGTCAGCAGGTACCCAGGCAGCTCTATCTTCCATGTAGTTTAACTTACCAACAATCCAATTAGTCTTGGGATGAGACCTGTCAGTGACTCTACAGTATGGGATATCATTAGTCTAAAGAAAAAATATGGGCTTCTGTGGCACTGTTGCCCCTCACCTCCACGATTAAAGTCTCAAATTTGCATGTTCTGGTGTTTCGTGGGCTTCTTAAAGGTACTCTAGTTTCCTGCAGTCCAACAGAATGAAGGTAGGTTAACTGACTTCCCTAAATTGCCCATAGTTTGTGACTGCACGTGCCCTATGCTGCCTGTGATTGGCTTCTGGCCCCTGCCTCTGCTTGTGACCAAGATCAAGATAAGTGGTTGGAAATTAAATGGATGGAATTTAGTGCTGAGCTAAATCACAGAAGATCATCAGGAAAACACATTAGTCATTTTTTCATGCACTATGGCGTCTGTATGACTGGTGCATTTATACACTGTTGACGTTCTCTAAAATAAAACAAAACTGCAGCTCCATTGGTTAACTAGCAACAGAAATCCCAAATACCTCCCTGGAATTGCCCATCTTCACTGCGTTAACTGTGCTGGTGAAATATTCATCATCAGACACACAAGGTTTGCAAGGAGGTCAATCGATTTTAGCCCCCCCCCACTCCCGCCCTGATTTTCCAGCATAGTTAAAGAGCTTCAACTCTCAAACCGTAAAGTTTGTGGAAATATAAATATACACTTCTTTCCTTCTCAGAAAGTTGCAGCCTTATTGTGTGTTTCACTGATGAGCGATTACACTGTATTGCATTTTTGCTGGTGCTTTGCCTTGTTTAAAGGATGATTACACAAGCAATATTGGTCCTGTGTAAGAACTTAAAAATTTACTAGGGAATGCATCTTTCAGAGCTGAACAAGCGGATTCTCTGATTGCTCAATTCTGATGCCAGTGGTGCAGATGCTACATTTCAGCCTTCAAATAGATCTTTGGTGGGTTTTTGTTGTTTCAGGAGCATAATAGGGTCAGTGAGAAAAATTTAGCGTAAAGCAGCTGGAAACATTTGCTCGTCTGGGAGGCCTACCTTACTGGTGGACCAGACAGAGCATCAGGGCCAAACTTCGCAACAGGCGTGTTGTCAGTTTTCATGGAGGGGCCTTTCTTTGCCGCCCACCTTCTCCTCTGCTCAAGGACATGGGCAGTCAGCGTTGCACTCAGTGTGACCACCTGCCATCCAGCACTATGCCTCAGCGCACGTGCACAGGTGGAGCCGGGATTACCACCTGTATCTTCCTAATAGGCCCTCGGATCCAATGTATCTCTGAGCTTTCATTAGCTCCCAAACACATGGGGTTTCCATGTGGCCTTTTGGGCCCGGTGATTACTCACTGGGGAGCTGTATTTCCACCCCAAACAAAGACAGCTGTGTCCAGTAAATGCCGGACACATTTATTAAGATGCTTTTTATCTTGCTGGGGAGGGGGGGGGGTGACGCTACTGTACTGCAGCCAGGGTAGAGAATGCATTAGATGCATTGGCAGACAAACAAAAATATTTGCACTTTGCGGTTTGTTTAAACAGCTTGCTGTTGGGCTTTAAGTAAGAAAAACATGACATGGCGCGCGGTACCTCTAGTGTGTGAAACCCAAGAGGGACGTGCTTACAGGCACTCGAAAGGATGTAAAGTGTGCAGGGCAGGTGCTCCGGGGAGCTGTACTTCAACAAAGGCGGCAATGCATTAAACACATGAGCCTAATTGAGCTCCATCTATGCATCAGTGCCGTTAACAAAAGGTCACCCCCGGCAGATGTGGCTGAGTCCATAGCAATGGTGAAGCTTGAGAGGGAGCGCTCACAAATACAGGGAAAACAAGGCCAGGTTTTATCCTGCGAGGACCATGCTGGTCACCAGACGCAAAAGCATAATCCCGACTGTCACATGACTCCTGTAAAGATAAAAATTAAGGTGCACGAAACCTTGCTTCAGATCCGCTGGAGGACTAATGCTCGATAGCTGTACCTTTGATCAAACCTTCATGATGTTTGCGTCACTACACACGTGGTTGATGCCCGGCAGCAGAACCTGTGTGCAAACCTTTGCCAGGAAACACGCCTGTCCGGGTATATTGTTCATTGTCAGGATGTACTCAGGGGCTGCACACTTTCCTGACCATATAAAAGACAGGCACTCCATTTTCATTGTTTTCTAATCAGACCATCAGAATGGGCTGATTTAATGTAACCTCTCAGTTTTCATTGTGTGTTGAACATCTCATTGGAATTTACACACCTCGTCCTCTGTATTGATCACATTTTAATGGAACTTTAGTGTTGCGGGATAATATAAAAGACCATTTATTGTATCAGGGAGAAACCATTACTGTATGCATTAGCTGAGGCATGTTTAAATTCTAGTAAGTCAAATAGTAGCTTCGGTGTTATATCAAGTCTTGATATGAATGTTGACATGATGTGTGAACAGTGTGAAGCAAACACAGTGCATTTAAAGTAATACATGAAAGGAGGTTAGATTGAAGGCTTCAGCTTTGCCCAGTGCATGAATATCAATTATCAACTGAGAAATACAAGGAGGTGATAATCAGCTCTCACACACTGATGGTTAATGCAATAAGCTGTGGGCATCCTGTCCAAGGTGCACCCAATGTCTTGTGTCCTATGCTCCACAGAATAAGCTCCAGGCACCATCACAACCCAGTACTGTGTAAGAGGTTGGGTGGAGGCAAGGGAAACTGTGGCTCACTGCTAATCATCAGCATTTTCAAAAGTTAATGCTGGATTTTTATCAATGAGTCAATTAGGCAAAAAAATTGTAAAAGAAGTCTCAGGAACACTCTCAGACAGGGGTTTGTGTCTTGAGGGGCAGTTGAAGTCCCCCCCAGCACTCATTACTAACTCTTCCCTGACTTGATAGCTATTTTTATTACATTTTTTGTTTTGTTATTTTGTTTTGTTTTGTTTTGCTATTTTAAGGAGCATGGTAATAAAAACATTATGCTTGGTTAAATTCAGCTAAAATACCGACAAAATTAGGCATATTGAACTATCAGCATAAAATGTACTCCCAGTGCAAATGACTGTATGTATTGAGTGAAGTCACCAGCAAGTCACAGCGGCTGAAGGACCCGGGATATTAACGAAGTGAAAATTGCTCCCTGGAAATGACTCTGCTGGATTCAGAGAAAAGGAGCTTTAAGGGTGACGATGAACATAGGCGACTGATTGCTTGGGCAGGGGGGAGTGTGATGTGTGACTCCGAGGGTTATGACACTGTGCCTCTAATCAGAAGGTTGTGGGTTCAAATCTTGCACTCAGCAGAAATATTTCACTGTCGGGCTCTTATCTTACAAAATAAATTCAAGCTTGAAATAATGAAAGTTTTCGATTATTTGTATTGTGGGGCTAGATCGCTGGAAAGTCCAAGATATTTTTTACTATAAGGGGTATTTACTCTCTGGGTGGTCTTACCTATAAACACACTCGGCTAGTAATGGTATTTGCCTTTAAAAGAAATCACATGCTGCTAATTTTAAATTGGCAGGACATAGGTGGCCTTCCCAAAGATCACGTGCAAAGTGTGTAATGTGACACTGAGAAATGCCGATGCGGGAAGTTCAGCAGGTCATTAAGACCCCTGCAAGACAATGGCTCTCCAGTGGGATATTCTGTAAACAAGCACACTGTCCCTGTCACCGGCTTGGGCCAAAGGTGACACAAAGTCGGTTGAGCTGAAAAATAAAATATCATGAGCCGCTAAAGTTACTCAGCAGTTTAGAAGCCCCTCTCTGCTTGCTATTGCTCTAGAGCCTCATCTTCCAGCTGTTGGCCTCTACCTCTTCAACCCTGCATTGCCCTGTATTAAGAAATTAAAGCTTTGTATTCTGGGGGAGCTCAGCTGAACCTGGGACCCCCCCCCCCCCCCCCGACCCCAAGAGGGAGGTGCAGGACCTCCATCCAGAGGCCATATTATTGACTTCTCCTTTGTTCTCTGCCAGGCTGACTGACAGATGTATCCTCACACCCTGCCCAGCAAGCAGGTGTGATCTCATCATCGGAGATGTGGCATGATTTACCTATCAGCCTTTTGCTACCGACAAGGGTGCAAATACATCAGCCTAGATAAAGACTTCTCTCCAGATATTTTTAAATGATTGCTGCCTTATGTGGAGAGTTTATTTAGGAGTAAATAGCCTTTATAAAATGTCACTCGTGATGTATAACTCAAAAAGCTAGTAATTTAACAAATAGGCAACTCTGTATATATTTTAAATGCAATTATTCCAGTCCTTGCAGTGACTTCCATCATCCATTTCAGTAATTAACAAAATGCACAGGAAAAACGGGGAGGATGTTAAGTATAATAATGCTGAGTAGCATTTGCAAACACTCCACTTTTTCTTTTTAAGATATGAGTAGATTATTATATTTGTAGATTAAATTAATAGTTAGAGTGCTCTCATGTTCAGCAGACATTTAAATACTCAAATTTGCATCTATTGACAGAATTGAAATTTACAAAACATCTCTGAAAAGGTTCCGAAATGTCCCCACTTCAACAAATAAATTAATTGTCTCTCTAAAATAACCCTCTTGAACACTGAACATGTCCGTCTCGCAGAGGTGCAATGGCATTTTATGTGTTTTCAATTTAATGTGTGTGTTTGTTTGTGATTGGTGTTGGTAGGCTGGGCCAGCTGCACTTGGACCAACATGAAGTGCGATAAGAAGTGTTCTGTTAGCAATCGCGCTGTTATGTCCTGGTCGTCATGCCCGCCTGACCCTCCTGTCTCCTCCCTAACATGGCCCTGATGAGCCACACCTATAGCTTGTTACCCCTTGTTAGTCTTTGTATTTTTGTGCCCGTTTATCTTGTTAGCCCCAGTCCGGTCATTGACGTCGCTCCTCCTGTCTGCCCGTGTCTTTCCCTGTACTCACCTTCTTGTTTTGACCCCTTGTGGTCTCACTTGTTTCCCTACTCCTGTTCAGTTAAAGAAACCCCTTTTTACGTAATGCCTACGCAAACACTTAGCTGGAGAGGTCAAATCTTTACTCCACCTGTGTGTTCCTGTGGTATTGGAGACTCAAACACCCAATTTCCAATGTATACTTAATACACATAAATAAGATTTGATGAAAGCATTTTCTGTGTCTCTCTGCTTTTCTTTGTGTCTGAAAGCAGTAGTATATTATATGCATTATATGCATATCTCACAAGCAGGAGGTCGACTGTATATGTCAGTCAGGCCGGGATTCAAGGGGTCAGGGATCAAGGATGTAATAGAGGTCTGTTGAGGATAGCTTACTGCGTGGCATGTTTACGTACAAGAGAATTCTGGGAATACATCATAAACAAATCTATTGCATGGAAATTGAAAACAGGATTAATGCACAAAATGTCAAAAGAATCTCCGATGTCATGATTTAGTGCTGCCATGTGGGTGAAAATGGGCATCTCTCCAGAGCAAAAGCAGTCAGACAAACTGCGAAATGATTTAGCAGGACTCGCTGCGTATGGCATCATGGTGTTGATTCAGTACAAAATTACACTATCCCACACTCCTCATTCCTCAGTTTTTCACTTTACATCTTCCTGCTGCCTGCCTTATGTAAATACAGTTACAGTTAAGCATCATTGCATTTTATTGGACTCTCGCGTCCCTGCATAAGATGAGTGGATATGGAAAATAAATGGATGTCTATGTTAATGTTCAAATTCATTTTTATTGTTATTTTGATTTAATTATATATTTTTATATATCTTTTTAATAAATCTTTTTCGACAAAGTATCTTAGTATTACGTATTTCCCTTTTGAGAACAACCCATGAAGCAGGTGCAAATAGGATTTTACTACACGTGTGTCCAGTGCACGTTTGTGCATGTGACAAAAAAAAAACTCGAAACCAGAAACTTGAGAATGTAGCCCTTACCTCTGGGTCTGCGCGGCTGCATGGGAGCAGTGCCCCCCCCCCCCGCTGTCAATCACCCCTCTATCAACGCCTTTCCGCCCCACTAGTCCTGTCAAACAGCACCGTTGAGTGCAATCAGCCCGGGAGCCTCAGCATCTTCGTGTATCCACTCAGGATCAGGTGGGGGGGGGGGCAGGGGGAGTTGGCTCTCAACACAGATGGAGTGCCTGTCTATTTTGGGGTCAGATGTGATAAGCCCCCTTCTCATGTGATGACTTGAACTGACAGTTTGTCAAAATCAGGTCACGGGTCGCACGATGTAGTGCTGGCTGTCCTTCGGATTTCAGTCATTACTCGGTCATTAATTATCGAGTTAATTACTGGACGGGGCTGCTTTCTCTGAAGGAGGCTCCTCCCGATCACCGTCTCTTGGCTGCTATCTGCAGCAATACTGCCGCAGCTGAGCGTGAAAAAGAAGGACGGGACGACAGCTCAGAGCTCAGTATTTCCTAACGAAGGGATACGGAGGTGGAAGACGGGCTAATCACAACGAGAAGTAGTTTCTGCTCCTTCATCCACAACCCCCCACTCCCCCCACCATGATCCAGAATGGCAAAGCTACCAGCGCTGCTCTGCACTGTGTGTGGCACAGCCCGGTTTTAGACGTGCCCATCTGCTGTCTCACACATTTTAATCCCACCCCCCTCCCCCCCCACAGGCGACACTGACAGCTCATCTCTTTCCCCACATTACCCACAATGCCCTCTGCCCGCCTGCCGCAAACACTGTACACCCCCCCAGGGATGCTGCTACGAGGGACGTGGATATCTTTCAACGCTTTCCTGTGGAAATAAATTTTAAAATCTTCAAATGTGCCCGTATGAAATGGGCGTGAATTACATAATGGCTAGAAGTCCACTGTTTTCTAAAGGGAATAAAGCTTCACAGCCAGGCTTTTAGTTACCAGTGATTGCCCCACAAATCAGTAAAGTCTCTCATGTTAACCTGCTCACAAAAGCGAACACGCAAAATGTGTTCGTGGTAATAAAATGAGCTGAAGTGCATTCAAAGCTTGGCGGGAGGTGACCTGTATGGCCCTGGTTGTGGCCCTACCTGCCCCGGAGTGTCTGTCCTGCTGAGATTTCAGCCGCATTACTGAGAGAAGACCAAAAGTTGTGACCTCTCTGCCTGCCCCACATTGGTGGGCTGTCTGTGTCCTGCCAAGGCTAAGCAAGGTGCTGATTTAACATGCAGACTTTGTTCCATATTCCTGTACAGTTCAGATCCCTCATCATTTACACATGATGTCCTTCTACGGAACAAACATTGGTTTGTTTTTCAGGCTTAACATGATTATTTTTCATGATGTCTTCTTAAGACATCCGTTCATAAACCCGAAGAACAGAGAGAGACCCATTCTAACAGCCTAATGTTGGATATGGACTGTCTGATTAGAACTATTCTGGGTTCAGAATTGTTAAAACGGGATTTAAGGGTTAAAAACACATCATAAATGTCATTAGCATAACGCCAAATGGGGGGGGGGGGTGTTCTCTGTACTTCATACGCTACACGATTCGCTTTCAAACTATGATGCTGCAGGCGTTTGCTGTGGGGATTCTTAGGCCCTGAGGGCAGCCTATGTAACTTTAAGTATCCAAATATGTCTCATGAATATTAATGAGTCAAACTGGAAAATAATTAGCTTATAAACAGGCTCACGCTGTGTGTTGCTCCTGCGGGACGTTTCATTGTAAGGACAGAGTCGTGGGTGTGCACACACGCAGCCGGCCAATGGCATGCCCTGCTGCCACCACAGTGCCCCAGGCGTGGGTGGTTCTCGGAGGGGCCGCCCTGGGGAGCCCAGGCTGGCCAGACTGCCATCTGGGTTCTCTCCCACCTTCAGTCGCCCCAATCTACACCTCGCCCAATTTCACTTGATCTGCATGGAAGCGCCACCCCACATCACGCTAACCTACACTTCGCATGTACACACTTGCACGCTCTTCCAAATGTGCATTTAATGTGGGCTTTGACATTCTTACGGGAGCCCAGGCTGCCTACCGACTTATTTTCACTGTCTTTGGGAAATGTAATCATTTGCAAACCAAATATTCAATCGCACACGGGGCTGCTACACATTTAATTTAATTTGAATTAATTACACTCATCATTTTAGATATTCATGGCTGTCAATCCCCTGAATATTTCTGCCACCTGGAGTGTCTTCTCTTATCTCTATCGTCCTCGGGGTCCCGGGGGACCAATGGGGATGGGAGGGCTCTGCCAGCTGGCTCTAAGCTGCCCATCTTCATTAGGCTGGAGTGGAATGTGTCGGAGCATCCATCTGGGACTCTAGTGTCCCCCATCTCAGAAGGGTGGTTCGGACATAGGGGCCCGACAGGACTGCGGGAGGTGGCACGGAAAGGATGGGGGGGAGGGCGGAGACACAGCCCAAAACATAATAGAGTCTATGAGAATGAGCTGATAAAAATGTTAAAATAAGAAGGTATTATGAATCCCTTTAAAGAGCTGGTTTGTATTCAAAAAGATCTGAGAGAGGGATCATAGGTCTGTCATTGTGTTAATTTTACTGCAGAGTGGTGATTTAAGCAGACTGGAGATCACAGCCAAACAGAACCACTCCTTTCCGGTGCGATGCTGATGTACTCCCTACTTCCGGTGTTTGAGCTGCAAGCTGGGGACGTTTGAAAACCTAAAAGAAGCAGAACGGAGATTTCTGGGTAAGCCCGGTTGGTCTCATGGACCAGTGGGGGGGGGGGGGGGGGACCTTACAGAATCACACCCCCTCCCTTCACTACCTTTCTGTGTTCCTACACTTGGCCTCCCTCTGCCCATCATCAGCCAGAAATATTAATGCGTGCCGTTTAATATTTCATGGGAGCGGCCCCATGCTCAATCATCGCGGGATGTCGGAGTACAGTTCAAAGGAAATGGGGGGGGGGGCTCTTGACGGCTGCCTGAAGATGGGGTGAGGGTGTGGAGAAC
>JAAGVU020000019.1:2368114-2389873 GCA_011763525.2 Mormyrus iriodes
GCCTGAAGATGGGGTGAGGGTATGGAGAACTGGGGGGGGGGGTTCGGTTGAGCTCTGGCTGCCTCTACACCTTTGCTCTGAAGAATTGATCCTGAGACATACTGATTTTGTCATGCACTATATCAGAGGTGGGCAATCTAATCCACATTGCCAGTGTGAATGCAGGCTTTTTTTTGGATAACCCTTAGGTCAGCTGTTCAAACCCAGGTGTGAGGGCTCTTCAGCCAATCAGTCCTCTAATTACTAATTTAATTAGGGAGCTGCAGTGAAAACCCGCATACACACCGGCCCTTTGTGGATAAGATTGCCCACCCCTGCACTATATACATCCTTTACTTTCATACAGCTGTATATGTATAAGTGTATATGTGCAGTGTTTACCAATGGCTCTTAGTCTCATACATATATAACTCGTAATCTTGAGAGTATTAAAATGTATTACTACAAATTGTGTTATGTATGTATGCATGCATGCATCCATCCATCCATCCGTCCATCTTCCATGCTATTTAACTATTCCTGCAATGTGGTAAGTATCATATTATTTTGAGTGAAAATACCAAATGTGCCAGCAAAACGCAAACAAAAAGTAATCCCTTCTCACTCCTCCACGCAGCAGGCCAGCCCAGCCCTGCCTGCCCATCCTATCAGATCCCTTACCTCGCTGACATCTTCACCCGTCCCCTGTTACACTTCAGTGCACGCGTGAGAAGCGATGCACAGCTTCTGCAGCGCTGTGCCTCTGGGCCCGCCCGGGCCACACGGTGTGAGTGGCAGTCAGGTCGGAAACCTGCTCCCCCACACGCAGCGCTTTGCCGGCCTCTCCCGCTATTCCTAGACACGCTCCCCTTTCTGTCTCTCGATACCTAATTGCTTTGCTTGGGTGTGATGTGAAAATGATCTTTTTTTTCCTCCTGAAGCAGTGGGATAAGTGTACTTGGTTTGGTGGGGGGGGGGGTTATTATTAATCAGGACCCTTCTCTGTGCTCTCGACAGCGAATGCTCCCCCACCCGGGCTTAATGACTGAAAATGAACCTTAATTACAGGCTGTCAGTCCGACGGCTCCCCTGCCCTCCGCCGGTCAGGGAGTCTGTCTCAGCCCCCACCGGCTGTGCCGTGCCGCGGCCCCGGGTACAAGGCCTTCACGCGCACCGCCGCACAGGAATAAACCCCTGGGTCCACTGGCTACGAAGTTCATGAAACTTTGCAGGGAGTGTTTCTGTTTCCACAGCGGGTTTTTAAACAGGCACAAACAGTGCCTTTCACAGCATATTTAGTTGGCAGGACAGCGGGCCCACGTGACGGTGTCAGCCCGGGAGGTTTCAGCCAGAGCTGCTGATTTCGCTTTTAGGATGCAGTTTCTTTCTTGCTTTCTTTTGTTTTTTTTTGTTTTTTTTTACAAAGAAAGAGCCAAGAATTCATACTGTACCCATGAGCCTGTCAGAGGATTCCTTTTACTTTCTGCCTCTGCCATTCTCTCTCTGTCTTTTTCAATATCTCTCACTTTCTCTCCCTCATTCGCTCCATCCCCCCCCTCGCTCTCGTGTGTTCATCTTTATGTATCTCCTCGCTCATCAGATGCTGGTGATGAAGTGGTTCATACGCGGACAGGCCTGATTTCCCCTGAGTGGGGGTTCTGCGTGAGATTGGTGAGAAGGGCACTTAAACACAGATGCTCCTGGTCCACGAGCTCACAGATCCGCACCCCCGTCTGCTCTCCCATTACTGCAGATTAGGGAGAAGGTGACAATTCAACACAGACACACACACGCCCTTTCTATTTTTGTCCTGACATTTTATCATCTCAAAAGGAAGTATTAGAGCCCGATGCCCTTGAATGCCACAAGGAGCTTGCAAAAAACACCCAGAATGTATTTACATCCATCCATTTGTTTTCTGAAGCTATTTATTCAGATCTGAAGTGCGCCTGGACCCTATCCCAGGAGTCACGGGACACAAGGCAGGGAAACCAGTCCTTTGCAGGGTATATAAATACAGAGATGGAAAGTTCAGGTCCCGAAAGTACAAATCCAGACCAAGATTTTCAACCAGCCAGTTGAGTCACAAAAGAATCTCATTCACAGAGTGCTCTGCTGGTTGGTTGAAACAAAATCTTGATATTGATTTGTACTTTCTGGACCTGAACTATTCACCTCTGCCTAAATACATGCACACACTAAAGGTAATTTAGAGACACCAGTTAGCCTAACTACATGTTCTGGGACTGCAGGAGAAAACCAAAGCCGCCAGACAATAGACAAGCTCCTCAGACACAACGTCTGGGTCCGGAATCAAGCCCACAAGTCCTGAGGTGTGAGACCACAGTGCTACTCAAAGAGCCGCTGAGCTTCGCTCTAGCTGCATTTATTTCACATATTTATTTTGGGTGCTCCGAAATAAATCCATTAATAATAGATTACAGTTTATCCATTTTTATACACCCTCAGGCCCTTCAGATGCAGCACATCCTGGGAGAGAAGAGCAGCTCCGGGGACTACAGTTGGCCTTTTTCACAGGTCCCACACTGGACACCTTTCATCGAGTAAGACTTCAGCAACAGCCAAGCAGCATTTTAAATCCATCTTCTGATTCTCTGTAACTTTTTACTTTGTACCTGTTCATTACCTTCTATTACATGTACTCCCGCCTTTTATTACATGTACTCCCGCCTATGACAGTTGTATTTGTTTACCCTGTAAATATGTTTTTATTATGTATTTTAAAATACTCCATTTCACAACAGGTTTTTCACTTATCATTCGTGCTCTTTTGTACAAAATAATCAAGCACACGCTAACTGGAACTGCATGAGAAAACATGTTCTGTTTTTTAAAATTCCTTGTTTCGATTTCTTTCGACTTGTCTGCAGTAATACGTCTTACTGTGAGTCCCTACCAAATTGCCAGCAGGAACGCACCAGTGAGCTCACATTCAACCCTGAGAACATCATCAGCATAGTGAACATGAGCACACTGGTCACGTTCAAGTAGAAGAATTTCTTCCTTAATGCAGGAAATTCCATGACACATGAAGCATCTGGGCAGGCTATTCCTGTCTGGGTTTTACAATGTGCTCTTGCTCCTCAAATTCCCAGCAACACATATGGATCACCGGTGGAGGCAATGAAGGAGCCAGCTATTATCAATTAATCTCTGCTTTTCTCCCCTCCTGGACTGACTTGTGCCATATGGCTGCTGTCAGCTCTGGCTTTTAATTTACTGGTATCTGCTGTAAAAGTAGCCCTGCGGTTTATCCGAAATTCTGATTTAATCAGAGTGAGAAACAGTGGTGGAGAGCTGCATTACACATACGATTTATGACATGATTCCGGCTAATGCACCATCTACTTAATTTATTCATGCGAGGAATATAAACACCAAAGTTCACTTAGCAGTTTGCATCATGTTTGCCTGGTATGTGCAGTAATGATGCAATGATAATGCAGATAGAGGACAGACTGCCTCTCCAGAGACTTTGAGACAAATACAGATAGAGGACAGCACTGCCTCACCAGTGACACTGAGAAAAATACAGATGGAGGACAGCACTGCCTCACTAAAGACTCTGAGACAAAAACAGATAGAGGACAGAGCTGCTTTACCAGAGCCATGGAGACAAATACAGATGGAGGACAGCACTGCCTCACTAAAGACTCTGAGACAAATGCAGATAGAGGACAGCACTGCCTCACTAAAGACTCTGAGACAAATACAGAAAGAGGACAGCACTGCCTCACTAAAGACTCTGAGACAAATGCAGATAGAGGACAGCACTGCCTCACCAGAGACACCGAAACAAATACAGGTAGAGGACAATACTTGTTTCATGAAGCACTATGGGAAAAGCAAGGTAAAATTTGATTGTTTAAGATAAGCAATAATTATAGTTTAAACAGAGATGTTTAAACAAATTGACAGTATTGAAATTTTGGAACAGAGTTGGCAGACATATTCCTTTGATGTTCTGGGATAAAGAATGAGGCCGTTTTCTTAAGCTCTGACAAGATAAAGGTCGCCATGAAGCAGCGGACACCAGGGGACTCATGTGACAACCTGTTTGAGGTCAGACGGTGTGTGAGTGTGTGGTGTTGGAAGGAAGGGAGGGAGGCAGGTGGAGCAGGACAGGGCTGTGCAAATGAAGGGCAAAAGGGGCAGGGTGACAGTAAAGGTGTGAGGGTGTGTGTATATGTGTATGTGTGTGTATGCAGAACTTGGGAGGGGGCCCAGGCTTTGATTAATGGGGTACGTTCTGGTGGCTTGCTTGGGGTTCCCTTCCTGCTGACTCTTTAATCAAAAGCGTCATTCATCACCACAGCCTGGGATAAGGGATTCCGCTGCACCTCCTTGTGAGAAAACACGCGCGAACGCTTACAAACATTTACGCACACGTGGGTGCGGACACACGTACATGCATGTGCGATCTCCCACTGAAAATCCATTACATCTCATGCAGATACTCACTGCTGTCCCTGTGTCGAATCATTAAAACACAGGGATAACACCTACACTGTGGGCTGATTTCGCTTTGTCTTTTAAAACCCTCACTGCCAGTAACTCTGCACACAGCTCTGGGGCACAGTGGATGATTTTCATTTTGTTAAAAGATTCCTGCAAATGCAAGTGGGCAACGAGGAAACTGCTGTATTAATTAGCCAGTGTGTGACATGCTTAATGAGGGTGATTCATGGGATATGCGAGCCCAGCACCTGTGTGCTGTGCATGTTCTTGCTGCATGTGAGGAGAGTGCATGACAGTGAGGTAATACACACTGCTGCATTAAGGACCCCCTCACCTGAAAAAAGACCCCTACCTGGGAGCTGCCCCCTGGTGGAAAGATGCCCCCTAGCAGGAAGATACCCCCTACCTGGGAGATGCCCCCCTAGCATAGAGATGCCTCCTAGCTGGGAGATGCCATTTTGGAGACAGTCTGCCTAAATTAGCTGTCAGCGGACTGACAAAGGAGACACATTATGTTCTGCTGACGTAATAGCCTCAGGGCTGGAGCATATTGACATTTAAACCACCAAAAATAAACCTGACTTTAAAAACCTCATTAGCAGAAGAACCGCCAGTGGTCTGATTCCAGGTGCATACCGTAAGGTGCTGAGGAATCTAATAAAATGGAAGGACTGAAATCAAGAAAACTGGCAAAAACATCCAGTATTAAAGTCAATAATTTTCGGATAACACCTAATGTACAGCACTTCATCACCATGGTGACATTCGTGACAAGATCATATTCATACTCTTGACCTTACTGTGACCTTGGTGAATTTTTCAGCTGGAATTTTACAGTGAAAAAACACCTAAATAAAGTTTATTAAAATATAGTGGGTATAAAAAGTCTGCACAACCTCATTGAAATTGAAGGTTTTTGTAAAGTCAGAAATTGAGATAAATCATGTCTGTCATTTTATGATCTATCACGTGAACAGATAATTAGCAAGACAAAATAATTGAAATTAAAAACCTACAACAGCCTGGTTGAATAAACGTTCACATCCCCACACTAATGCGTTTCTGTAAGCACCTTTCGCCTTTGTTGCAGCAGTGAGTGTGTGAATAAGTCTGTATCAGCTTTGCACACCTGGACTCATTTGCCCATCTCACTTGCCCTGTTGGAATTAAAGAAAACGGTTCAAACTTTGTTTCATCGGACCAAAAGACATTTTCCCATATGGTTTTGGAAGACTTAGTGAAATGAGAAATAGTTTCTCTCTTGCCACCCTAACCTGTAGCCAGACGTGTAGAATCTGGGAGATTGTTTTCCCATGCATAGAGTGACCAGGACCTACTAAATTCCTGCTGTAGGCCTCTTGGTAGCCTCCCTGATCACTGTTTCCTTGTGCTGTCATTAACTCTGGAGGGTCCTGCTCCTGGCGACACCCTTGTGGTGATGTATCTTCTCCAGTTATTGATGTTAGTCTTCATGTTGCTCCACTGTACATTCAATGCTTTTTATATTCTTTTATACTCCTCTCCTGATACACAACAAACGGCACCTTTCAACAAAAAGATCACAGTATGACCAGTATAATATACACTCTAACCCTGTGCTGGATTGCAGAAATGCAAAAATAACTAGGACAGACATGATCAAAACCATGCACATACACCTTAGAAGAGCTTAGAAAATCATGGGTTTTTAATGGGCTAATATGCTTGGTTTGAAAAAGCAAGATAAAAGAAACACATTATTTTTCTTCATGTTTTATTACTTATGAGATGCATCAGGGCCAGAATTGGGGTACCTACCATAAGAGATTGCATGGAGTGCAGAAAAGTGTATATGTGGACCAGTGAGAGAGGGCAAAAAGGCTGATTGATGTTGGCCTTAATGAGGGCGCAGATTTACTTTTTAGCAGACAACGGCGTGCTGTTAAACAGCCCCTTTCTGAAAAAAAAAGAAAAACATTCCTCAAGTGAGAAAGGTTTCAAATAAACATTTTCCCCAAGTCAGACTAATTGCCTGTGCCTGAAAGCAATCTTTGTTTTTGTGGGAAAAAAATAAGTTTCTTTCTCCGTGTATTGGAAAATAAACCAGCAGACATTATAATGACAGAATCTTGTTTGCATATCATGTTTTTAACCAATACGATGGACTGGGGAACAGACAGCTTAATGAGTGCTATCCTTGGCAAAAAACAGAAAGTCCTTCTTCATAGTCTAGATATCTCCTTACTGGTGTTACTTCAGAATAACAACCATTGGAATGTTCCATCAAACTGTATAACAGGATTTACTTGCTAAATATAATGGCAAGTAAATGGCTTTTTAAACAGCTCTTGTGTTAAGTGAAAAAATAAAGCTGAAGGTATGTGTTCTAAAGAAAATCATTAAAAATACTGAAACAATCTTGCAGGCGAGTTGTATTTGGAAGCCCCTAAGCCCAGCATAAGTTGGCACCATTGCACTGACGGTGGGAGGGTAATCGTCTGGGATTAAACTTCAGTTTGTCGCAGTCGGTGGTTGTAAGTCTGTTGGATACCCGTAAGGCTACTGGTGGGGGTCGCCCCCTCTCCTTTACCCACAGAGGTTGATCCATCAGTTTTAGTAGTCCAAGGGCGGTACGTTAACCAGAGGAGGACACCACCAATCTCCTTCATCAGCAGATGGGAGACTGCTGTGTGCAATATATGTGTGAAATCGGAGGCAACTGTATTAGGGAGGAATATACGAAAAGTAATAATGTTGACAGAAAGACAGTTTTTATGCATCACGCTCAATAAGAAAGGCAGGCGGAGGTGGCAGGTGGAAGCGGCAGATAGAGTAACAGGCTGCGGATGCGCGACCCAGGTTTGCAGCTGTTCGATTCCCTTCCTCTGGTCCTTGACAACAGAAGGTGAGCTTGCCTGGACCAGGGGAATGTGATTAAGAGGTGACCAGAGAGCCACTTTGCCTGATTCACATCTGCGCAGCGGCATCGAGCTCCCACACCTGCGATACTGTCGGCCCCCGGAGACCCCAGAACCTGAATGCAAGGAAGAAATGAAAGTGTGGGGAGGAAGCGAGAATGGGGCCACTAAGTGGCTTCTGAGATTAAAATGCCAAGCAGCAGATATATCCGAGGTCTTTACATCAAAGTATTTTGTGCTGTATTTTGTGGCAGGGAAATTGAATTGTGCTCTTGCTTGCTTCAAACACGGCAGATGAAAAATTCTACCGCTGTCCACTCCCCAGGCTTTATGGATTTTCATATATCTGCAAAAGTGTGTAACAAGTTCCAGGTAAAACGAGCGACGCCAGCCCTTCATCTACTGCTGAGAAAAAAAACAAGCCCTTGTTTTGATAAATGTGTATTGATTCGTCTGCTAATTGCTGTTGATGGAAATCGAGGCGGTCAGTAGCACTGACTGAGTTCTCAGCCCATGTAGTATCTCAGTTAGGTGTCACAGCACAAAATCAGTTGGCAGTGAGTACATATCCGTCACATGATTTGTGTCTGCAGCTCTGGAACAGCCTGAAGATATTCCTGGTATGTGCCAAACATTCACTTCTTTGCTTTCGGATAGAGCTTGCAAAGTGTAACTGCAGGAGAAGCAGATGGTGCTGTGTTGCCTTCTAGTGCGTCATCCTTGTTTGCTGAATTCTACACCATGGAAAGAAAACAGTCTGTCTGCCTCAGTACAAACACAGGTTTATTTTGTGTCCTGACTGAAATGAACTGATACATTTTGGTGTAGTTCCCTTTCAGTAAGCTGAAGTTTCCTATCATCTTTCCCCTATTTCTGTTGTCAGAGCTTTGTGTGGGACTGACATGTTAAGCAATGCATGCTGGGAGTGAACATTTGAAATTCCATAAATGAGTCATCACTTATCATTCCGTTCCGCACATCCTCAAGTCGGGTTGCCTTGGATTATACCCTAAACAAGTACACCTCACATGAACAAATCAGGGCAGCTCTAATTCAGGAATGTCCTTAAACATTTATTGAATAAATCACAAATTGCTAAAATATTGGTTCTCATAATGTACATGTACTTAATTTAGCTAGCATTTAATAATTTCCCCCACATACCCAGAAGATAAACATCAATATTGATATTTTTTCCATCTGCATATTAGCATATTTAGACCATACCGTAATGCCAAAAGCATTAAGTTAGTAAAATATCCACCATATACACTTACGATCAACAGCCATGTTTCAGACACACTTAATAGAGGATATAGACCAAGGAAAACCAATGGGGATTGTGACGACTCACTTTCAGTACTTGAAACCCATTAAGAGGAACAAATACTGCTCTTGGGACTGGCTCTTACCGTCGATGACAATGTGCTACTTCTCCACAGAGCAGAGACAAGGGCACGTTCAATAGCATTTCAATAGCACACCTGTGAGTAGGGTGGCAGCTCTACCGTAAGGATAATGCACAAGCCGTCATCATCCCTGCAGAAATGAGTGTCCTTTCCTTACTGTGCATTGCATTCCTCATGCAGGGACTGTCTGACTCAGAACCCAAACTGGGTATGTCTGATTTGCTTTCCTTCTGATGTTATAATTATTCTTATTATATATTTGATATGCAATATATATAGTATTTATGTGATAAAGCTGAATACTTAGAACAGGGGTCTCCAACTCCAGTCCTGGAGAGCTACTATAAGGTAGGCTTTTTATGCTACCTGGGTTCTGATGAGCCACACTTGTTTCTGGTATTTACCTGAGAACAGGTGAGGCTCATCAGAAACCAAGTAGGATAGAAAACCTACTAGACAGTAACTAGGACTGGAGTTGGAGACCCCTTATTTAGAGAGATGTGGTCAAGTTGAATACTGAAAGAGATGTGATCAAGCCAAGAGAGATGTGACAAATAGAGGAGATGAAAAAATGTTATTATAGTTTTGGGTCAAAAGAAGCTCAGAGGTTCCAAGGCCAGCTGGTTGGTCTGTACCCCTTTGATATGCTCAAACAATGCAAGTCAGAAACAGTGGTATGCGTTTTGCTCGGTTGTGACTTAGGTGTGGAGCAGGGATGCCTTCTCTGTTACTGCAGCCAGTAATGGTCAACAGGTCAACCCCTACTGTCACTGCATCTATGTTGAGAGTTGACATTACATGTCTTGCAGTTCATGCTCAGATGATCCCAGGCAGGGGAAACACATGCTTTTCATGTTTGTTGCTCTAAATTAAAACATTTCTCCCACCCCAGATTTACAGAGCATTAATTGACCTCAACACCCTCTACTATGAAATGACTAGTAGACATTTTATTCTTAGTTGTCTTATTTTTAATCAATTCCAGTCGAAATGGCTTAATTAGGAACAAGGACATTTTTCTCCAGCCATTGGGTGGATATAAGTGACTGAAGATGTTAAGGTAAAACAACAAAGAACAGGCAGGAGCAGAATTCTTTAACGGGATTTCAGCCTCCTCTTTACACTCCTTAAGATGTGTACTGACAGCCCATCCTTGTTGTCCCCGATCTGGAGGAATATTTTACTGCTGATGGAATAATGCCAAAATAAACTGTTACATTTGTAACCGGGGAAATACATTTTTGCAGGTATTACAGATCGAATGTTATTGACTGATAGCAGCATGCCCATTCGTACACATTCCTCGGCCTCTATAGTCAGTGTATCTGATGATTCCTGATAATCTGATTTTTAATGGGCCTCCTTTTGCAGGCTGGGGGTGTTGTCTGGCCTGTAGACTGTCCCGGTGTGGTTCCAGTCTGATAAAGGCAGCAGACACATGCCCCTATCCAGTCACCATTTGATACTATTGCAACATCCTCTGTGAATGAGTGCAGAAAGAGGTATGAACAAAAAATGTAGAGGGACACAAAGCCAGAAGATATAATGAGAAAACTCTGCATGCTCTGCTCACACAAATAGCTACTGGGACAGCATATAGCCTTTTTTCCCCTTTAAAAAGCAGGTTATTGTCTGGATAAAGTGTGTTACTCGGCGTACGGAAGTTGAAATTCTGATCCCAAGTACAAATTCTTAACCATGAAAATGAGAGCTGACAGTATCACAGATGAGTAGAGATGGTCAGGTCAGTCACACTGGCAGAGGCGGTGAAGTCATGGCCACATATTTGTGGCCTTGGAACAGTCGATTAGTTGATCAGTCGAAAGTCACATAGGTCATAAATCGATGATGACCTGTGTATGCCTTATGGAACATGTCTTTATGGATAAAGGAAAATGTTTATGGAATGTGTCTCTGATGTGTAAAGCAAGTATTGTTCATGGGATTTGTTTGCAGTCAATAATGGAAAGATTAGTCAATTCAACTAAATTCAGTTTTATTTGTATAGCGAATTTTCACAACATCACATTGTCTCAAAGTGCTTTACATTATTCCTGCCCAAAGCCCCCAGTGAACAAGCCAGAGGTGAAAGTAGCAAGAAAAACCACCCCAGTAGGAAGAAACGTTGGGAGGAATCAGACACAAAGGGGGAGATCATCCTTCTGGGGCACTTCTTGAGGAAGTAAAATGAACCAAACGACAAAATGCAAATTTATACAGTCTAAATTTTAAGATCTGAGTATAAATGCAGAGGGAAGGCAGCTGATGGACAATGGTACGACAGCAGGCCACGCAGGCGACACGTCACGAATGATGTCTTTTGTCCATAAAATCCAGCTGGATTTAGTTAATACCAAGTGCCATGAAGTTGCATTAAGTACTACGTACTGCAGGTTACTCACTGACTCTGATGCCCAAACTCAAGCCACAAAAATAACAGAAGCCAAAAACAAAGAAGGATTTTGACAGTCCTATAGAGCTTAAGCTGTCATGCTCTGCTCAGTGATTGCAGAGTCCTGTAAAAGAATCAAGAGGAATGCTGTCACCATGCAGTTTGATGGACATTATGGATCTCGCGAAGTACAAATTCTGCCAGCCCACTGCATTTTAAATGTCATCGCTGTGTGACACTAGAAAACATTATACTTTTTTGTTTCTGTTAGGGTCGTACCTACCAGGATTCATGAGTACCGACCGACCCACTGCAGAGAGATGTTCCTGAGAGTAAAGGACTCAGTGCTGATCTCTCATACCCAAGTGACAGAAATTGTCCGTCTTCGTTTCCCAGAGTGAAGGGTTACATCAGCAAATGGGCTGTCACAGAGTAACTCAGGGACATTCTGTGGATGATACAGGTACTGTTTTGGGAGGAATTAAGTAGGAGTGAAATGGCAGAGTTAGCATACTTTTGAATCAGCCAAAACCAGGCTGAAATGAGTATTAATGGAGAAATACATGCCTGAGAAACACATTGTCTTTGGAAGACCACCTTCCGGGTATTTTTCATGAGAAATGAGGTACTAACTTTGTTTAAATGACTCGCCTTTCTGGTTCTTCACATTTAACACAGTCTTTTATGACCTGCTCATCCAAAAGCCCATTAAAAAGGGCTTTTGAAAGATACATTTAATCCCAGCAAAGCTTGTAGTTGGCTAGTGAAATTCACAGGCATTTAGAGGTTAATGTTTATAGTCAAGGTTGCCAGCTGCCCGACTGAACAGTCACCTTGTCCCCCATCCAGTTACCTGTGGGCTATTTTGAAAGGCAGACCCACAAATGCGACGTGCCTGTGAATCATTTTCCGCAGCTCAACAGTTCACTCTCCTTCAGCAGAAATCGTCTCCCCTGTGGCTGGCAGGTAGCCTTTAAAGGCCACAGGCTGGTTCCCTCTCTGACACACAGGTATAATCACCAGGCAGTTATGTCCTGGAGTTTCTAGTGTTTCAGTGGGCGTTGGCACCATACCCATGTCTGTTGGCCGCTTCGCATTATCCTTCACGTGATTCTCAGTTTAGCTTGGAAATTGTACTAATCTGCCATTCAGGCAATTCAAGAAAAAGGCAAATTGGTTTCAGATTAAATTAGCTTCTCAAAGAAAGTCATTCCTGATTGGTCAATGCATCCTTGTCAAATTTTTGCAATATTCCACATTTATGGCACACATTAAAAAAGCTGAACCAAAAAAGTGGTGTGTTTCATTCACTCTGTAAGCCTGTAACTTTTTTCTCCCAAAACAATGGATATTTCAAGAAAATAATTACTGCTGGATGCTAACAAAGGAATCCAGTGCAGTTATCATGTGTGCCTGCTGTTTAAATTTCTTTTGCTTCTTTGTGGATGGAGTGATTTATGCAGCTATTGTCTGTGCTGTTGCCATAGATACCGTGAGTAGTTAAATGTGAGATGCGGGGAAGCATTATTGATCTTAAAAAAGCTTGTACAGGACTAGAATTCAATTGAATCAATAAAAAATATGGGTGAGTAAGAGTGAGGATAGTGATGTCGTTTATGTTCCTCTCAAAAGCCTGCGACTAATCAGTTACAAAGAATCTATATCACCACAAGCCATTATCTTCATCTGACTCGAATCCCGATGCGATGACTAAAACTCCAAGCGACAGAAAGTGATGTGAATACAGAAAAGTTCTTCCCTAAATGTGCTTTCCATTCACTGCAGTACTGAATTTATTCATCAAAAAGACAATGGGCTGTGCTCTCTGTGTTATAATTGAGTTCATCTGTAATTGCCAAAGATATTAGCGGAGTCATCCCGGAAGCCAGACGTTTGTCACGCAGAGCGACAGAGGTGGGCTACAAGCTTGCAGGCTTTGCATGGGCTCCTTTAAGAGCGTCTTCGCCCAGCTTGTCTTCAACTACAGATGTGGACGCCCCATCGTTAGCTCACTGGCCGAACCCCCGCCTTCCACGCAACGGGGGCGTCTTCCGTTTCTTCCTATGTCACTTCTCTGCCTCTCACATCTTTTCCCATCCTGCTGTGGTCCATCCCTGCCGAGACTGAAACTTTGCTCTTCTAATGGGGCTGGGCTTCAAGTGTTAGAAGCCTCTGGGTCCAGTATCTCAGGACCGGGAGCTTTCAAACCATGTGACATGGCTTACCTGCCAGCCACCTCTGGTGAGCAGAAAGCAGCATGACACTTACACCCCCACTCCTTAAGGCAAACAGAGACCTTATTAAAATAATTTCAGGTGTGTTTTTTACAAGAGAGTCAGGATACACACACATATATATATATATATATATATAAAGTAAAGCTGTTACCTCACACAGGATGAATTTCACTGTAGACTCCATCCATCCATTTTCTGCACCAGTTTGTCCTATTCTGGGTCACAGGGAGTCCAGAACCTATGGGCACAAGGCAAGAAACAACCCAGGACAGGGTGCCAACCCATTGCAGGGCACACTCGCACACACCTACAGGCAAATTTGATAATTTTAATTAACCTTAGCATGATTTTGGACTGATGGAGAGGAAACTAGAGAACCCAGAGGAAACCTCACAACAACACAGGGAGGACATGCAAACTCACATGGAGCCATGGTGGAGACTGGAACTCTGATCCCAGAGGTATGAAGCAGCAATGCTAACCACTGATCCACCCACTATTAACGCCTACACCTGAATATGATTCTCCTACAGCCGAGAAACATAACAGATAGTGTGCTGAGGCACAGCTCCCTTTATTAGCCTTCATATTAAGATATTCTTCATTTGCCTAAAGAGGACAGATCTACCATGAACCAACAAATTGCCACAATAGTCGATTTTGTCAGCAGCAGTACGGAAAAAGCGTCACACCACCAGATCTAGCTGGCACGTGACGTACCCAGCTCTAGCCCCTTCCCAAAATCCTTGACCTTCAGCCACCTTCAGCTAGGAATCATCAATACCAACAGGTCATATTTACAGTTGCAGTCCACCTCTTCAAAGATACAAAATGTAAAGAAACAATGAATGCATCAGCCCAGCACAGAGAAGATGCCTTGGAGAGGCACCTACAGATAAAAAGTAATGCTTCTGCAAGGATTTATCTTTGGTTCAAGGTGGGCTGACTTGGTTGTGAGTGGGCCAGCAGTAGTGGCACAGAGCTCAGTTTGATCTGTGTCCAAGCGAGCAGCTGATGGCGGAGGTACCCCTTCACGCCGCTGGTGTGGAACAGTAGATGGCGTGGCAGCATTCCAGCTTCTGCTGGAACTGCTCCCCCACCCCCTCTGCTGCCCTCTTGGGCAGGCCCACCTCACTCCAGCACCAATGCAGATAAAAGCCCCTTAAATGACATCCAAAAACCCACAATGCCCTGAGTTTTATGCTAATATGTGGATCAGAAGGAGCCACTCATCATCAAATGGATTGTAAATTGGGCTTTCTCGGTTTATGGACAGTATGTGGACATGCATGTATGGCTGTGCAGTCACCGTACATACGTATACATATGTGTACATACATCTGCATTTACCTGGGCATCACAGAGCACCTGTCCTCTGGGACAAACCATTTCCTCACTGCAGGTTTCCTCGAACTCGGATGGAACAACTTTGCCCCAACAGTCGGGCTGTGGGTGGGGTGGGGGCCCTGCTGAGTCCTAGCTGAGGTTTTGTGTGGGAGGTAGCTTGCCCTAACCTCTCTCCACCACACCGGCACCACGGATGCACTGCCGTTGTTAATATTCCAGTCAGCCCAGAGCCTGCAAACAAAGGCAGCTCGTCTGGGCCCCTGAGAGCGACACGCTGTCTCCTCTTCTATTCACCATAACCTTTTCTCTCAGCCTCCCTGACCGAAAAAGCCTGGTTTCAGCTGTGCTATATGGGAAAAGCTGGCCAGAGGATGATATAAATGCAGCGGACACTTGCAGAAAGGTATGAGAAACAAAATTTCAAATGAGCAGTGGTTGAGATATATATCGTATATATATTATGTGTACATATACATTTACCCATCGATCCTTCGTACAACTTATTCCTGGAGGCACAGGGCAAAAGGCAATGTACATCCTGGAGGCCATTGCAGTACACACACACACACGCACACACACACATACTGTATGTATAACGCTTAAGCCATCCAGGGAATCCAAGCTCTGTACTTGATGTACAGCCCTTAGCAAATATATGTAAAAATAAAAGAAATCTAACAGACATATGATATATAATGTATGTATGCACACACATGCATAAATACATACACACATAAATATATTCAGTCACAACACACACACACACACACACACACACACACACAGTTTCAATACAAATGAACATATTTTTTCCAGAAATAGTATTTACTCATATTATTGCTATGGCTTCACCTGGTTACCAGATTGTATGAATCAGTTTTTTGCTCTTCTTTCAGGTGCCATTGACATTTATTTTCAATCAGTTTCTTTCTTCAAGGGACACCACAATCAAAAATTACAGTGCCAGCAGGAAGAGAAAACTTCAGAGCTCCTCAGACAGGGCTCCACATCTGAGGACGGACAGACTGCGGAAAATAAAATTTGCATATTTAAATTTTCCATATTTTCTCCCTCTTTTCATGGCGAGACAAGCATCAAGTAATAAGATATGCACGTAGTGTTAAGAGGAAGGCTCTGCTGAACAAATGGTGTTAATTTGCAGCATCTCTCCGAAGCTGCACGCTGGAGAGAAGCCTTCAGGGACAGGGATCCAGCAGCAGCTGTGCTGGAATTAATGCCTGCATGCCAAATTAGAAACACCAGGCAGGGAGGGGGCGGAGCCAACCAGGACGTGTTTGTATGCCAGGCGAGGTGGGCTCCATGTGCCTTTTCTTAACCTGGTGAGGACGTTTTCAGGGGGACACTGATGGGGACTTTTTTGGAGATAATACACCATGAAAAACAGTGAGATAACTAAAGTAGGTTCATAAACATAAAGTGAACCACAACCTTTGACTTGTTATCAGCCTTTATTTGTTTTTGAGTTTGGGGTAGGAGTCATTAATTAGAGGCTTAGGGAGGTCCCCACCAAGATTGGAAATCAATCACATTTGAATGTCCCAAGACAGGATAGGAAGATGCAATATGCTCTGTCCGTGCTTGCAGCTGCATGAATCTGGGTGCCTCTTTTTTCAGATGAACAACCCTCAAACAGGAGCACATGCCCTGGGTTCACACGCCTTTGATGCTAGATGATGAGAATCTCTACCTCCTTGATTCATACTGCCAGCTGTATGGCATTGTCATTTTGGACTGCAACTGTGAAAACCCATATTTCTCAAAATCCATTTGCATGCCCTCGTTCTCCAGGCTGCCTCTGCTATATTGGGATCCCTCTGTCACAGGGGACACTTGTACTTTATGAAATGCTGGCATGGAAACTGGATTGGACTGCTGAAGCACTGCAGAGTGTCCCAGTGTCCAGGGCCACCAGTGTCAGAGATCCATCATCCTAATGAAGCATTTTCCATGTCGTTAATAGCTAGAGGATCGATAATGACTTTACAGGGCCATTCTAAGGATGTGTGCACGGCTGAAGGTCAGGGGCCTGGAGGATACAAGGCTGACTGTGTGTGGCCCCTGAATCTGACATGAAAGTCAAAGAGTCAGAGGTGTGGATGGTGATGTGTGTGTGCAGCTGGGGTGAAGGGGGGGGGGGGCAGCACGTATGCGTGGATGTGTGAAGTCAGCACCAAGCTGCCACTGGTTCACCCATCTGGAAACGTATGATCTTACTGCCTCATTCTCTAAAGGAGAGAGAGGGAGAGAAAGAGAGAGAATGAGAGAGAGAGCGAGAGAGAGAGAAGCTGTCACAGAGGAAGAGGAATGGGCACTGGGCGGGGGGTGGGGGGGTTTCAGAGGAATGGAGATGTGGAGGAATAGAAGCTGGAGGATGTCAGATAAAAGGCAGGAAGAAGTGAGTAAGCCCTCATTGTGCAGCGAGTTTGAGTAAGGTCTTAGCGCGCGTCGCGGTGAGCTCGAGCCGCGCGCCGCTGTGCCGCATTGGGACTGTCACTTACATCTCATGAGGTTTGTGTGCTGGGAATTCAGGTAATTTCCTTCTAGCAAAATATGCAAAACTATCTTAATGCATGAGAAGCAGAGGCTTAAAGGTCTTCGAGATCAATCAAAAACCTACTTTTCAGCTCTAACGACATGCCAACAAAATACAGTTGAAGGCTGAAAAATATTTGCGTATATTAATCTATATATATAAATTTGATAAATACAGTGTCATATATGTAAATATTTCTCGGCTTATCATTGTTTCCTTGTAACACAATCTTGGAGTTCGGCACCCAAGCATATCGCTACATGTAGGATTGAATATAATGTGTATATGCCAATTAAAACTTGAATTTGATATATATCCTACTGCTGGGAGCATCCCATAATGGTTTTTCATTATAATTATTCACTCACACCTTTCTCTCATAATATGAAATATCTTGAGTTGAGATGAGTCTGTGTATTCTTGGGTAATCTATCTTGGGCAGATACGATATGCCAAATCTCCATCCCCCCTTCAATGAACAAGTACCACTTCCGCCTGCTGACCCCACTGCCACCCCTTTGCCTTCTGGGATGTGACATCTGCTATGACTCGGTCCACCACTTCCAGATGTACCTCCACCTTCACCAGAGACTTCATTTCAATTTCCCTGCCCTCTCCCAGCCATCTCCACCGTCCCCAGTGCAACATTAACGAGCCCCTTTCATTTGAATACATAATTAGTCGCCTGAGCACTCAGCTTCGCTAATTTCGAGACAAAGGGACCACAGAGGGGAAGAATGGGAGGGGGGCTTCCTACTTCAATGGAAATGTAACTGAGGGGACGCAATATTTTTGATGAGCAGTTTATGATTCAATCGTGCCCCCACTCTCTCTCTCTCTCTCTCTCTCTCTCTCTCTTTTTCTCTTTGCAAAAAACTACCCACCCAGAACTGATGTTAGTGCCGCTCAAACAATATTAACTGGCTATTCTATGCATCTTCTTCTGTTTTCCTGTAGGATTGAATAGGCTGCTGGTCTAGAAATGCAAGATAAAAAAAAGATTGTAGAAGAATGTAGGGTTTTTTTTTTTATCAAGGTACCTTCCACTGAGTCTTTAGGAATGTTTGGTGATCCGCAGGTAACATGGAAAGGTTATGATGAGACTCTTTCACTGAAATATTGAAGCATCGCTTCGTCACAAAATGCCATCTCAGAGGAAATCTCCATGTGTGTCACAGGCGATACGTGTGCTCAGTGCTGGCTACAAGCCAGCGAAACCTCCTTTTAACTGTGAGCTAAAAGGACTTTTTGATCCTATTAGGGCCTGTGCCAAAATTGCCCTCGTTTAAAGAGTGGAGGCTAAATGACATCGCCTTCTCCGGGCCAGGCCATTTTCACGGTGCAAGTTTCCCTCCTGAAGCTCCAGCCTAATTAATCATGACTGTTGCTGAAGTTCCATTTCTGACTGGTGCCATTTTGCCACCTCAAAGCAAATTTCTTGGGTGCATGGTGCGATCTTAATACTTCACATTGGACCTTGTAACCCTGCCAAGCAAGTCCACCTGACTCCATGTAACTAAACCTATATAGCTTTGATGTTTATTATTGACCACATTCATATGAACTTGCATTGGATTTGCATGGACTGCATTGTGCTGGAAGGGTGGCATGGTGGTGCAGTGGTTAGCACTGTTGCCTCAGACGTTTGGGTTCAAGTCTCCCCTGTGGCTCCATGTTTTATTGGAGTTTTCATGCTCTTGCCAGTGTCGCTGTGGGGTTTCCTACAGGTACTCTGGTCCCCGCCCCCCCCAGTCCAAAAATGTGCTAGGGGAATTGGAGTTATCAAACTGACCATGTGTGAGTGTGCTCTGTGATGGGTTGGTGCCCCATCCTGGGTTATTCTGTGCCCCTAGGATAGGCTCCAGACCCCCCATGACCCTGAATAGGGCAAGTGGTTACAGAAAATGGATGGATGGATGGATGGATGGATGGATGCATTGTGCTAAAAATAATTTTATCGATCGTAAAATACAGTGTAAGTCTTGCCTTGTGTTGTTTCCAGGATAGGCTGCAGACCCCCACAACCCTGAATAGAACAAGCAGTAGAAGAAAATGAATGAATGATTTTTATTTTAATATTTATGATTTAATGTATTGCACAATATTATAGGAACATATGAAATATATATCCTTATAAATCTTTGTTTAAAAGTACAGGTGATCAACTACTTCTACCTCACCATCATTCTCACCAAGTGGTCCCCCTGTCCGGCATGGCCTGGCTACCTGCCTGCTTTCAGTGTGTAGGTCACCGAGGTCAGGTTTGGGGCTTGTGCTGAGAAGCCCTCTGGGCCTCATTAACGTCAAGGCGAGAAGCAAAGCCTCACTCTGTCTTAATTACAGTCTCTTCTCTCGCTTCTTCTTCAGTTTCCTGCCTGGGGAGTATTTATTGATCTTCACGCTCCAAAGGAACGCTGTTCCATCGCTTTCCCAAACATAAGCTCAAGAAGAACACCCTGGATTTGCAGCCCTGCGTTTCTCAGAAATGAAAACGCGTGCCTACTTTGCATATGGAACTATTGAGCGTCCGCATCATATAATGAGCTACTACAAATTCCGGAAAATCGATTGCAAGCCATATTAAGTTGAGCTATATATATGTTATAAATCAACCAAGGACAAGACACCCACAGAAGAACATTTCATTATGGATGTGGGATGCAAAATATTTCAAAACAAAACTTCTTAACCAAAATATTTGATTAAACAATAGAGTTTTTGTGCATGACCCCTTCATCTACTGTGGTTCAAATGCTAATTTCTGTACCTCTTGTTCTTTGATTTATCGCAAATAAGATTATCAGTCAATGGGCAAAATTTCCAAAAGCCCCCCTAGATTCCAGCTCCTTCCAGCTTTGAAGATCAACAATCTGCCCTCCTTTTATATGAGGCTTGTTTTGGTTACATTGCAGTAGATAGGAAGGTCTTGGCTTTATTTTGACTCTAGGATTAGATATGGTGACTCAATTGTTTAGAGACGTTCTGTGTATTTCCCAAAGCCTCAAGCCATCATTGGCAGCTTCTCTCACTTAAAAGACAAAACAGAGAAATTAGGCTATACTGTGTATGTTTTGTGTGTACCCGTCCTGTGTAACCTAACAGGTCTTCCTTGTGCCAGAAAAGGGTTAACCTGCTTTTCATTACGTTTCGTCTCCGCATCAATGTACATTATGCACTCCTCATTTACATTTTGCGGAGTGCTCTCAATTAAAATGAACTTTTAATTCCTGACAAGTAA
Source organism: Mormyrus iriodes (assembly GCA_011763525.2). Lineage (NCBI taxonomy): Eukaryota > Metazoa > Chordata > Actinopteri > Osteoglossiformes > Mormyridae > Mormyrus > Mormyrus iriodes. The sequence goes on from JAAGVU020000019.1 coordinate 2,388,647, forward strand.
ATTTGTTTTGCATGTGATGCATGCAAATTGCAGGATAATGGGCGGTCTTTAATGAGCTGCGGGACGGAGCACATCCAATTAACTCCGGGGAAGGGTGCCCACGGCCTGGCGGGGAGGCAGGGCCTAACGGGAAGTGGGGTGAGGGGCAAGCTCTCGGAGCCTGCCCTCCTTACGGAGATAGTCTTTGTCTCTTTGTGGATAGCACCTTGCAACTTGCGAACAGGTGTTGAGGTAAGGGCTGTTAGTGAAAACAAACACCACTAGCCTGGAGCTTGCCTGACCAGCCCCGCAGGGCGTTCACAAAAGGCTCCCTGTACCACTATCCCCGATCTTCCAGGCTCACTGGACAGCCTCAAGACTCGGTCTCGGAAGGGGCCACGCGAGTACACACACACACACACACACACACACACACACACACAAACACACTTCCCACGGAGCTCTTGCTAAACTCTGCTACTCCTGCACTCGCTTTCACACACACACACACATACACTCACCAAAGCTAATTCCTCCTGGAGCATGATGAGAAGAAGCTGACTCGCAGATGTTTTTTTTTTGACATATTCCCTCAAAATGTCCCCCTTCGCCGCCACTGTGGCAGGCCTGGCTTGAAGATCCTGACAGGTTTGCGAGCAGGTCCTCAGCCCCCCCCCAGCTGCTGGAGATGGAGATTACTTGGCTTACCTGTGAAGCACACTGAATGCTGATAGAGGGTATGAGGTTCGGGCATCTGCTCCCCTCTACACAAAGCGTCATTCGAAGCACGAGATGAAATGACTCGCGTCTGCCAAATTGAAAAGCAGTGTTCCATTCCTCTGCCCCCCCCCCCTTTATCCCCCTTGTTTTAATTGGGTTGCCAACCTGGCCTAACTTTGGCCACATTAACACCGAGCTCTCAGTCTGGAGACGTGGTATCGCCAGTGGGCTGTACTGCTAACCTGAGGCAGTTCTGACCCGTATTTACACAGATGCAACACAGATCACACTTATCCCTTCCACTCTTGTGCATTTTATAATCAGGGTCATTTTACTGAAACAATTTGGGTCACATGCACACTAACTGGGCTTTTCTGGATCCTGAACCGGTGGCATGTAGCCCACAGTCTTAGATCTGAGGGAAGATGCCCCATTTGAATGCGACACGCAGGACAGAGAGAGAGAGAGAGAGAGAGAGAGAGAGAGAGAGAGAGAGAGAGAGAGAGAGAGAGAGAGAGAGAGAGAGAG
>JAAGVU020000019.1:2389973-2409040 GCA_011763525.2 Mormyrus iriodes
AGAGAGAGAGAGAGAGAGAGGGAGAGAGAGAGAGAGAGAGAGAGAGAGAGAGAGAGAGAGAGAGAGAGAGAGAGAGATAAGTTGCGATATGGATCGTTCCTTAATTTTAACCAGTTCATTAATTAATTTTGTTTCTGAGGCCTGAACATTAAGAAAGGTTTTCCCCCTTGGGGACAAATTATAATAGGCAATCAAACCTTGGATTTACCCCTTCATTATCACCTTCGTGTAATTTAAAGCTTTACCACAAGGCATTCAGCTCAGAGTTTTACTCTTCAAAGCATGTGCAACAAAGGACAAGCCATGTCCTAAAAATAATTTGACGATTTAGTATTACTCGAAAAGGGGGAAGGGGAATGAAAATTGCATTTCTTTGCACTACAACTATCGAATGATTTCTGCTCTCTCTCTCTCTCTCTCTCTCTCTCACACACGCGCACACACACACACACACACACACACACACAAACACACACACTTTTGTTTTCATATTTCTGTGTGTACCGTCCATTCATTTCTATGGGAAAAACACTAATCCCAACAATGACAACCCTAACCCCTACCCAGCCCTAACCTTAACCACAGGTAACCAAACAAAATACAAGACTTTTCACAGTTTTAGTTTTTTGCATTCACAGATTTTTATAAAATTAAGGGGACTGAAAAAGTGTCCCCACAAAGTAAAAAGTTACAGAAAATCTGGTCCTCACAAATGTAATAATAATGAAAAGACACACACACACACACACACATACACACACACACACACACACACACACACACACACACACACAGCCTCAATGTTCTGACAGAGTGATATGGCTATACCCTACTCTACTCCTCTCTCTTTTGCTTGAGTGATCTTAAATCAGAGGCTTCTGCGATTGCTGTCGGAAGAGAGACATGTACACACACAAACATAGACATGCAGACAGACAGATAGACACACACACACACACAAACACAAAGATCTCTTTCTCTCTCTCTCGCTAACACGTACACACACACATACACACACACACACACATTGTTGTGTCCTCCTTTTCATTTTTAATTAAAATGAAATTATGCACTAATAAATGTTGAACTTTATCATTCTCAACCAAATCCTTATGTTTTCTATAGCAGATTGAAAGTGTTCATTGTCTGCTTTGAGAAATCTGTGTATGTTATCTCTATTTCTATGTGAGAACCATAATATCATACATTAAAAGTTTATGATTTTACTTCTTTTAATATTAATAATCAATGAATTTGAATTATTCATCTTACGCAACAATTTTTGGTGGGAGAAACATAAAGTGATAGTGCCACGAAGTAAAAAGCAAAACTTTCTGAATAAAATGATCACCAAAAATGAACCAGACTGTCCAGGTTTTGGCTACTAGGTTTTTTGCACTTTTCCCATCTCCCTGTGATCGTGTCTCTGCTGCGTATGAATTATGTATCTCAGTGGCTCTTCTGTGTCTGAAAGCCTTGTGCTCCCAAGACACCCGTCCCAGCATAATTGCATCGTGGGCAGCTGGTGGGTGAGAGAAGCCATATATGTCCGTGAATGTTCATTTGTGTATGTGTATCAATGACAAAAATATAATAAGTCATAAAAATGAATTGGATATATATATATATAAAAGTAGCATGCATGGACATGCCTTGGCTCATAAATGACTAGGTGACCTGATTTTGATGACTGACTTTAATTTCGCTGCAGCAGTCCTGCACATCCGCATGCTCGGGACTCAGTTTGTCCCTCTATTTCTGCACATTTGCATCACTGAAACTGTCTAGCATCCTTCCTGGAATCCGCACCCCAGTCACCGCCGTGCCGCTCGGCTCTGATATGAAAGGTCTGTGAACTTATACATCCTAGTGCCAGCGTGTGGTACCAGTGGCTCTATTTTTTATTTCATTTTTTAATTACAGAAATGTGTGTTCTGGGAATATATATTTTTATGTGAGAGGTGATTAGAAAAACTCTGCCAATCACTGAAATGTACATTAAATCTGAAATTAATTTCAGATTTTTTCCAATTTTAATTATTACAATGTCTGCTGCCATACCAAAGCTGCACACATTAATTTTAATAACTTTCCTCTTTTGTATTTCCCTCTTAACTTTGGGGAAAACAGCTATGTTGCATCTTTTCATGAAAGGAAAGGATTTATTGGAAGACTGAAGATTCCTATTAACATCAGTTATCATCTTCCATCTCTAGCCAACAAAATAGATTTAATAGCAAAAAAAAATCTGTACAAGATTTTGTTTTTACAGCAAGAAAAAGCAGTTTGTGATACTCTTGCATACTCTTGCTTCCTATGAAGCAAACAGTGATTAAAAATCTACATTCAGGAGAAAACACTTTCATTTCAAGTATAAAATCATTTGTTATAGTATAGCATTCTAACAATTATAACAAAAACCCGTTGGTATTATTTTGTGTATTTTGACCCCGCGCAACACAACAACATTGTCGTGTTTTGAGTGCCTTCTCCAACACAGTAAATACCTTTTTGTGACAACGTGTCCCCAGGCTCTCAGCTGAACTGGCAGCGCTAGTTGCCTTGTCGAGACCCGGTTCATTTTGTGACCGTGGCTTTTTTTTAACACCACTTCTGCTCCGAGCGAACGTTTACGTCTGTGTGCCATTAGTCTCTGGACAATTGCTTTTATAAAGCACAGTCAGCCACTTCCATAATGAAATTCAGGCAATTTGTCCTGTTTATTTAGCCATTTATCAAAGTCACAGAGAGCCATCCAGCCCTGGGGTCCCCGGCTCCGCATCCATCCACACCCCACAGCGGGAGCGCCGGTCATTATCTCTCCGCACAAGCCGCTATTATCCGAACGCTCACGCGTCGACAGCGAGTTTGGGAATGCGGGCGATTAAAAGGAGCGTCGGGACAATGAAATTCAAATCTCATAGCTGCCCCACACGTCCATCGCGTAAAAAACTAGAAAATGTCTCACACTCGAAAAATCCCCGGGGGGGTAGTGGGGGTTCAGAGTCCCTACATCCGTTTGGAAAAGAAAACAGTGGAAGAACAGGGCACCTGCAGGCAGTGGCTTCCCGTGGAAAAGGATGGGGAGGCTTGGAGATGCTTTTGGGGTCAGGGCTGGAATCGGGGGGAGTGTCACAGACTAAATGTGGAATGGGGGATTGCATGTCAGAAATCAGGAGCTGTGGGTGGGGTAATGTTAGTGGGGTAAACAGTGCCGGGGAAAAACTAAATAAATATCACTTCACAGCAGGGGGTGGGGGTGGGGGCTCCTGCCAGCCTAAAGCACACTGTAATTAATCCCTCTGAATTCAGATGAAAGAATTGTCTGCACAAAAGAACAACAGCCTCAGCTCTCCCAAAAAAAAACAAGCCGTTCTCATTTGATTTCCCCGGGAGGTGGGCCGGAAGCGGGATGGGTCAGACCCCTCGCAAGGAGAGTGCGTATCGCGAAACGTCAAGGGAGAAGATGCGCAGGAGAACCAAGGAGGACAATTTAAAAGTAGCCTGTACCCGCCCGGCTTCATGATGAGCCCACTGCACCACCGTGCCGCCCACCCCGTGCCTAATCACGCGGAGAATCTATTGATCAATGTGCTTAGAATTTGCTTTCCTGCCGCCCTGGTGGGTTCACGTCAGAGAAGGCCAGGTAATAATGAGTGGACAGGCTCCGTTGGGATTAGTTAAAGTCTCTGGACTCCATTGTTGTCCCTACAGCGCATAAATGCCACAGACACTTATTAGAGGCACTTAATTACCCAAATCGTTGAATTCATGTCGGTGGGATGGAAAGGCAGTGGAATGGAAATAGCTATTTCATTTTGAAATAAACATTATTATTATTGTTATTGTTATTATTATTATTTTGTTATATTTTGGGTGTCTTTTCAGGAAAAAAAAATCAACTTTTGAGAACAATGTTTTTGGAGAAAAGCACACTGGAGAGGTGTGCACAGTGATAGGCAGAAGATCACTTGGTACAGAACTTGCAGTGCATGAGAGAGGCTGAGGTATACGATTGACTTTTGGAGAGCTGGCGGCCCTCTCCAGCTGTGCGAAATGGCTCTCTGCACCCTCGAGCACACTGCCGACACGCCTCATTCCCTCATTAGTCCACTCAAGCGTAACCCACTGTCTCACGTCGCCCTTTTCATCCCCGCTCATTTCCACAGCGACACTCTTCGTGGCGTCCTCGCTGGCCTGCCCACGAGCCCGTGCCGCACCTGATTGGCGGGGCGTCCGCATTCCGCCACACGCCATTAAACCCATTGACATCCTGAAGGGGGTGTGGGGGCCGGAGCTGGGCACGGTGCTTTTCCGTGACCTTTTCAAGGTGCCGCTCCCTATCGAGGTGCCATCAGACTAAATGCGTGGACCCCGGCCGATGAAAGGGAGAAAGCACACAGAATATTTCAGCTCTATCAGCGATGCAGTCTGCCGTTCCGGACGGATGGCGATCTGTGTCTCTCTCTTAAATTCCCTGATGTCTTGACGTTTTGGCTTTTCCTGAAGAAGTCCACCTACTAGACATGGGCGGGGGATGGGGGGGGGTCAAACGTGGTATTACTCTATAACCAAAAAAAAGAATAATACAAAAACGAATAACAAAGGAGGGAACAGTCTCCCTGCCTTCTGTTCTTGTGCCCTGAGAGAGCATGTTTGTACCCATGAATAATTCATGAGGCTTCATTAAGCAGAGTGTGTGCTCCCCACCCGCCCCCCCCTTCCTCGCTGCGGTGGTGCACTGCCTGCCTTGTGTCTGCCATCTGGATACATGCCACTGACTGCCAGATCTGTGCTTCAGCGCCAGCCCGGGGGCGTGGGGGGGGGGGGGGGGGGGCAGGGGAGGAGGGGGGTCAGGACCGGCGAACTCCCATTGAGCCACGGATCGGGGCCCGTAGCCCGCAGCGATGATACAGCACGCACCTGGCGTGTGAAGACGCGAGGGTGGCTTGCCTGGGGGGGGCACGGGGAGGTGGGACACTGTGACTCGCGGCGCACGGCAATGTGCCACGGTCCACCTGATGGCTACGCCGAACAGCCCGGGGACATCTTTGGAGCTGAGCTGGACTAAGGTCTCACTCATCATTCGGCCCAAAACCCCTGGCAGGTTGAGAGGGTGGGGGGCTGTCCTTTTGGAACATTTATTTTTCATTTGGCTTAGACAATAGGCACACTTTTTCATTATGACTCTTTTTTCTCCACTGACTCATCAAGAAACCCATCCTGTTTGCTTTTATGTTATTAAGTTATTTAGGTTAACACCCCTCCCGCCCCGGCATCGCCTCCCTCTTACATTGCAGGAGGGGGCTTGGAGGTTATGGACCCTGAAAATAGTGGGGTTGAACATCGCTAACTATTCCCAAGCTGGGTGGGCTGTCCAGCAGCAGCATAAATCAAATCAAGCGTCATTAAAACCTCCTGCCTGCACTTTCCTGTCCATGCAGATAAACAGTGGCCGGTGCTGTGCCTGATTTCCCTGGCCATTTGTAAGGGTGTCCGCCAGGTCGTCACTATCTCTCAGACCATCTGGTGGGGGCCCACCTTGTCATGCTTATGCCCCTGTCCATCACTGGGGAATGTGCCACATCATGGGAGTGTCTCCATCTGTGTACAAGGAGATGCAGGGTTATCTGCCACATCAAACTAAGCCTGATTTTTATTGTAAATGCTGTGACTCAGGAATACTATGGTAAGAAAAGAGAGTGCATCTGAGTTCTAGGGGTAAGTTTAGGAATTTTTTTACGGTGGGGGGGGGTTTAAAAGATATTATAATTCCTACAGAAGGGCCAAACTTATCATTAGCCAATGATGTGTTTTGAATGAGTGAGTGAAAAAGGACAGGGCACTCCGGGGGCCAATCATCTTTCAGCTGCGGCCAGTGCCCCTGTAGCCCTACCCCAGTTCAGCATTATATATGAAACCCTAGCACCGAGGGCAATGTACAGAAAGTAGAGTTGGGAGTGGCACTTCTGGGCAGCCCCTGAGGGCATGGCATAAGTGCTGATGCCCCTCTGCTAGCTGGCATGCTGTTTATGGAGGTGCCACAGCTACCTGCTAATCTGGACAGGCAGTTGGGAGCGCCAGAACTCAGTTATGGAAACGTGGAAAGTTCAGTAACATCTGGGGCCACTTTAAAACCTGCACTTACCCGGCCTGGAGCCCAGGAATATTCATTAAAATGGGGTCTCACCTAACTTTGTTTAATAAACTCTAAACCTACCCCCCAAAGTCAGCAGTTTACCGTCCCCCCCCCCCCACCCCCAACAACTACACTGTCATAGAAAATATTCTGTTGCTTGAAGACTCTTGAATCTGCAACAAAAGGTGATGTATGATTGACACATGAAATCAAAATAGTTTCCCATCCCATTGCCTAGTAAATATAGCTTGTTTTGTTGACTTATCAAATAGTCCATTGTTTGTGTTGTCAGGGCAACAAAGGAAATAGACCACAATGAAATAAAGCAACAGCTACAGCAGTGTATTAATGGGCCCATCTACATAGACTTTTACACCTGGGATTACGAATTAAGATGCAGTCTTTACACAGAGCATTTTCTAGCCACACAGAAGTACAACTACAGCAGAACAGGCCAAGGTTGGATATACAGCTGGTTATGCTGGTAGCTATCGGACAGAGCAGAGGACATCTTAGGAGAACAGCACTCCATCAAAACTCCACACAGAAGACTAGAGGAACAAGGAGCCACCGTATCTAGAAATTTCCAGCAAAAGCCTCCAGGGTCCTGGCTGATGCTGGTTTTGGGAGGTGCAAGGTGTGCCCGCTTGTGTTTAGGAAGTCGCCTGAGTTTAATAATCAGGAGGCAACAGCAGAAGGAGTCTGTATATATATTTTATCTTAAACGCAGCTTGTTTGTCAGGCTGGTATAATATTGACTGTGAAATCAGGATCAGGTGGGCACATACACACAGCACCAGGCCTTATCTTCATGATGCAGGCGGATTGGGGGGGCATTATCAGAGCCACGCAGGAGCGACTTGGTCCTCCAGTGCTCTCAAAGGCACCACTCTCCCTTTGTACAGGCTGGGAGAAGCCTCACGTGCTTGATATTCCTATTACAGCTTCTGTTTACTTTCTTCCTTTCTGGAGCACAGTTTCATCTCTGCCTCAAACTGACCTTCCAGCTCACAGCCACACAGCTTATTTGACTTTCATTCTCCTGGGACAAACCTTTATACCCCGTTTTTTCTCTGAGGTGCAGGACCGGACAATTCAGAACCCGCTTCATCCCTGCATCAAACTATTCCAGCACATTCTGAACCAAATCATCGCTGTGCATTAGTCTGTTGGCTGAGTCACATCTGAAAACTAGTTAACAGCACAATCTCCTCAGACTGTCATACAGCTTTATTACTTCACTGCACATCTAATTAAACACATATCCTTCTGGGTATTTCCGCAGGATTTAATAAAAACAAAGGCCATCTATATCATTCTAATAAAGTGGAAATACAAAGGGCTATTCTTATAACAAAATTCACCATCTCCATTAGAAACAGTGCCTGCACCCAAAGATTTATACCATTTCATATTATAAAAACCAGTCTTATGCCGCTGTAAAACTTTAGACAGCTCAGGCAGCAATCAGTTAACTAGTAGAACTAATTAACACTTGATATTAATGATTAATTACAGTCCATTCAGTGCCAATCTAATCTACAGAGCCAATGGGACTTATACAAACTCATTTTCATAAAAAGGACTCATAAAAATGTCTTTAAATCGCTGAAACATTAGGAATGCAAAGAGTATGCAGTGGTCAGATGGTTAAAGTCGTGCCACTGCGTGGCTGTGTCCTGCACGCGGAGCGCGGACAGAAATGCAGGAATCATTTCGTGGACACACCTTTCTGAATCAGCTGAATTTTAATTATGTGTTAAATCTGATGCAATGTTAACCAAAATTATTAACTTATTACATTTGTTTTGATTATTACTTAGCGTGCTACCAGCATAAAGCATGTGAGGAACCTACAACCAAAAATTATAACTTTGTCTTTTTATATGTCTTTAACAGTGACAGCACCTCCATCGACTGGCCCACTCTGTCCTACAATGGGATATTTACATTAAGACTCACTGTCCCGTCTCCTTACAGGTTATTGCCATCGCTGTAGTGATTAACTTAACATAGAGTTGTCCATGTCCACATCATCCCATCCTTTTCTGTACCATCCCATCCTTCCCGACATCATTCCATCCTTCTCTGTACCATCCATTCCTTCTTTTCCTCTCATCCTTCTCTAAATGATCCCATCCTTCTCTACCTATTCTACTCCCTTCTCTAAATCATCTCCCCACATCCATACATCATCCCATCCTTCTCTTCAACCCCCTTTCCGATCTCATTTTGTCCTTCTCTACGTCACCCCCGTCCTATATTATCTCCCCCCTCCCCAACATTATCCCATCTTTCTCTACATCATCTCCCCCTATTTCTACACCATCTCCAAATCATTTCTGTCATACATCGGTTGAGCTCACTTATATTTCCACATATTCCCAATAACTGAATATCAAACTGGACTCTCCAAATAATGAAACATTTCAGCACAGGATGCCTGACCTTGATTTCCTGGACTGAATGATAATAACAGCTGCAAGGATTGTTAGAGTTACTGGAAAATAAAAGAAGACGCACCTGAGTGTTTCACTCACTGATCCTTGTGTAGGAGATGTAGCGACACGGCATCCGGTGGCAGCTCTCAGCAGAGTGCATGATTCCAAGATGTCAGCTGGCACTTCGCACATGTGACGTGCATATGGGTAACAGCAGGGCCAGGCTGGCAAACAAACAGCGAGAAGTTTCGAAGGGAATGAAAAGCTGCATTAGCCAAAAATGTTGTGACTGAGTAAGAAGTGTTTACAAAATCTCACCTGCTGATGGCAAAACCAAGATCTTCTCATGACAATCAGCCCCTCCCTGAAAGGCCACATTTCCTTTCCAGGTTGGTATTGAGATTCTGTAGAACCTTCTCTGCACCTTGCACATCTTTTATAAGTAGTAAACTTTTAGCTGGCTACTGGTTAGTGTCTGTAGCTTCTTTGCCATCCAAACCATAAAATAATAATAATAATAATAATAATAATAATAATAATAATAATAATAATGTTTTATTTATATCTATAGTGCCTTTCTCACACTCAAGGATACTTCACAACACATATTATGCAACTCAAAAAATCGTAAAATAATATAACAACAAATATATGTAATATAAAAACAATGCACAACAACACACTACACACTTCATTTCATCAAACAGGACTACAGCACATCTACCCATTTGTTTCCTGGCCTTTTATTTCACGTGACTAATCTTGCACATCTTTCCTGAAGGCACACGTAGACCTCTCTGCTCCTAGAGCAGCTGAATCTCTTAAATTTAGCCCAGCTCTGCCCAGTGCTCTCGGTCCCATGCCATACCTGTGATGTCACAGCACGAACTTTGTCAACGCCGCGTAACTTTCACTTTTACTTATTTAGCAGGCGCCTTTATCTAAAGCAACGTACATTTTTGAGAAAGCAGGGCCAGCCAGTCCCTCGGGCATCTGGGAGGTCAGGGCCTTGCTCAGGGGCCCAATGATGACATCATTCTGCCAACTTGTGTTTACTGGTGTTTCAGGAAGCATGTTTCTCCACAGAAAGGACTGGTGGAGTACTGCCCTGGTAAATCAATCACAATGGAATTGCCTTATTACCTCAGGGGAATGCTAACCCTCCAGGTCATTCTAGAGGCATCTTCTGATTTCAAACATTCGTTTTGTTATACTCCTCTAAATCTGATGCTCAGTGTTATCAAAAGGTTGAAACATCTAGCTAATTAACTGATGCCTTTGTTGGAAGACAACATCATTTTCATTGCACTTGACCCCTTGCCTCTAAGACAATGTTATCAGTGTGATACAGACCTGGTGGTGGATCTATATCACACTTTCCTCTGTGCATCAGGCCACTTACTAATATCTATGCAGTTCGATATCCTTTATTTGATTTATAATTTATATATGTCTATACTGGTAACAGCTATGTACAAACTAGCCATGGTATAACACTTGAAATATTATTTAACAATATAGACAATTGAGAACAATAGTGACAGAATAATAAATTCCAGGCAACAGAGAAGATCATTTACTCTCAATGAAAAACAGGTGTCTTTCCATTGTTTTTCAACAATGACCTTTTTAAAGTGCCTACCATTAATGAATTATTAATGGTCTCGTTGCACAATATGGTATGAGAGATGAGAGCTACTGGGAAAACAGGTTGTGGTTGGACTTTGGGGGGGGGGGGGTTCTATGCACAGAGACCTCCTCGTCAGCACTGGAAAAGCACATCCGAAGGTTAATGCAACTTTACATGTCTCCATATTGATTGTGTTTTGTTCTTAAGTGACAATAAAACCATTTTAAGTAGGGTGCTTCGGACCAGGGAGCTGGACGGCACTTTTATTGTGAGATCTGGAAAATAATGAGAGGCAAATGCAGCTTATTGTCAGCTGAGTCCTCTCGTTAGCTAAAGAGGGGGATGTGGACTGGACAGCTGAATGGAGACTGTGGTGGGAGGCGGTAAGAGCCATCGCATCTGCATGTGTGTGTGGAAGTGCACAGATCTGCACAAAACACCTTTATGATTTTATCTGCCAATCAGCTAATTGACTGATTAATCTATGAATCAATTAACTATCTAATTGATAACCAGCAGCCAAAACTTGCATAAATAATTTTGCATCAATAAATCAATAAATTGCATCAATTTTTCAATTTCCAGTCCATAACTGAACAGAGGTGGGTCGTTCAGGTCCAGGCCAAGACTTTGTTTCAACCAACCAAGTATAAAGACTCACAGTCACAGAGTACTTAACTGGTTGGTTGAAACAAAATCTTGGTCTGGATTTTTAATCTCTAGGCCTGAATTACCCACCTATATGACTCAGACTGATGTATCCTCAGGTGAGAGACACATCTGTAGAGTTTCAGTTGGCGTCTATGACCAGCACCCCTGGGTCACAAGCATCAGAGGGGTCATCAGTCCATCCTTCAGAGCCGTGGCAGTGAGCCTGGGACCTATTCCAGGCAGTATGACGTGCTAGGCGGGGACACCCTAAATGGGATGCCAGAAATTCATGGAATTATTTTAATTATTATTGAATTCATGGGCAGATTTAAGGGGGGGGGCAGTTCCTTTCCACCGCCACCCCCCCCTTCCCCAAGTCACCTAAGTTAATTGGCATTGATTGTTCTTTGCTGGCACTTTGCACCTTTGCATAAGCAATATGTTGGGGCTCTATAGGTAGACAAAATAGGTTAGGGTGCATCAGATATGTGCGTCACACATAAGGTAAACAGGATGCAAGCCACCCCCCCCCCCCCCCCAAGTGCGAATATCAAACTGCACCTAAGATTGAATTCTTTAGTTAATTTCAAATGAACTTTTTACCCATTTATACAGTTGGAAATTCTACTGCAGTCAGGGGAGTAACTTTCTGGAAGGTATAATAACAGCGCCCCCCCCCCCCACCCCCTAGTGGGCCTTCAAGTACATGCCCTTAATAATGACGGTACTTGCTTTGCTATGGGAATACGGTTCATATGAAAGCCCCATACTTGCTTTAAATAGCTCTGTCTTTGAAGTGCAACAGATTCTATCCAGGGTAAACTCAGGAGTGCTCAGGGTTAAAGCAGTTGGGAGCCCGGCCCCACCAGGTGTTGCTGTGCCCTCTATTTCCACATCGGACTCCGGCTCTCTGGGGAACTGTCATCTGCCCCAGACACCAGCGGGACCCAGCTGCAAAGGGAACTGCTTCACGGGGCACCTTGGTTTCCATCTGTTTCCTTACTCAGGTGCCACCCGTTTAAAGGAGAAGGCTGTGTTCAGCAGGCTGAGAGAAAGGAAGGCAGCGGGAGAGTGTTTCTGGGCATCTGTGACCCTGTCATCATGTTAATCTCTCTCCCCTCCTGTCCTCAGCAGCTAAAATGTTTTTTACAAGCCAGTCATGTTAAGCAACAAGCACAAGAAAGATAAAATTATGTGAGAATGTCTGGTTGCCTGGTCGGCAAACAACGTCACATGCAACATGGAGTTGCATGTGACGTTGTCATTACATGGTGGAAAGGCAAAGAGGGACTCCTGTTCTCTTTTGAGGGGATAACAGTTTTGAGGAGGAGAGAAACTCATTTTGGGGATCCTGGAAGGCAGGTCTCAGAAGTGGTACAGTGCCCTGGTGTTGTCTTTCAGACTTCCAGCTTGTTTTTGGCAGCAGCAGAAGAATTTAAGATGGGAACAGTTGTGAATATTTGGATTACGGGCTTTGTCACCTGACTTTACTTTCTCCCAGGAGTCCTTGCTGCTGCCCCGTCTTGCAAAGTAATTTAAATATTTTCCTACAATGAATATAAATGCGTTTTAAATGACTAGGGGAGGACCCATCCGTCAAAGGGGATTTGCCCCTTTCGATTGACGCTTTTGGGCCTGAGGCATTGTCTTCCCAGTGTGAGGATATCTTACTGCTTTGAGAGTGTTACATAAACACGTAGCGGCAGGACGGGCAGCCAACGGTTTGGCACAGCGATGTGCACAGTTGACACTAATGAATGAATGTTTGTATGTAACCAAGAAAAGACTCACATGCTTTCCTGTGAGCCTGTCCGCAGAAATGGGTCCTGCACACATCCGGGAGACTCGTAAATTAGCAGGTGTGCTGTGACATTTTTTTTTTTTGAAAGACCTCCAAACTCTGAGATCCCCCAGCATGCATCAGTAAGAGGTCACGTTTTGGCAGCCAGCTTAACTGGTGGAGTTTGGCTAAAAACCGGAGGCTTTGTGCCGAGGGCTGTGTCTGCCAAACAGGTGCGTGCATCAGATAAGACAGCTGAGAAAGGAACCACAGCTGCCATTCTTAGGAGGTGACCGGAAAGCCTTTGAGATCCCCCAAAATGGAATGGCTTCTCAGGCAAATGTCCCGCGATTTTACACATCATTAGGGACCATCAGACGGCCATGGCTCACGCGGTTGTCATAAGATACATCCCCAGCCGACAGTGGTACCTTCATGAGGAAGACACCGTTTTTATAGAACCATTATTCCCTTTGCAGTCGCTGTAGAAGCTTTGACAAGTGTGGGCGCTTTGCAGACTAAAAACAGAAAGTCAAACTAGGTAAACTTTAGCTGCTCCCTGCAAGCTGCTGAGGTGAGGACAGCGGCAGGCATGAGGTCTGGCTCCTGCGAGCGCCTCTCAGTTCGGATGCTGCACAAGTGATGCTAGAGGACTTTTAAAGGTCAGCCGTTACCCCGCGTCGCAGTCTCCAGGCATCTGGCAGAGCTTCCCGCCATATGGTGCCTCCATTCTCTCCACAGCAACAGGGCTTATTGGACTTTCTCTTGCATTTAATTGTTTCACAGGATGGGGGGGGGGGGGGATGCGGACGCTTGTCTCCGCTTTGATGTCCCACTTTTTTGGGGGGTGTGAATTGACAAAAGAATACAGCATGTATACAACACAATCCCAGTGACAGATGGTGACACTCCAAGTGACTAACGGGGCGACGATACACAAAAGGAAACCTTCAAGGCGTGTACTGTACTCAACAAAAACATCGCTCGACAAACAATGCATGTTGCTGATGCAACTGCATAATAATAACAATATCAAGAAGAAGAAGAAGATGATGATGGTGAAGAAGAGCAAGAAGAAGAAGAACAAGGATGAAAAGAACAATGACGAGAACAAAGCAACAAATACTACAATAACTATAATAAGAACAGAAATAACTTCAAAAGCAACAAAAATAAAACAGGTGAACTGTATATATACTGTTTATTTTTAATTTTTTTTCATTTTTTCAATAATATATCAGCTATATTGATTTATTTATTTAATAAGTAAATATGGTTTATTCATTCATTCATTTCTTATTTAGCTTGTACGACGCACACATGTATTAGATGAGAAGCTGTAAATCTGGCTTATTCTACGTGTTCTTCCGGAAGTAGATGTAGCTGTTAGTACAACGCAATGATAAATGAAGATGAACGCACGCTCCAGGGAGCATCGCCAGCAATGACATGCCAGAACCAGATTCAGGTTCGTCCCACCAAATGAACGAGCCAATGAGAAGTGAAATTGTAAACACAAGGAAGGCTTCTCCTCTGAGGTTTTAATTACAAGCCATGGTTTCCTTTCTTTCTCTGCCTTGATTTGAAGAGATAATTAACAGCTTGTCCGTCTTCCCGGTGTGCGTCTTTGACAGTCAGCATCTGGTTGACACTGATAGTGGAATCTCTCTGACACAGCTAGTCTGGCCTGACGTGCGCGAGGACCGAGTGCTCAGAATTGCAGCCAGATAAGGCCAGACTAGCTGCTCCTCGCCGTGTCCTTAGTCTGTGTCGCGAATGCACGGCCCTACTTCCCAGTCTGTCCTCCTTATCACCGTGAAAAACTGCTGCATGGTGTTACAGCGATAGCCATGCAGCACAGGACCACAATTATAGGAGAATCAGTACCTTGTTCCTTGCTAAATCATTTAATACCTGCCAACATCTCAGGTGCTGTGAAATGCAACAAAAACACCCTGCCAAGGGCCACACAGGCTTTCTGAGCGTCTGTTGTAAGAGGAGCTGTCATTACTGTGTCACCCATGTGCTAAGAATGTGGAGCCCATGATGTTTATATATAAATGTGGGGTAGATAATACAAAACACTTAATGATTCATATATGGTGTATAGTATTCAGGATAGCGAAAATAAAACAACAGCAAGGAGTTCTATTGTAAAATTAATATTATATTCATTTTGTATAATCAAATTTTTCACTGCATGCTTGCACCTATCATAGCCGTAGTTAGATATCATGTGACAGCATTTGGTTTGTCACAGGCTGAGAACAGGATCTCTGACCTCAGACCATTGGTGGTTGTGGTGAACGTCCGTTGCACGCATGCGTGTAAACATCCAGGCATACACAATCGTCGGAGGACCACTTTCTCTCACACTTCTCAGAAAGGCTCCCTGTGCCAGCCAATCAGCAGGCGGGGAGCCTGGGGCAAGGTAGGTGAGACAAAGGGGGCGGGAAGGAAGTCTTTAGACAGGACTCGCCCTTGGGGTCCGGAGGGAAAGGGAAGACAGCGCTGCCCATGGCCACAGCTGGTTCCTGACAGAGGAAGCCCGTGTGGAAGCTCAGAGCTGTTTTCTGTGCACTATCACAACCACACAGTGTTGTTTACCTTCCCCTCAGGCAGGGCAGGGTCCCTCGGAGACAGGGCCCACACGTACGCGACCGCACAGTCTCTCCAGCTCTCACACGCTGCCACACACAGTTTTGCATGCTCTCAGGCACTCTCAATGTGGTCTGACTCTCTGTGACACGCCCCACACATACACGGGCGCGTACTCTTGCCGGCACCCAGCTTTGGAGTTCAGTACAGCTCAGACGCTTTTGCCCCGGCGGGTCCAGTCTACGAGAAGGAGACTCTGTGCTTTCGCCTCACGTGATTTGTCCGAGAATGGCTGACAGACAGGTTTCGTAGACAGAGGATGGGAAGGAGGAAGAGCAAGAGAGAGACTGAAGGGAAATACTGGATAATGCGCACCTAATCCAGGCATCCAAGGCTATACTGCAGACAACAAAAGAACCTGAAGACAACCAACTCTACTTAAATGCGAGGAGAGAGGACCTGGCAACCACTGTCTTCAAAAGCTTTGAAAAAGACTGGATTTTTGAGTAATCCCAAGGCCAAAATTCCAGACTACTAAATACATACAATGGCCAATGAGGTTCCCATCAAGAAGCAGAAGAGATATGATTTAAATTGGGCCTCACCTGTAACTGGTATGAGTATTCCCCAGATCCCGGCAGTGATACTGACCAGCAGCAGGTGTCTGATGGATAAATCTTCCTCACACAGAACAGGCCCCATCCAGGAGTTCTCAATGGCCTGGACCCCATGGAAGAAGTCTGAAGGTCAGTAACAGTTGCTTAGCCCACTGAAAATGATATTCAAGCCATGGTTAAAAAACTAGCATTTGGTTGCTTGTGCTTAAGTATGAAATAACAAGAAGTAAACCCTTGCTGCGTGTTTCAGACACTCAGCAGAGAGGGCAAAACCTGCAGCACCTACAATACGACTGACATAAGGGCAGTTTGAATGTTTGTGAGTTAGAACGAGTGTACACTCACTACGTGTGTGTTTGTGAGTGTTTGTACATGTACTGTGACTTGCCAGGGTTCATTTTAGCTAATGAGAGTGCTGTCAATATTTTCATTTCAATCTTTTCAACAAGGCAGATATACAATACCCTGACATTAGCATTAAAAATATGGAATGTAGCAGGCAGGAATAGTTTAGGAAATGGATAATGAATTGCAAAAAATGTTATTAAATGTCTGAATGTGCTTTCAAAGAGGTAGTGACTATTTAGGCTTATTTAGGCATTAATGTCCTGAATTACCTGTGACAGTTCCATATTTTTTGGAAATAATGAGCTTTGTGAACAACGTCGCGATAAGCTCACAGTAAATGAGCTTAGCCATAAGTGTACCCTGTAATTCTCTGATAAAAGGAGAATAACACCAGTAGCGGCTTCCTCTATCAATCAGGTTTCTTTTATATTTTCCGGCACGAACGCAGAGCTGCTGTTGCCAGAAGCAGCGGTAGTCTTTGGTGTCGCCTGTTTTACCTGTTGGTGGGGTGGGGGGCGTGGTAGTTGGGGTCACCTCTTTTTTGATTTGAATCTTTTTCCCAGCAACGATGAGAAATAACAGTAGCTTCCTTTTGGGGGGGTGGGGTGGGGGGGAGCTATGAGAGAGGGATTATGCACAGCTGCGGCAGATGATAACCGCAGTGGAGAGGCCAAGACACCACCCCAGCTTCTCCCCAAGCCTTATCGCCCTGCACACGGTGCGGTCAGCCCCACAATGAATAACCTCCACCTAGATGTGCCAGGAGACCTTCGCTGTGGCTGGCGCAGGCGTTACTGAGCTCACACCGACTTTGTCCTTATATAGTCTAGAGTGTGGCGTGTTTCACGGGGAAAGTCAGTCTGGAAAACAGTACCAGAATCAGATGGTTATCCGTAATCAACCCTGACTTCCAAAACAATGATACGCTCCCTTTGGAGGACCACAGCCACACGGCTCAGACGCAACCTGGCATCATTCTAAAATTCTCTATCTTGGGGAGAATAATGCAGGACTTCCTGTTAGAAATGCCAGATAAGGTGAAATGGATCCAAAACTGAATCGGTAGGTTCTGATAGGCTGCTTCTCAACTGTCGAGGGGTGGGGTTTAGTTGATGAAGAGCAGGTCTGCTGGGCTGGCCGTTGAAAAGCATTTGTGAGGAGATGGCTTGTGAGAATAAGTGGCAGAGATGTTGCCATGTTATCCAGCCTGCTTCATTTACATCCAGTTTTTTCTGTTTTTGGGCAAGATTATACAAAAAAAAGCATCGAACCTCCTAAAATCTCCTAAAGCATACTTTCAGATTTTAAAAATTAATCAAAAATAAGTGCGATTTATTATATGATGAGAAAGATATTTATTTCATGAAGGCATTACAAAATTGACAAAACCTCATCTACAAAAACACAGACATCAGGGACGAGTCGCTTAACTTACCAGTAAACACATCATTAAGTGCCTGATTTAAAAAAAATCAGCCCAACAGACTAGAAAATGGCCTCTGACAAAAAAAACAATGTTGTACAACTGGTACATAATTTGGAATAAACTAAATTGGAACCAGTATGTAAGGCATTATGCCCGGGAAACCTTGTGTGTGTTTGAGAGGTCAGTGGACTGATCTACCTGATATATATACTATAGAACATTTCTCCCTTGGTGTAACAACTTACCTGTTGGAAAGTATTAAAAAACCATGCAGCCAGGTCCCAATAACACCCAGGTCCCAATGCCCTCGTTAAATGTTGCAGAACATATTTACATTTAATTGTAAAAGAACATTTTCCCCTGGTATTTTAATGAAATGCCATCATGTTTTATGAAGAGTGAATCACAGTTTTGACCACTGTGTCATGTTTATCCATATCTTAATATGTCTTTTTAAAATTCCTTCAATTCTCAACTTTCTTAAAAGGGGCATTTTCATTAAAGTCCATTTAATGTTTGCCAAAGAATGACACGCGGCCTCTCCCTTTAATTGCTATCCGGTAATAACCGATATTGAATATGTATCCAAGCACCAAAGCACAACACAGACACAACTCTTTCAACCAGCAGAGCCCTTATCTCTGTCGAACACACAGGCTGGTGACTGGTGCAATAGGAAAGGATTTGCAATGTATGAGCAGAGAGAATGCTACAGGCGTCTGCTGCTGGGTGGAGGCTAGATTTACATAACTGATGTTCTGAGAAATATTAAGCCATTAGCGGTGCACATCATGAGGTCTCTCCATAACCTATTCGATATGGTAAATACAATCAATTGGTATCAAAGCCTGGTGCCTCCCCTGTCTTCATTAAGCAGATTATGTAAAAGAATGACTACAATATGTATATATGAACTCTTATGAAGGCATGCTTATCGATGCATCAGCCCCTGTGTGAAACGTGCTGTGAGATGGCAAAGGCATCAGTTCAGCCATGAATGAAGCAGTGACTTCTAAGACACTGAGGTACGTCCACCTCTCCTGGCACGGTGTCTACGGATGGGAAAAGATATCAATCACATTCTTACCACACTGAGCAAAGAACTTTTGAGATCTCTCCACCACAGCCAGAAGCTCTGCTTCTATCTCTAATCCTGATTGTGAGATTGGGTACAAGTGAGGCTAGCACACAAGTGAAATATTAGAAAAAAAGATTAAAACTGCAGAAACTAAAAATACTTAAAAGCCTGGAATAAATGGTCAGAATAGAATATGCCAGTTTTTGATGCATATGAAATGGCCGGTGCTGGTGTTTTCAAATTCAATATAACAACACAGGACCCCCCACGAGCCCCCCACCCCCCAGCACAGACCCCCCCCACCCCCCGCCCCCCCGCCCCCACGGCCAGCGATAGTACGCGGCCGCGCATACCCCACA
>JAAGVU020000019.1:2409140-2430257 GCA_011763525.2 Mormyrus iriodes
CCCGGGAAAAAGTGACGGGAATAAAATTTCCACCTTTTTGTGCAAGAGGAAAGGGCGGGGCCTGGTTTTTCAAAATTAAATAACACCCCCCGGCCCCCCCCCCCCCCCCCCCCACGCACACAGATCACACCCTGCGACCATTTCTTGCAGCTAGAGGACAGTGGTGCTCCGTGAAGCTTAGAGTCACTCCATAATTAATCTGCGCTGTAACCGCAAACCAATGTTGTTCCCTGATCCTTCCATGATAAAGTGCTGATGGACAAATTGAGCAATTAGACTCCAGTTGGGAGGACACACAGTATGAGCGAATGGGTTTTAACCAGCATTGGCTGACAGGCAAAATGGATGCAGAAATTACTGCAATTCCCGTTAATGGTCAACTGAATTCAGTAAAGTTGGCTACTATTTTAATATTTGTATGTGACCCATTGATGTTTGGAATAGACTTTTTAAAGCTATTATGTGCCCAAGGGCACTCAGACTGCACTAAGGAATCCTACCTGGAAAAGAGAGTGCTGATTGTTAATGTGGGTAAAAGGGGTCACTGCATCATTATTTTATCACAGATGCAGTCCTGATGGCATTATTTCTTACCTTTGAATAATAAATGAGAGCCGCAGCATTAGCAAAAGAGATTTAGCACATTAAAACATTAAACTCACAAATGTACAGAATGGTATGTTAACTCTCCAGTATGTAAATCTTACAGTCTGTTATCCCTACGGGATCACAGCTGCACATTCTCTCTGTGGTGTGTTGGCTCCATGGTCTGTTAATCATGCAGTATTTTATTAATATTACTTTAAAAATGCACTGACTTGTGGGTGAAACACTAAATGATCAATTCCACTAATTTAGTTCATATACATGCACCAACAACAAGAAAGTATTATCTTAATTCACAGAAGTACTCTTTAAAACTATATGTACTTCATTCAGAGATTAGACTTACATGTTTTAATTTGCAATTATTCATGCCAGTAAAGCTGATAAATTTTGTGAAACTCTTTGAACATTCTAGAATTAAATTGTTTAATTTTACAAACCAATTTAATGTTTCTTTAGATGGAATGGAAAAGATACAATGTGTCCTTTAGAAAACTGTTTTATTGATTGCTTTTGGTTTTTTGATTTTTTTACACAAATTACAGAAAATGCCAGGCAGTTAAAACATTAAAAGCAAACATAATAAGAGACAAGGACATGGTCAGGACATTAATTAAATACTTCGGGGCATTAAAATTTAATAGGTGCCGGCCCCCTCCCCCCACTTTGTGACCCTGACCAACACAAGAAATTTGAAGACTGGCGGATGAATGGATGGGGGTTTGAAGCTTGCCTCTGTTTTCTGTGTGGATTTTGCATGTTTACCCAGTGTTGCATTTTTCCCTCCTGGTACTCCAGTTTCTTTCCATGGTTCTAAGACATAGAGTTGGGCTAATTGTAGCCTCTACAGTAAATTGCTCCACAGTGTATAAGTGTCTGTGTGGGCTGTCATTCCACCGATTGTGTACCCAAGCCTTGTGCCCTATGCTACCTGGAAGATGCTGATGATCAGGATAAAGTTATAAAAAAGATGGATCAATGGATGTATTTCAGTCAACCAAACATATAATTACTTTATTATAAAAACGTAGATTTAAGAGATATTTCTAATCCCATGTTTCTTTTCATCCCCGTGTCCCATTGTCCCCGGTCTTGGGTCACATAAAAGACAACCAGTTGTCATGTGGTTAATTAATATAGGTGACGCGTATTGGGGTGATAAACTTTCCATGCCACTAGGTTGGTCGCGATATACCTTATCTATTGATATGAGGAAACAGCGGCCCCTAGGGGTACACGCGAAAAAGATCATAAACACAAAAGCCCCGAGGTGAGTCCGAGCGCATAATCATATTTATGCGCTTCATATTTAACCCTTGTCAATCACTGTACAACGAAAAAATTCCAAGTTTTAGTATAATTAGGGTAAAATTATCTAAATAAAATTATTCTGTAAAAGGTTACCATCAAGTCAACGCATCTTTTCTCAATGTACAGTAATCTATTATCTGTGTGCAGTGAAGTATTATCAGTCCGATAAATTAGCAGTTATGTAGATTATTTTCTAATTTTAAAACTAACAAATAAACTCAATAGACACTATTATTCCTAAAATAAATTAATTTTAAAGAAGCAGAACAACACTGCATCAAATACGAACTGGCCAGATTTTTAATGAGGCGGTGGAAGTCTTTAAGAGGCGGAGTTAGACCGAGGCGAGCCCGTATCCAGAGATAGCGTAATCGGGCAGCAAGACGGGCTGTCAACTCGTGGCTCCGAGAAGCTGTCAAAAAGAGAGAAAGAAAGGGGGGGGCGGAAGCCCTGGAGTAGCTATCTCCAGATGGCGATTTAAAGTCAGACACAGGGCTTGCAGATTGAGGAGAGACCGCTAGACTGCATGCGAGGCACAAGCACCAAGCCGTCGACCGACTACTTACCAATAAAGCGAGCACTAAATGAGAAGAGAGGAGACAAAGCATGACCGATCGGGTTCTTATCGCCTAAATAAATGGTTGTTTAATACTATTTACATGCAGGAATCCCGTTTACAGTACCAGAAGACCGCTGTTACATTGGAGTGAACGGCGCTTGTAGCGCTGGACAATTAAACAGTTTTGGTCAGCAAAAGGTTGGCTTCGAAGTTCCGTTTGCTGACCTGGCCGAAGAAACGAACTGCAACGTTAAATTTACGCTTTAACAAAAAAAGCGTATTTTTGTGGATGTACAGACACGGATGGTTTTCACTAAATGACTGGATCGACAATACCGGTCCTCAAACAGTGAGGATTTTACACCGGGACGCAGAGGATCCGTGCCAACAGTAACTGCGTCTTTGTACCTTGGAAGTACAACTGGCATCGTTTTTTTTTGGCTCCTAGCCCTGATTTCACGTATGAAGTCAGCATCTGCAACTTTTCAGCGGTGAACTCCTTGAGTGTACCCGTTTTCTGTTTATAACCACAAAAAGCAATTATTATTAACTCCTCCGAATCGCGTGGTGTCCTTCTGTTCAGGGCTTTTAGATGTGTACGGAAAATTAAGCATTAAAGGCCGCGCTCTAATGACCAGGAATTAACTGAAAATATATTGGCAGAGTGCTGAAACTCTTCATCGGCTGTCATTTTATATATATATATATATATATATATACATGTAAAAGGACGGAAAGCCAAAGGCACGTTGCATGTAAAGGACATATTCTTCGGGAAATGAATACCTCATCGTTTATTTAACTGAGAAAATATCAGCGCTTTAAATCCAAAGGAATCTTCTTTTTTCCGTTTTTTAATAATCAAGATTGATGGAGTTTTTCTACAATAAGTTTCTTCTCTGATAAACAGCAGAATATTACAGATGAATGGTGTTTTGTAAATATGAACTTCGTCCATTAACCCATAATTTTTAGAAATATCGAAGATTGTCACGTTGCACTCCTTTTTCGCCAGTTTTATGTGGAATATCTTTACTTCAATTACCTCGGATTGACCTCGACCTTCAGAGTAAGTGCATCAATTGGATCATCAGTAGTATCTATTAACTCACAAGTAGCGTGCGACTGTATTGGTGGGGTGGGTGGTGTATTGTGAGCGTGAACTTATTCATATCTTTCTCAACAATTACTTACATGCTTACTAAAATTATATTGCTTTCAAAGTTATTTTTAAGTTAGTTGTAGTGATTGATATTAGCTGTTTAATACCAAAACTTGCTCAAGTAATATTTCATATACAGCGATTCGGAATCATAACAAAATGTACAACAACAACAACAATAATAATAATAATAATAATAATAATAATAATTTAATGTTGTTTTATATAGCGTCCACTTTGTGATTCAAATGTTGAAACCATTGTGAAGCATAAATCAGAACATTTAAACTGCAGTTGTTTTCTTATCTTCATATATAGCTATTTCGTCTTCGTTTGTTGGTACAATACATTAAAAGAAATTCAGGTCAAGGGCTTGCAAACTAATGGCAAAATACAAATTATGACGCGGTGCTTTTGACAATCAGACAAATAGACCACTTAAAACAACAGGTAAAGATTAGCAGGAATGCTTTCCATTTAATATTTGTTGCAGCAATGTCGAAGAGACTGCTGGTGGTGTCCTGAGGTAACGCCGTCACCCTCACCTTCTTTTAGAGTAACGTACATACACTTTTAGAGACACATTTAACTATTCATTATTCTGTAAGGTAAGCTGTTTATTTATACCGATATTCTGTCTTTTGATTAAAGATGGATTTATCCTAAGTTTATCTTCAAGGTATGTTCAAGTTACATTGATGCAGCCCGACTCTGTGTTGATGATATCCGTGTCGCACCAGCGGTGGGGGAGGCTTTTTGGTAAATATAAACCAAATATAGTATACTTAAGTAGCAATTGTGGAAACTAAAAAAGTTTCATTAAAGAACCAATCAACGATGAATGTAGGCCTACTGAATAAGCAAAAATTGCTATTCGATGTAAATAATGTACGTCCAATGGTACTGCATCGACATTGATGTAGTATATTTTTTTACAATTCTTGTGTAACGTTTTGATGAAAATCAAAAAGTCATGGCACTAATTCAATTATGATTCTTGTACGTCACTCACTTATAGAGTAAAATTCACGTTGGCAACGGTTGTGCAGGTTCAAAACCCATTATCTCAGTCTGCTTCCAAACCTCATCATCCACGCCTGAGCTACTATACGTGCACCTTCATGCGGTCTGAATGCATCGCTAGTCTTTCAATGTCCTTCTTTTCCACCGTTCCGACAAACCTGCCTTGTTTGCCTTCCTATTTTTGTTCAACCGATTTGTCTGCTTTCAATTACTCGTCACTGGCAACACATAATAACGCGTTTATACTGCATCTTTTCGTTTTCAATGATCTAAAGAAAGGAAGTCAACAGCTGAGGTTTTATGGGGTCTGGTTTCAGTTTTCCCATCTGCTCGATTGTTTCGATTTTTGTTACTCAAACAAATTATCTAACGAACTCCGCATTTCAAATATGAGCTGATTGAACTGGATGTTAGATTTATTATACGATATAGGTCGAATTGTAAGTGTGTTCCAAATAAAAAAAATATTGGCCCAACACGGAAACTGGAATATGAGGAAAAATAAGTGTGTCGGTTTGCATGTGTTTTATATTGTATTAAGTGAAGAGCGAATAATGCGATGTCTAGCAATTGTAATGATACATTGGTTGAGCGCTTTAGGATCTGTGGTGTCTGGATTCGAGTTACCGTAAAGCCAAATGAAGCTGATCGCTTGACAGGTGAGGAACAGCTGCCAGTAAAGTTCTCCGAGCCGGTTTTCCGCAATAATCAAACTCCTCATTGAGTTAACAGTACCAAAAATTCAATGCGTGAGACAACTCACCTCGGTTTTATTGCGGGCTGTGGTCCCTGGGGGGGGGCGGGTCAGGAGGGTCAAAGCGTTTGCAGAAAAAAAAGTAGTTTCACCTGCCTTCCTCTACGTTACTGTTTACAGCATATTTCATGGGTCACAGCTGGAGAGTATTAATGTAAATGAAAGCAGAATGTCAAATATAGAATACTTTAGCTATTAGACATGAATTATTTGTTTTATTGGCCTTGGTTTTAAAAAAACGATTAATAATGAAAAAGATAAAAGCAAAATGGATACAACGTATAGAGGTGGGACTTTGCTACATGAACTCATCAGCACAGTGCATTACGGCCGAAGAGTGTTATTCCCGCGTTATCATTAAGTACCCATGCAGTCCATCCATTATTCAACGCGTGCGTTTATTCAGTCCGGCTTACGGTGGATGGGACTAGCGCGGTGTTTAAACACTCACATGGAGACCGCAGGTTCGAGACTGAGAAGCGGGGCCAGAGCCGATGGATCCCAGGGGCAGGGTGCTGCGCTGTTGTGCCCGGCGTAGAGAGTGAGCCCTGCTAATGAATCTCTCCGATGAGACCTGCAGGACACGTTCGCACGCTGCCGGTCTTTTAGCCCCAGTGCGGCACGATGCGGAATACTTCAAGATTTTAGAGTTCATTGTAACTCTAGTAACAATGAAAATATTAATCAGCATATCTTATGTCCCTGAAAAACACACAAAAAAAAAATAGATCACAAATGCGAACTGAGTAGTTTACAGTAAGACAATAAATACTATTACAACAATAACTACGTAAATCAGAGACAATGTGATGTATAGCTAAATGTAAACATAAGTGAATGAATAAGAGAAAGCAGTAGATAATTGGTTACATTATGGCTGTTATTGGTGTTTTGCAGGTACTTCAAAGATTATCAAAAAAATCAAAAAGTCACTGGTTTGAGGAAGTAAAAATACCAGTTTAGGACTATTAGGAATTGCAGCATGGAATAGATTTTCAAAGCAAACACGGAAATATGCAGGCATAGGAGACTATGCAATTTGACATAGTTTGGTACAGTGTGAGGTAATCAGTGATGAGGCTGTCAGTGTTGAGGTTGTGGCTGAGGGCTCAGCCAGTCCGATAAAAGTTCCCAGCAGTGTGACCCACCGCAGGAAGATTGGCAGCCAAGCATGGGTGATTGAATTATGGGATTGTGAGGGCAGCTGCTTACGGACGAAACTGGCCGCCTTCTGAACACGGCGCAGAGCAGATGGTGACCCACGGGGGGGGGGGTTAGGCCTGTGGCCATGGGGGTCAGCTGGTGGGTAGCAGGCCAACACCTGGATACACAGCTGACTGCGCCATCCTCCTCGTCTGTGTCCTTGTGCCTGCGGTTACTGCCACATTGTCACCCCCTTCACCACGTAGCTATGCACCGAAGCAGATTAGTGAACCAGCTATCGGGGCGCCCTGCATTTCTAGTCTGGTTTATATCTGCCGTTTCGATTCAGTGGCAACGATTGTTGGAGGCAGTTACCAAAAATGACATAATCTTGAAACTTTTAAGTACAGTAAAGCTTCGGATCCCAGATACACACCTGGGGAAAGTGAAGGGAAAATGAGATAAGTGTATCACGACGTTCGGGTTTATTTTGTTTAAGGGGTGGGTAACTCCCCTTCCCCCACATCTGGTCTTTTACTGGTGATGCTCTGGATTTGATGATCTCTGCCGCAGCAAAATGGTGCAATATTATTTTCAAAATGGTAGACTTTATCTTCCGGAAATGACTTGGGATCCAAAGCTAATTTCAGAAGGGCAGAAACGAAAACCCCTGGGTTCAAGTACGGACAGATCGCTATGGTTTCCTTCTGTTTATACCCCCAAATAGCGGGAAAGGCTGCCCCGCTTACAGTGAGCGACAGGCTCGAGTTTCCACCACATGTGTTTAACATTACTGTGACATAGTCATTACGCCAGGGAAAGCGGCCTCTAAACATCTGGCCAAATGTGAAACACATGGAGGTGGAAGTGTGGGAGCCGGCAGCACGGAGTTCACACACAGGCACGCACACACACACACGCACACACACACACTCATACACTGTATACATATTTGTAGGGACATCTCATCGACATGTTTTTCTATAAATGATTTTTAGCTGCAAACCAAAACCAATACTTTGGAAAAGATGAAAAACTTTAAGCAACAAAAAGTTTTTCTCTTTAAGTTTTTATTTTTTACATCAATTAAGAAGTTAAAAATTGTTTTGTTGCTCCAGGTGCCCCTACACACTTTCATGGGGGCCTTGAGTTAAAAAAACATCCTAATGAACCTGAATTCATCCTTTTTACTGTATCAGGAAAAGGTCAAAATCCGTGACATGTCTCTGTTTCTCAGACAGAGGCTGCATTATAAACACAGGAGTCCCGTACAGTGGTCTGTGGTACACAATGACTATCTCATTGCTGGCTTTCTGGTCTAGCTTGAAATCTATTAAGGCATTACATCAATGTTTTTACTGACCTCTATGCATGTGGTGCAAATTTGGACCAATATTTGAACCCTGATAGGTCATTTTAACATTTTTGTTGAAATTTCAGAATTTTTTAATAATCTGATATAGTTCAAGACACCTTTTGATCTTGATAATGTGCAACTAGTCAGACAATAAGAGACAAAAATACAGTCTTAATACAAAATAGAAAAATAGACATTAAGACCTTGATTCTCTAAAATCTTACACAAATGTTACTGACAGCAATGTAAGATGTAGACAGATGCATCTGCTTCATTGTTTACATTTTAGACAAACCAGGGCACTTAGGAGTCATAAGATCCAATGCACAGGCAGTATCCTCTGAAATGGCCCACAGTCGGAGAATCAGGGACACGTACAGTATCTGTGTAATCCGTGCTAGGAGATTTATTTCATGCTGGAAAAGTTCCCATCATTACTTTTCACCTCGATATAATGAGTTTCTTTGTGCCTTCATCTGCTTCTGGAATCGGCTTTCTCGGCACTCTGATCCCTCGAAGGCTGGCTACTGCGGAGAGGAGTGCTGGCTCTGAGAGGCCGATCCTGAATTAGGAGGCAGAGCCATCCTGCTCACAATGTGGTTAAAGGTATCGAAAAGGCTCTGGGCAGAGTCAGAGTTCCACAGGCGGTAAGGGGGGGGGGTGATTTTGCAGCCTATTTGTGAAAATTAAAGGCCGTTATCTTCTGGAAACAGAGCGCTTTCTGCAGACTGTTCCAATGCTCTCGGCCAAGCAGACCATAAGGGAAGCTACCGCTAACGACCCATGAAGACCTCAATATCTGCCTCAGGCATAGTTTATCCCAAGTTTTGTGTCCCAAGCTGAGCTTTATAGGAATATGTACATTATATGACAAATGTATTGTGCAAAAAGTTACACGTGAATGTGGCTTTACCTTTTGCAGAAATGTCTGTAATGCAACGTTACTTTTTATGGAATATCTATGCAACTTAAACAGTGTCATTGAAATATCTCAGAAAAAATATATATGCTCTCTGAAAAAACAAACTGTCTGTATTTGTTTTGACCTTGTACTGTAAGACATTTAAACAGACGGTATATTTTTGCAATATGTTGACAGAAGGAACTGAAAATACCAGTCAACTGTCTTATCCCCTGGGGTCTGTCATTTCCATTTTGATCTACATATTAACCCACTGTGTAAACAGCGTTAGGTCGTCTTAATGACTATTTACTTACGATTTATTCACAATTACAATCAGCAATTAGTAACCATTAAAAATCATTATTCTGCCAATCATCCAGCTACCTGTGTGACTGCTCCCTCTGTGTTTTGGGGAATAAAAAAAAAACAGGACTATACTGATAGTGGCTTTCAGCCGTTAAAAAACCTGGGTGTTGGGGGCGGGGGGTACCTCTTATTTATTTATTTAGCTTTGGATTGCAGGCTCTGCAGGGGAAACCTGTCAGGCTTCCTTGTTTAACTTGTCACATGACTCACTCTGGAGGGCAGAGGCAGGCAGGGTGGGGGGGGGGTACCTTTGGGTAAGGAGATGAGGAGAGACAGGCCCATGACTCACCAGGCAGAAGGAGCCACTTTTGCAATTATCAAAAGCCATGATGTAGCCTTGATTGAATTAACTTGCAAGAAACGGCAAGCTGAATGGCAGCGATTAGGGGGAAGAATTAAACCGTGCTTTCGGCTGCGTGACACTCTTTGGTTAGTAAAAAATGTGTTACAGAGAAGCGTTGACAAGCTACGAATTACGGGTTACGTAACGATTGTAACCAGAGTGACCAATGTACATATTGAGGCAAAGAAACAGGAGAAGAGGAGCCAGGCGTAGCCTGGAGTTCAGTCCAGGAGTCTGGAGGTTTGCAGGCCCGGCTCTTCACGCATTATAAACCTGCGGGCGTGGGTGACGTCAGGCCTGAGCGCAAACAGTGCAGTGCCGGGCTGCAGGTGGCCCCGGCCTGGCCGGCGGCAAGGAGCGGAGGAAGCAACAGCTGTCAGGCAGCCGACGCACACCTGTCACACAGGAAGCAGGGCCCGGCGGCCGTTTCCTGGAGACGCCTCCTCGTCCAAACACAGCGGCTCCTCCTGCAGAGAGAGGGAGAGAGAGAGAGAGAGAGACAGGAACATCTGGGAGGTGGGGAGCGAAGGCGTGAGGACCGTGGGAGTAGACCACACGGATAATCCGTGGCCGAACAAAGCCGGGTGAAAGCTGAGCATTCTGGGAAAAAAAAACACACGCCTGGCTCATGGCCGCCCAGGGATGGCGTGTGTGGAGATGTTTGTGTGGTCCGATGTGTCACGCCGTGCTTTGGGGACGCTTGCTTGTACTGTCCCCCCCGCCAGCGATAGCAGAGCCTCATCCAGATGGACCGAGGCACCCAGCATGTTTCCTCTCTGCTGCTGCTGCTCCAAGGGGCGGCTAATGGTGCCGTCTGACAGGAAGCGGTGCTGGAAGGCGCTCCGGCAGACGGTGTGCGCTGGTGCGGTCAGCCTCCCCTCCATCTTCAGCCGTCTGGGCCTTGCTGCCGCTGGCATGCTCTCCTGTTTGTTTGTCGGCTTCTCGTCAGCGCGGGTCCCCGGGAGGGCTCTCGCTTTCAATTCCCAAGCCGGCACTCACTCTGCCTGTTTGCAATTAACAGAGTAATTAAAAGCCTGATGATCTAATTGGGGGTACGGCAGAGTTGCAGGTGTTGAAGGGGGGAGCTTATTTGTGTAAGCCCATGGAAGATAAGCAGATTCCATCAAGGGTCATTTTTGGTACAGGCTCCTCAGTGGGCTGCATGGTAGGGCTAGATTGTCATGTAATACTATTTAGTGTGCCAGTGTATTTTCCCAGAACTGTCGTGCAAAAAATGCAGCATCTTGTTTCTTTTCAGTCGTATACATGTCACCCAGATTAAAAAAAAAACATAACTTTCGCACAAAGTTAGTTGTTATTGGACGGCACCCTGAGATACACCCCTGAGATGGCAGCAGCAAGCGTGTCGCTCCATGCAGGAGTTGCAGAAGGAGGGAGCAGTGTGACGGCGCTCCCACCTGTCCCCAAAGCTGGTGGCAGATGTGCCGGTGACAGGCCCGTGCTAGAGGCACAGACGGACCCAGTTGGTGTGGGTGACAGCCAATCACATTTAGGTGTATGCTCCATGCAGGGAGAAACTCCACCCTTTGGGCCCCACCTCACCGAATGGGCTTAATATTACAGAGAAGTTAGCAAAAAGTGGGGGAAAAGAGGCGTAAGTGTCTGAACGTACGCATTTTGTAGGACTTGCCCTGGAGGTTGCTGGTTTAAGTCCCAGGAAGAGTCAGCTGTTAATTTGTTGAGAAAGATGCCTGTATTGTTACAGCCGTATGACGGGTGACTTTCTTTGGATAAATGTGTCAGATGAGCATCTCACTCTAACAGCTAGGATCCATGGCTGCAAATCCATGCCTTAAAGAACCGTTTTGCTAAACCAGTTAGCTTTCAGTAACGGCAGAGCCTCACTCTGTCACACTGGCGGTGCTAACCGAGTGGCCGAAAGCACATCGTCCCCCGTTCGGCGCAGTTGAGTATGCACTTCTTAAAGTGTCATTAAGCGTTTGCACCTGAGAGTGTTCTCCTTAATGCAGACTCGCTGGAATGTGTCTGCCGTTAGGTGTATCCTTGCCAGCTGCATGCTGCAATCTGATACACGGCTATGTGCTATTGCACTGTCTTCCTTTTCA
This sequence comes from Mormyrus iriodes, assembly GCA_011763525.2. Taxonomy (NCBI): domain Eukaryota; kingdom Metazoa; phylum Chordata; class Actinopteri; order Osteoglossiformes; family Mormyridae; genus Mormyrus; species Mormyrus iriodes. Next base: position 2,420,756 of record JAAGVU020000019.1, read on the forward strand.
GGGGAAACTCTTCAAGAAATTATTATGGTATGGCAAGTGGCCCTACAGCCTCACACCTCCAGGATTGGGGGGGTTTGAATCCCTACCGTGTTTTGTGTGTGCGGAGTTCGTATGTTCTCATCCCAAGAAATGTATCAGTTATTAATGGGTGTTTGAATTAGTTTAATAGAGGCATGGAAGATGTATGAATGAGTGAATGAATGAATGAATGGACCTTTGCGTGAGAATGTCCTTCTGTGGAGGGGGGTTCTACATCACCCATCTCCCACTGTCCCTCAGCAGGTTACCTTGGCCATCACCCCATACTAACTGCATGGTACCAGATGTGCCCCAATGCACTCATTAAAGTGAACCCCCCCCCCCCATTACTGTCGCCCACGTGCCAGTGTCTGACTGGCCCGTCTGTCCCATGGCTGCCATGCGTTGATGTACTATCACTCACATATCATATGCCCATGTGTGTGTGTGTGTGTGTGTCCTCTGTTTCTCAGTAGAGGAGGTCAAAAGTTCCCTCTTTTATTAAGGATCAGCCTGCAGCGTTTCATTCCGCATGGGGGATGAACAAACTTTCACCCGATAATGTCAGCAGGAGTGCATCTGTGCAATGTCGTCAATACTGTCAGCTTCTATTTGCTCTGATTTTTCTGCAAGTCCTCAAAGCCATTACATATGATAATGGAAATAAAATCTGTGTGAAATTGAATTGCAGAGGAAATCTTACATCACCTGGGTTTTACACCTGAAACGGCAAGTAAAAGTGAATCCCATCTGTGATCCTTCATTTCGGACCTGCGTTATTCTCTGTCCTTTTGGAATCATATCAGTGGGATACCCTGAGGGTTTCGGAGAGTCAGTAATAACAAGTGTAATTCTGCCATATTTTATGGTGATGGTTAGGGAGTTAAGAATAGGGCAGGATCATACTTCTGTTGCTAGAATCTGTCCTCTTTCACTCCCAGGAATCACCCCTTCATGGACATTACGAGTGGCGTTGAAAGGGCCACGTTTCTGAAAATATTTTCTAAATGCCTGTCATTAGTTAATGAAATTCTATGTTTAGACAGCTAAGGATGATCCGACAGCTGCTTTAAGGCACGAGTCAGACGGACGGGCGGCAAAACTTTTAGTGGGATCTAGCAAGTTCTGGCGGTCCATAATTTCCAGGTGACCTTTTTGATTTATGGGGACGGTCGGAGCCGTCACGTATTCTCCCCTCACACCTCCGGGGGTCGGAGGTCGGAGGTTGCGTGCTCTTCCAGCCCTGTCTGATTTGGCTGGCGACTGGCGGGGTCAGGCGGTGGGCAGCCTACAGGACGGTGCAGTGAGTGGATGCACAGGGCATAGGCGGGGAAGCTCTAATCCTCATGTTTTGATGTGAGGCCCCTGTTTGTGTGGACTCCTCAGCAGGCTGATGGGAAGCAGATGTGGGCAGCCAGGCTGACGGGCAGTGAGCCAGAACAGCTGGGCCAAATTAAAAACAACAGCATTCTTGGAGACTGGGAGAATTAGAGGGAGACAGAGAGGGAGAGAGACTGTGGTGGGGGGGGATTGTGGCAGAACAAAGATCCCATCTGGAAAGACAGAGTGAGGAGCTTAAAAGGATGGAGGAGAGGAGGAACGAACGAGAGCCCCATGTTGTGCTGTCACGTTCGGTAGCCATGGCCTGCCGGTGTGGTCGAGATGCAGCATAGCGTGCACCTGGACGCCACTCAGCATGGAGGCCAGCATCGCTGCAGATCTACCAAAAAAGAAAATGAGAAAAACACAGCACCACAGCTCTCCTCCCCTTACGACAAGAATGGATTGCGTTAAGAACCCACAGTTTTTTCCCGGTGCAAATCCTCCCTTTAAGACGTTATTTGTGAATGCCGTGCCGTCACAGAAGGCAAAATCGCCACAAATGGTGTCCGTGTGGGAAAAGGGAGCTTCCTAATTATATTACGGGTGGTTACATCCCCCAGGACACATGTGGACACATCCTGGATGGTTGTCTTTAGACGCTGGTTCTCTGCTGGGCCCTGGGAACGGGGCCCAGCTGGCCCCCGCGACTTTCAGGCCAAACTCTCCCCCTCTCGGCACAGGGCTTCCTGTCCTTCAGGACAATGGGAGCACAGATGGTTCCAGATGGTGTGTGGATGCTGTGGACGCTGTAATGTATTAGAGTGAAAAAGCCCAGAGCCGTGTCCTAGGCCGTCCTTCCGCCAGGCCTGATTAGAAAGCCACCCGTAATCCCCGGCAGGTGGCTGTCACTCAGAATGCTCTCGCTCTTTGCTGGCTCTTCCTGTCAAAGCCCCCCATCTTTCCTGCGTGGACATCGACCTCCACTGCGACACGTGTCTCCTGGCCAGGTCAGCCGCGTGCGGCCAAGGTGCCAGCTAAGAGACTGGACCCCAGCGTCGTCTGTAAATATTCATTGTGGTTTCAATCTGAATCCTAAACGACAGATGTGAAACTTCATTTCACCCCTTAATAGCTGGCCATTGTTACAAATGAGAAGAAAAGTGTTAATGAGAAATGTGCTATATGATGGCAGTCTCAGTTCAGGCCTCTGCGTGGGTGTTATTAATTAATAACTTTCTCTGAGGTCATTCACAGTCTTTGTTTTATGCTTCTATGGGTGTGAGAAGTGGGGCAGTCGGTGGCTTAAGGGAACGAGCGAATGAAAGAAGGACCTCCTGCCAGCCACAGAGCATGTGCACTGTGTTTGCAGAGCCCTCACTGGCACTGTAAGGTACTGAAAACTGAACTGAAATGAAAGGGTAGGCTTGTTAGGGCTAGACCTGGTTGACGTGAGACTTGCCACCGTGATAACTTTGCGTTTTGTGGTTGTGTCAGTGTGAGGACCCTGTTCCCACCAGCATCATGTCAGGTGTATCCTGCAGTCAGGTTCAACTCCATGACCTCAGAAAGGAGATCTTGTTGCTCCTCACCCTTCTGGTTACCTTAGAGGGTAGCTTTTGTTGTTTTTCACGCGCAGGGAACCATAGAGAGGAGATGTCATTGTTCCTTATGCTCTGGTCACTACAGAGATGAGCTCTTTGATCACCTTGTTGAGTTCTTGTCGCCTCTCACATTCTGGCAAACTCAGTGAGGAGTTCTTGTTGCTCCTCACATTCTGGTCACTGATGAGAGTTGTTCTCATTGCTCCTGATATATTGGTCACCTCAGATAGGGGCTTTCTTTGCTCCTGACATTCTGGTCACACCAGATATCAGCTCTCTTTGCTCCTGACATATTGGTCACCTCAGATAGGAGCTCTGTTTGCTCCTGATAAACTGGTCACCTCACATAGCAGCTCTCTCTGCTCCTCACATTGTGGTCACATCAGATATCAGCTCTCTTTGCTCCTCACATTCTAGTCACCTCAGATAGAAGCTCTGTTTGCTCCTGACATTCTGGTCACCTCAGATAGGAGCTCTCTTTGCTCCTCACATTCTGGTCACCTCAGATAGTAGCTCTCTTTGCTCCTGACATTCAGATCACCTCAGATAGGAGCTATCTTTGCTACTGACACTCTAGTCACCTCAGATAGCAGCTCTCTCTGCTCCTCACATTCTGGTCACCTTAGATAGCAGCTCTCTTTGCTCCTGACATTCTGGTCGCCTCAGATAGGAGCTCTCTTTGCTCCTCACATTCTGGTCACCTCAGATAGGAGCTCTTTTTGCTACTGACACTGTAGTAACCTCAGATAGGAGTTCTCTTTGCTCCTCACATTCTAGTCACCTCAGATAGAAGCTCTGTTTGCTCCTGACATTCTGGTCACCTCAGATAGGAGCTCTCTTTGCTCCTCACATTCTAGTCACCTCAGATAGGAGCTCTCTTTGCTCCTCACATTCTAGTCACCTCAGATAGGAGCTGTCTTTGCTCCTCACATTCTGGTCACCTCGTATAGGATTTTCCGTTGCTTCTCACATTATGGTCACCTCAGAGAGGAGTTCTCGTTGCTCCTCGTGGTCCGCTGACCTCCACTCACCTCTCTGCTGGCTCCATGCCAGGGCTGCTCGAACCCTTTACTCCTGATAGTCTCCTGCAGCTGCCCCATTCTAGCTCGAGGATCTGTGACATGGGTATTTGGGCTTTAGCAGCTGCACTGCGCTCTTGGTTATTTTTGTTCAGTACTTGACTGTGGCAGCAGTGAAGGTGTCAGATAAAGCGCTGGTGGGATGTTCTAAAGATACAAAGGGGAGGGAGAAGGTGCCACACAGAAGACTGTTGTTGTCTTCCTTTGAAGATCCACAGTGTCTGTGTTTCTTCTGAAGCCCCTCAGTAAGTGTGAGTGAAAAGTTAAGCTAACTCCAAAAGAATCACCAGGGACTTGTCTGTCCTGTACTACATACCTTACAGAGTGATGTTTTTCTGCTGACAAACAGATACCAGATTTTGGTGTAAAGACTGAAGCAGCACTTCACTCAGAGGAACAGGCAGTAGTGAACATTGCACCTGTTGGCCCTGGAAAAGCCATCCCAGTACAGGGCCCATTGTTATGTGCAATACTGACACTCTAGAATTTGATTTGATTTTACTTGCAAATTGTACTTTCTGTGTTGATTGGTGAACAATTTTAGCCAGTCTGATATTATTATATAGTATGTACTATATATACAGACATTCTAGAAAATTTAGTAATATAAGCTAATTGCACGTTTTATTTGAAAAGATTCTTTACAAAGAAGTTTCTGGCCTAAGTTCTTATTTTTGTAAGCGTGCACGCATGTCCAGCGAGGATCGAAAGGGGCATCGCATTAACAGCGTCCCTGCAAACCGTGGCCTGTTTCCGGCACTGGTGTGACCCTCAGCCCTTGGGCTCCGGGAGAGACGAGGCCACCTGAGCACAGCCTGGGCAGAGCTTGCCTTGTTTGGACTGGTGTGACAGACAGCGCCACACCGAGTCATCTTCTGTGTATGTGTGAGTGTGTGTGTGTGTGTGTGTGTGCATATGCGCGTGCGTGTGTGTGTGTGTGTGTGTGTGTGTGTGTGTGGGTAATGGGAAGGGCGGGGAGGGCTGCTGCGAGTGCCAGGCAGAGCAGCTGCTGGGCAGGACGGCAGGTGTTACTGGACGTTTCCAGGAGCACTGACACTGTATTTACCATGTTCCTCTGCCTCTCACCTGAGCCTCCCTCCCCCCATGACAGCTGTAGACCTGTACAAAGGTGTCACAATTCGGTCAGTCCAGTGTACCAGCCTACGGTTCTGTGTGTCAGTGCTCCTGCTGTTTATGGTGGAAATTCCTTAAAAATCTATTTGTTATAAGGTGATAACAAACTCAGTGACAGAGATAATAGATGAACAGGCTGTGGAAAATGTTCATCTTTTGCTCGCAGGACCTGTGTGATGCGTCTCGGTTTTGGTGACCCCTTTGCACTCTGCTGCTTCTCTCCCCTGCTCACCTGCCCCCCCCCCCCTTTTTTTCTTTCGCAGGTGACAAAAAACAGAAGGTTGGAACGATGCCAGATTCACCCGCTGATGTCAAAACCCAACCGAGATCGACTCCACCCACCATGCCACCCCCTCCCCCCGCAGTGAACCAGGCCACCAATCGCAGTGCCTCTTTCACGCCTAACACTAGTAAGTCCCAGTTACACCGGGAAACTTTGTTTTGGTCAGCTGTCCAGCACGTGAGATGTGAATAGTTTTCACAAATAATTTTAAGGTTTAGGGTGAATGCGTGAATACTGTGAAGTGTGATGAAGTTTGCAGGCTGGGTCACACAGTAAGCTGCACTGCATCTTGCTGCAGTGCAGGTGGTTAATTTAGGCGTGTGATTGTGTGTCACTGATACTGAAGTCACCCACTGTACTTCTGAACTATTATGTTGGGGTTTAGCAGCTGCAGATGTCCTGTGTTCATCTGGTTGTTCCTTTCCTTGCGGCCGCATGTAAATCAGACTGCTGCATGAATGCCCATGGGGGGGACGCGGTGGCAGTTTGCAGCTATGTCTGCGTGGCTCCAGGTGGCAGGTGTCCTGAATGGGTGCGACCGTGTGTCAGCCGGTGGTCTGCTGTGGCTGTACCCATCAGACTCGCTCTAGTGCGAGAGCTTTGTTTACAGGCAGCGGTCTAGTGGCGGGCACCCGACTGGTTTCTTCCCTATATAGCAATGTGTGCATTTCACCTGTCATGGCAACCACCCCCGTTGCCCACCCTCCGCTTAAAAGATCCACCAAAGAAAACATATTCCGGAACTCTGAGTGAGGTCAGCAATGGAAGTGCCTATCTACTGCAACAGGCAAGGCACGATCATAAAGAAGGAGAGCGACAGAGTCGGATTTCTTTCTGAAGTGTACCTCTTCATTTACATGTATTTTGTTAATGCAAAACTCCTTTGTTCTGGATATGCCACATCCTAAATATAACAAAAACACCTTTAATTACATCATTTTCCCAGCTGCAAAACGAAAGCATTGTTATGTGTAAACAAATGCGCGTGCTAGCGTTGTGCTGTTTTAGGAGCCTGGTGATTTTTTAGGTCATTTAAGAGGCCGTTAGTCTACGCGGGGCCATGAGGGAATAAGTGAGACCTGAGTCATTTTTCTCAGTAATGCACGGTTTGGAATGCTAGCACTGCTGGGTGTGGGGGGGGTGATTCAGGACCTGAAAGCTGCCTTCAGCTGGCGGACATGTGCGCGGACTGATTTAGCAGCACACCTGCTATCGGAATAGATGTAACACAGGCCGCGGGGATATTTTTGGGTCTGCTTTAATAAGTTCCCCTTATAGCTGCGTTCTAGTGAATGAGTGGGGCACGTGGACCAGAGGGGGCTGGGGCTGGGGGGTTTTAGAGAGGCAGTCAGATGGTTCTACTGACGAAAAAGCAGCAGAAGGTAATGGTCTTAATCTATGGACTAAGGCCCCCTTGGAAGCACCAGTGCAGCTGCAAGTCCTTCGTCTATGGCTCCAGCGCATCGACATGCACGTTTTGTTGCATTTCTGATGTATGCCTTTCAGTATCCACTTTGCCCCCGCGGAAATCACCCAGTGAGCAGATGGGGGGAGGTGGGGGACAGCACGTGCTGCGCATGGCCTCTGATCACACCGTCCCACGTCCTGGTGTTTCCGCAGTGCTGAACGGGAGTGGCCACTCACCCACGGCGCTCAACGGGGCGCCCTCCACCCCCAACGGCTTCAGCAACGGGCCAGCCATGTCGTCCACGGCCTCGCTGTCCACCCAGCAGTTGCCCCCTGCCTGCGGCGCCCGGCAGCTCTGCAAGCTAAAGCGCTTCCTCACCACGCTGCAACAGTTCGGCAGTGACATCTCGCCGGAGATTGGAGAGCGCGTCCGCAGCCTTGTGCTGGGCCTGGTGGTGAGCGGCTTAGTGTGCCGTTTAAAGATGTGGCCTCCTAACCACTCATGGATTCAGGCTCAGATCCCAGGATGAGAAGGATGTTTATTCTTATCTAAAGTGTCCACCCATGAGAATGGTTAAACCTCCATGTTGCTCTGGATGTCAGTTAACAAAGTACATGCTCCGCTTCTTCCCAGTGGTGTTGGCGGATGTTGGGTGTAAATGAGTCACTCTTGGAAACCTGCAAGACTGGGACCCTCAGACTGGAGCTGCTCTGCTCTTGTACTGTGTGATGACATCATCTCCATGTCTATATCAGGCTTCTTCATTGTCTCTCTCTTTGGCAAGTCCACAGAAGCCCCTACGTTGAATTCCTGACCCGTCTCGCTCTGTCCACAGAACTCAACCCTGACCATCGAGGAGTTTCATTCTAAACTCCAGGAAGCCACCAACTTCCCCCTGCGCCCGTTCGTCATTCCATTCCTGAAGGTAAGGGTGTCCCCGAGTCCTCCAGCCCCCATGGCGTTTGCTGTTGGAACCGCTCACCTGTGAAAGCACGTGCGGTGCGCCTCAGGCCGGATTCGTCACACTGCTGCTTTGCAGCGTCTTCCCGACGTGCGGATGTCAGTGGAGCGTGGAAGACAAAGAAGCAGACCTGGATTTCCGCTCGGTCTGTTTGGTGTCCCAAGAACGCCCATATGGCAATGATTGTCAATTAATTAAATCTGGCATGCGTGTGTTTACGCCGAAACTGTCGGCACGCTGTCTTTGGGGGGAGCGGAGCTGGGCGGAGATGCGTCAAGTGGGGAGTGGAGATTTTCTTGACAGATGTCGACAGGCTTTTCTGTGATACCGAATGTTGCTCGATGATCCTCCACCTACAGTCACAACAAACATCCTTGAATCGCCATGTCAACAGTCCCCGTCCCCCGCCCTGCCATTTTCCTTAAGTGGCTGAGTGGAGCCCCTTCAGGAGGCTAAGCCCCAGAGCCATAGTGTGTCCTAAACATCACTATCCCCTGGCTGCTTTCTGTACACACCACTGTAAGGTCCATGCTATCAGGCACCAAACACATTTGGAAGGGGTTATGTATTCTACCTGCTTTACAACACACACACACACACACACACACACACGCACGCACTCTGTGTAAGAGCATTTTCTTAGTGTGTACTGTGCTCAGGGACTGTGAAAGATACAGGATGTCAGTGTCCTAGCTCCAAATGGAGATGGAAAAATGAGCGAAGCTGAGATGAACATGAAGCCTCCATGTGCCTTCAGACGTTCTGCAGTGCTGGCTTGATTTTTTGGGATTTAAAAATATATAAATAACATCTTGCTATCCCCTGGCAGCGGGTAGAACAGTTGAGAGAGGAGAGGGTGTGTGTGACCATGAAGCTCCGTTGCTCATTATGGGCTGTGACCTGTCTCACCCTCCTCCCCCTGTGTTTCAACCCAGGCTAACCTGCCCCTCCTGCAGAGGGAGCTATTGCACTGTGCCCGCATGGCCAAGCAGACACCAGCCCAGTACCTAGCACAGCACGAGCTTCTGCTGCTGGATGCCAACGCCAGCTCCCCCCTGGATTCCTCCGAGATCCTGCTGGAGATCAACGAGCATGGCAAGAGACAGACCCCCGACAGGTGAGAGACCACCACCTGGGACTGCACTACCACTTAAGCGATTCTGGGCCATTTCAATGTATGGTGAAAACGGCGTGTGGATCTCAGGCCATCCCACGTTGGGTGCCCAGACATGTTAGACGCCTGTCTCCATCAAGCGGAGCGGAGGATAGGGCAGATGTCGTATGAGTGGCATGCGTATGTGCCTGTACCGCGAGCATCTCCTTTCGCACATTTGAATGCTACGAGGATCTCGCTCGCTGTGTTTCCTGCAGCCTCCAAACACACCACATCGAGGGAAGGGAAAAAAAAACTCATTGTAATTTAAGATGCATATAATCTCCTTCCCTCCCCGAGTTTCTCTGAAGCTGCCCATATGTCTGGGATTTGTCCAGATGGTGCTTTGCTGAACCCCTACTTGAGCTGATCCAGGCGGGGTGGTGGGGGGGGGGATTATTGGTGTGGGGGGGACCTCTATTACTACATCCTGAAAACTGAGTGTACAGGGCTATCTAGCTGAATGGAGAAGTCCTGTCCGTATTTTTAGTTGGGGGGGTGGGATTGGCGGGGTGGGGGGGGGTCACGCCGCAGCGTACCTG